>VZRW01002719.1:337890-468382 GCA_013398125.1 Aegotheles bennettii
AAAAGGGATGTAAAAACCTCCCGCGATCCGCCCGGGTGCAGGACCCGGTGCTTCACCTCCCGGCTCGAACTCTCCCTGGTATGCGACCCTTTAAAATCAGCCCTGATTGATGCGGGCCGGGCTCTGGTTTGTTCAGGCTCCCATCTGAAATGCAGCCAGGCTTAACCTCCCCATCGGCACCTGAACAGTGGGAATTCTGCTTTATCTTCCCCTTGTCTTTCCCTCTTGTTTGTCTTGGTAATCTCACCGTAATTGCTCCCACGTTGCAGAGTGAAGATCGCTGCCGACAGTGTCTTATTGTCCCTCCTGTAGCAAATCTGATGGCCCATCCTTGGGAAGGCAGCAGTTGTGGTGCTTGCACATGCAGTTATAGTGTGACCACCTCCTAATATCACGTAGAACCTGTAAAAACACTTTCTTCTATCGGTACTTTTAAACATCAGATCCTGTCATGCTCGTGGCTGTCACTGCTCTGAGTCCCAAAGAGGTTCTCCAGGTCTTCACTGGTGTGTAAAACTAGAAGCAAATGCTCTCTGTTCCCCGGATCATTGAACTGTGACTGGCTGCGTTATTCCTGAAACACAAAGGTGACATAAATAAGTTATCTGCAAGAACTCGGCTGGGTTTCTTGGCTGATGGCAGTTAATTATTGTGAGTACCACCGGCGTTAGCCTCTGCACATATTGAATGAAGAAGATCAGGCTGCAGGTTTTCTAGAGAGCACAGCCTGTTCAAAGACCTTTGTGTTTATTTTGGAAGCTTGAAAAGCTGGTGCAGTGGGATGAGGTTGCCTGTCTGCTTTCTGTCTGGTGCATCAATAAGCGAAGTTATACTTAGTGCAATTAACTGTAATAGAAGTTGGGGATTTTTAGTAGTTTCCACTGTGTCTACGTTGCTGCTTCTTGCATGGCTTCCTTTTGTTACTCTCAGCCTAATGCTGAGACTACAAAATGCAGCCTTCTAAAAAAAAAATAGAAATATCTCTGCTGTTGTCAGGGGGAGCTCAGAAGAAAGCAGATCGCCTTCAAGTTGTTTGTTTGTTTAGAATACTTTCCAAAGGTAAAATGAGAATGTACTTAGGAGGAGGATGTCTGGCACCAGCCTATCTGATTGTTACCCAAGGTTATGTCTTGTGTGAGTGGAAGCAGGAATGTGGTTTCAAAATTAGCCACAGCGAAAAACATTGCTTGTTGATAAAGTCACCTCATATGTTGGGATGTGTTTGCAGTCTGACACTAGCATGTAGATAAATGGGGAAAAAATTCCCTGTGACAGAGCAGCTAGCTCAGAGGCTGTAAAAATCAGCACAGACTCCAAGCATGTAAAAATACATCTCATAGCCCAAGGACAATAACTAATTATTCCTAGTCTGTGTTTAAAAACAGCTCATTATCTCTCTCCCTCATACAGAATCTGATGTGGTAGTGTCTTCTCTCCTTCCCGAGGAAACTGACATCGGATTAGCTAGTATTTGTTTATTTCTCCTGCTTGTTAGCCTTTTCTCTTGCATGAACACATCTGGAGAAGTTTGCGGACAATGAATCAAGCTGAAACTGTGCCATGTTTGTGCACAACTAAATATGGGTTACAAACCTATGAGTGACAAGTGTTATTTATAGGATTAAAAGTAAAGCCTTGCACAGTTGTTTGAGGAACCACAGCAGCATAGAGAAAGAAAACAGGAGCAGAAAGCTTAGCCTTATTGTCTGTATTGTCTGATAAACAATGAGAACACTAACACTAATTATTTCACCATGAATGGCTGGGGGAGGGAAGGAATATCTAACCTAGAAAAAGTGGAGATGTGTTTTCTAGCGTGGCAAGAAATGCAGCTTTTGATGTCATGTGTTTCTTTTCCACGTGTCTTGACCAACGTGGACCACTGCGCTGGGGAGTGTTCCAAAGGAAAGGTGAGTGAAAAGTGACTCAAGCAGTGGAAGCACTTATTTTAAAGAAAAGGAGTTCAGCTGTGCTTACAGACAACTGTGTATTTCTGTGCATCTTTGTTCTGTGGTGTTGTGCTGTCCTCTTCGTGTCTGTCCAAGGAGGTAATTACTGGTGTGAGGGGAGCCTGTCCCCTTGCAGAGCATCTGTAAACACAAGAGAAAAGAATTCGGTAGTAAAGTGCCATCATTACTGGTCTCTGTGGCTTGCCAGCAGCCTGACAGTGATGTGAATACAGCAGGACTTTACAATGTCTGTGATGTGACTTCAGTGTGACACTGAGGTCTTGTCTGACTGCGCTACGAGATCTAAATCACAGCCTGGCTATTTCTGCATTTCCTGCTTTAGCTGCAAGTGTAGCTTTCTCATCCCGTGTTCTGGAGGTTCGGCAGCTCCTGGTTAAGCGAATTAGCAGGGCTGTTATCAAACCATGGAAAGACAATTTCCTTACCGAAGGATGGAGTTTGTAATGTAAGCAGTTTCCTCCAGCCCTGTTTGAATAGTGAACAGGAACAGCACATTTGCTCGTCAGAGTGATAGGTTTAATTGCTCGTGAAACACAAATCACGTGAGTGTTGTTAGATGATGTTTCCAAGAACTAGTTTTTACACACAACTAATGTTTCTGTAAAATATGTATCAACATGTGTTCTGGATGATGGCTTCCTTTCAGACTCGTGGCATGTGTGTAATGGGTAAGAGGGAAGAGGTGGTCTTGCCTGGATTAATGCTGTGATTTTTTTTCTTCTCCTCTGTAAAAGGGATAACTGACTTTTGAAAGCATCCACCAGTGTTTCAGGGTCTCTTTCTCTGCTCTCTGAAACAGATTTTGGGGGGAGGAGGGAGGGGAATAACTGAAATAACAGCACTCTCAGTGCAAACTGTGAAAACAGCAATGGTATTGCCTGGTGAGGCTGACTGAACATCCATGGATTTTGTAGCAATGAATTATGAAGCCAGCATCACAGCATTGGTGTTAAATGTTGCATGTGATGGGGGCAGAGTCGGATTTTTGCCTGACTTACAGTCTGTGTCTAAACAGGTTTTAAACTTCTGTAGCAGCAGTTGCCAAATTCATTCCTAATGTGCCTGCTCTGTGCTCACCGCAAGCGCTCATGCGCTAAAATGATTGATTTTGAGATAGGAGTTGCTGAAATACATTGAAAATAGCATGGGGGAGAAGCAGTTGTTCCTGAATGTTCATCCTGTGAATGGACATTGCTGCTCCAGGGCCTTATCTGGACTGGGAAGTGTCTTTCTCTTTTAGCAGCAGTGCTAAAAGATGGTAGTAGTTGTACAAACTCTAGTGCAGATCGGACACGGGCGTTTTCATCACCTTGTCCTCTAATCTGCGAGCAGCCTGGAGACATTCCTCACTGCCAGAACAAGCCTCCTCACCCCCTTGTCTTGGCAGAAATAGAAGGCTCTTCAAACAGAGGCTTGAAGGGCTCCATGCTTTTTTGTGGATATCGATCTACAGACAGAGCTCTGCTGGCTCTGACTCCAAAAAACGCACTAGACCCTGTGCAACCAGACAGTAACGTCTCCTGGCTGCCTTGGACCTGAGTTCCAGGCTTTTAAATATGGGCCCTCAGAAAATACTGAAGCCGTGGTAATGCATTTAGTGTCATATGGAGATTAAAAAGTAGCTGTGGCTCGAGAACTGAACAGCAGCATCTCCTAACCATGTGAAATTCAGCCCAAAAGCCCAATTTCAGCAAGTTACCCCTTCCAGCAATCCATTGTCTACCTTGTTCAACTCTTACATTGGTAAGCCAACTCTGGTCTCAGGGTTTTCTGGTTCCTTACAGCCTACTTCACTGTGGCTTTGTAGGTAGCTTGATACCTACTTTTTTCTCTTCCCCTCCTCACCCCCCCCTCCTCCTTCTCCCACTGCTTGCAGTTGCACCTAAAAATGCAAAGATTATCCATTTCCAAACCATCTCGCTTTGGATGAGCACCAACAGGCTTTGGTAATGAATAGCATCTTGTCACTGTCAGCAAATGCTCCTCTTCCAGCCCTGCTCACAGTGCTGGCCAGCTTTCCCCGGGATGTCCATGTGAAGCTGGTGAATGTGAGCCACGACCCTCCCCTGGGTCCAGCCTGCCCCTCCCGACCTCCGCCCAAGCCGGTGGAGGTCCCACCAGGTGGCGGCATCTTCATTGCGGTGGTGCAGGAGCTGCTGAAGGACGCCCGAGGCTGCCCGAAGCAGGCTGGGGGGCAAACGTCCTCTCCACTTCTGAACCTAATCGCTCATCTCCAGAAGCTCAGATAAAAACTAATCTGGAGGCTCCATAGCAAGGGCTAGGTAGGAAGGGTGTATTTAATACAAAACCCCCCCAAACCCTCATAACAAATCGAAGCGGTGAGGCAGTCTGATAGTTGAGGGATGGCTGTTACTGCTGTAGAGGGTTTTCTTCTCGAGATGTGTGTGGATAATGTACCTGGGCTAGGTTATCTGTGCTGCTGCGTTCGTGAGTGCGTACGGAGCTGCGATTCATCGCAGGAGATCCTTCCCTGCTACGAAGGACTTGATAGGAGATAAGCTGAAGGTGCAGATGAGACCCTTGGAAAGCTGGAAGGGAACTGAAGAGCTGCACGGCGTGTGTGTGCAGGCAGTCTTGTGTTGGGAAGTAGAGAAGGTCGGTGTCCATGAGCGTTTTCTTTCCCTTCTGATCAATAGGCTTATTTTTAACTCGCTTAGAAAGTTGCTGCAAAAGAAGATAAACCTTGTTGGGCTGGGAAGTGTCGTTTCCTGCGTGTTCGGACAATGCCCGCTGCAGTGATACCTGACCTTTCCATGGCCTTCAGCTCCTGCTGCAGCGCATTAGTTACAAACATTAAATAATGAAGGCATAAAGCTTTCTTTTCTCATTTTGTTCCGACCATAAAATAGCAACGGTTCCTAGTCGGTGCCCCATTGTAGAAGGTAGAGTTTAATCAAAAGCAAGGTTCTAAGTGACTGCATTTGATACAGATTAAAAACAGCCAAGTGTGCTGTGGGCAGATACCGCGTTCCCGTGGGATATCAAAAGATGCGACTGAAGTGCTTTTACAGGTAGTCTGCTCATACCTGCTGTATGGCAGCTCTCTGGTAGCTGGTTTTGACCACAAGGAATTCTTACGAGTGTGTAGGGGGTGAATTATGGGTCCTCTGTGCTGCCGTGGCTATTGAGTCTCTGCT
This sequence comes from Aegotheles bennettii, assembly GCA_013398125.1. Lineage (NCBI taxonomy): Eukaryota > Metazoa > Chordata > Aves > Caprimulgiformes > Aegothelidae > Aegotheles > Aegotheles bennettii. The sequence goes on from VZRW01002719.1 coordinate 343,019, forward strand.
GACTTTCTGGTCTATTTGCAGTGGTGATTTGGAGTGCAGCTGAGGGCTGGATACAGCCCGTTTTCTTCTTGCTTGCTTTACTCCCAAACTTTGTTGCAGAATTTGACCCTCAAGCTGTTTGCCTTCCTTCTTTTTAAGGAACATTGAAATTAATTTATGCATAAATGGATTTATTTCATTTTTTTTAGGAGTGTTTAGCCAGGCTCTTTCAGCCGGCTGTGTTGTTGCAGATGTTGCCTAGGTTACTAATTTATTAAGTCACTTAAATATTTGGAGGCATCAACAATACAGGAGTGTGTGGGGGAAAACGAGGATGACATTATTTTAAAACACCAGTTTCCTGACTTCTGTGTTTCAGTCACACGATTTATCTCTGGGCGAACATTTTCATGTGGTGCTGTTTCCTATTTTTAAACAATAGGAAAAAAAAAGGAAGATAAGAGGAGCGTAACTGTGACCCATTGACTTATTATGAGATCATGGGTTCCTTTCAACTGATATTTATAGATTTATTTTTTTTTTTATAAAAAACAGGTGAGATTTCAGCATTTTCTGGCATACTCGCCTTCTTAGCCCCAAGGTCACAGAGTTAAGGTCTCATCTGAATTCTTTCAAAATCCTCTGCAAAGGCACATAGTAATCATGGAAATACAGCTTGTATCTGCGAGGGAAGTAACCAAGTGGAAGGAGAAATCACCACGTTTTGGTTTGTAAACTTCTCACAAAATTCTTTGTGTGTTTTGACACCTTCCTATCTCAGAAAGCCTTTATAAAAGTGATCAGGAGGGAATAGCATTTGTTAATTCTCTTTAATGGGGTTTGAAAAGGTCAGGAAACTGTAGAAAGGCTCTTCTCCGAGAACCAGGGTTATTTTTAATTATAAAGCAAGTTGGAGTAGTGCAAGTAATGAGCTCTTGGAGGTGAAGGGGGGCCTTTGCACTTAAGTAAATGTAAAACCGAGCCCTGGATTTAGATCCCTTATTATCTAAAAGGATTTTATTTTTTTTTTTTTTGTTTTACAGCTGGGAATACCCCATTAAAAATTAGCTTTTGTACTGCAAGCACTGGCAGGCACTTAGTTAAACACATTAATTCTGCAAACTGTGGGAAAACGACACCCATTTCAGCAGATGTGCGATGCGTCTGGTGCACATTTGCATAAGAATGCATATGCTTTTCTGTTAGTTTCTGGCTTGATTAAAACTTGCAGGCACCTTTTCCCTTCCCGTAGTGCTTTGTCTGCATTCTTGGACATTAGTGGTTTAATTGAAGATGCCCCAGTTTTTTCTCTGTTAAGATAATTCACTTTATTTACACAGTACTGCACTGTAGATGGGCTTGGTGTCTCACAGCCAGAGGCTGCTTTGCTCGCCTATTGGTATTTGTAGCCTGCACCAGAGAAGAAAGGAAACAGCAAAGATGAAAAATAGCAAATGCCTTTGGAAGTGGATGGAGGATTACACGGTAGAGTACCGTGAGATGGGAGGGGGTTGTGTGTGTTCAGTCCTTGCTTCCAAGGAGGCGTGGGAATGGAAATCAGTACTGTGGTGATAGGAAAAGAAGTGTTTAGGAACCTGTGACTAAAAATGGTCACTAATCTCTTGGACTTAATCGTTCCCAATGTTAGGCTTTCGTGTAACAGTCTGACAGAACCTCATCACCTTGGTTCTGTTCCCAATCTGGATGGCATGAAACAAGCATAGAAAATGCTTTCAGGTACACCATAGATCCTGTAGCATAAATTCTGAGTGAGCTTTCCCTACTCTGAGTAGCAGCGAGTTTAAGGAAGGTACTGGAAGATGGGATACTGGAAAAGAGGATGAGAACTGGGCTTTCAACGTGAAGTTTCTCACCAGCAGGGAGAAAATAATTAGGAAGCAGCAGTTTGCATAGATTTTATTCACCTATGACAAATGTTGGATACCCACCACCTCGATCTAGGACTTTGGGAGAAGAGGTTTTGTATCAGGACTGTTTTTTAGGGTTTGGTTTTTTTTGGCATGAAGGAATGAAAGACAATTTAGCAGTATTCTAGACGAAGCTTAATGCTCAAGGAATGCAGGTCTGGAGCTGCGCTGCCCCATCTCCTGCTGGCGATGGTTTTGCATAGGCCTGGTAGCCAGCAGAGCACTTTTGGGTTGGCCAGCACTGGAGAGAGCATTATCTCACCAGAAGAAAAGTGGTTAGCATTGCCTGCATGCAGCACCTCCAGCTTGGTCGTTTGATCAGTTGCAAGGTCTCTGGTGGTGTGGAAGTGAGGAGGAGAAGGAGGAAGAAGAGGTGGCAGGGTGAGCTGTTGCTGGGTGGCAGTGAACCGCGTTGCACCCCTCACAGCTTCAGGTGCTCTTGTGAGAGGACTGATGTTCCCCCAAATCTAGAATAGCAGTGTTTATGTTTAGGCTGAATAAGTTGGAAAGCCTAGAAATTTGTCATACCCATTTTTTGGGATATCCTTCACAGAAGAATTTGAAGTGACTACATGGAATATAGCAGCGTAACTGCATTCTTCCTCTTAGGAAACACATCTCCTCTTGCCAGTAAGGGTTTGGAGGGAATGTGGATGGGATGGGTACCTCTGGAGGGATTTCTTTTCCCTGGTTGGTACTCGTATGGCAGATAGAGTTAAAAACCTGCTTGCTTTATTCAGTTTCTTATTACTTAAGTCAGTGGATTGGCTTGAGATAAATGGAGGTAATTCACACCCTCATTTAGCTGACTCTACAGTGAACTGATACCCCTCTCAACAAGATAGGGTACAGGTGCTGCACTGGTCAGCACAGTATGTAGTACAAGGGATTTCACGTTTGAGGAAAATGTGTGGAAAGCAGCAGTACCTGGGAGTGCAGAACCCAGGCTTTGACTCTTTTTAAGGAATTAAGTTATCCCTTTGCTTCAGGTTGGTGTCCCATTTTGTCATGGCAAATGGTGATGCCTTCATTAGCAATTCTCCCGCTGTCCGTTGGGGTAAAAGAAGGAAGGATCAGTTTCAGTTACCTGGATCATTCATTGCCTTGCTGTGTGCATCCAAAGCATTAACAGTTTTATCTGAGAGTGCTGCTGTGAGCTGGGAAGAAGAAGAAAGGAGGCACAAGTAGGTCAGGTAGCTTGCTCAAGGACATTCAACCCACTTGGCAACAGAAGTCGGATCTTCTGAGACCTCTACCATACTTTGCTTTTGCATACTTTGAGTTGCACTGCTTCGCGTTTGGGATACCTTTAGGCCTGCTTCTTTACTTCACTGTTGTGACCATTAATAATCCTCTCAAATACCACACTAGCTGTCAGATCTATAGGTCAGCGGGGCAAGATGCTCTCAGAGGGAAAACTTTCATTCAGGTGGTTATGTCTGCTTACTCCCCTTTTTAAACTAAGGTGAAGTTTTGTTGACCTCCACAATGTAATAAGCTTGTCTCGTTGCAGTGATAGGAGTAGACTGCTGGTATGAAGGAGTTTGGATAGCTGGCACTGATTAACTTCTCTTAATTTGTGGACAGGGCCAGGTGTTTGACTAAATCATTATTTCCAAGTAGGTAACTCTTCACTGTAGGCTGGGGGAGGAAGACACATCGCAGCCTGAGACTGGAAGGCCACGATGCAACGGTTAAACCACCTGAAGCTCTAACATCCTTTCCATGGCATTTGAGACCTTGTGTAACACTTTTCTGTTTTGTTGGCTTTGCCAGGAGAGTCAACTGATCCATAGTAGCTTTCCATATTGGTTAGGTATTTTATCTCAATGTGCAGGAGTACAGTGCAGTGCAGGCACTACGGAAAGATAGGAGACAAAAAGCTTCTTGAAAATACGTTTATTTACATGATGAGGTTGTACCTCAGGCTGCACAACCACGCTGCTGCCTTTGCTGGGTTTCCTAGCTCACTTAGGTACACTGGAACACATACGTCACACACCAAAAGCAATGTGCTGGCACTTGCTAGGAAATGATTAGACTTCCTCATCCAATAATACCGAGCGTTTGCTATTTTGAGGCACGTTTCTGTAACTATTTTCCATCTTTTTCTTCAGGGTGGTGGGTTTCTTGGAAAATAAGAAATCAGGAAAAATGGAGCGGTATCACCCGAACAGAAATAGAGCGCTATGGCAAAAGGATATGGTGTTTAGAAAAATAATAAAACAACATCCTTTAAACCAGAGTTGAGAAGATTTATCTTCTAGATGGCACAGGCTTATGGTGTCTCTTTCTCTCTTGATCTCTGGCAGCACTTGTGTGGGATGTCAGTGAGGTGTGGGGTGATTGATTACCCTGTTGAATGGATTTCATGGGGTTCTTCCTTAACTCCTTCCATTAGCTAAGGCCTTGCTCACTGAAGTTTTCAAACAGCCTGGACTCCTTGGAGGTAATGAGTTTTATATCCCATATAGTAAGGTAGCAAAGAAGTTTTATGGTCTTGCCATAAATATTTATATCAGTTTTCTTTCATATGTTCTCGGCTTGTGCCTCCTCTGCTTAAAGAAGCACTCGTGGTTGATGGCATCAGGATCTGTAAGCAGCGTGAACCGAGGCCATTTCAAACTCAGCCATCCTCATTTTGATTCCAGTGGTTGCTAATTTCTCAATTTACAACCATTAAATCATTATAACCATTAAATCAAATTAAGGAAGAAAGCCTGTGTTTTTTGTCAGCCTAGACAAGCTTTCTAAAAGGAAGTTCAGCATTTTCCGCTCTAATTTCTTTTTTTTTTTCTTTGGACTTACTAATAGGGAAGTCAGGAATGTGAAGTAAACAGCTTCTGTTTGCTGAAATGGTGAGTGTGTAGGAAAAAAGAAGGATGATAAGAAGGAAACAAGTATTTTTGACTCCAGCCCGGTGCTGGAAAGGGGGAGTTTGCATGCTTTAAAAATGAAAATAGGTCTGAAACTTAGATGGAAAAAATAATTGAGAGGAATGCAGTAATAACAGTTAAAGAGCTAAGTGGTATAGAAAAGCATTAATCTTCCTGCTCCTGGCACAACTTGCTTTCTGCTAGTTCTTTGTCAGAACACGTTGATTTTTCTGTGTTAAAAAATAGAAAAGGGTGAAAATAGAAAACTCTCTGAAAATGCAGTATGGCAATCAATGATAAATGTGTGTTTAGTGCAAGAGCAGCATTCACCTGAAGCCTTGAGTTATCTGGATCCTGACTGCTTCAGAGTGCTAGGCTGGTTATCTCAAATTGTACGTTTAGGTAACCTGGGTTTAATAGCTCTCTTGGCATCTCTGACCTGATGCTCAGGAGGAGGAGGCAGCCAGCTGTATATAATTTTTACACTTATGAGCCAGTAAGCAACTGTGAATTATCCCTGAGCTCCAAGAAGGAGGTTATCTCCCTAGTGCTGTGTTCCGACTTAAACATTTTTAATAAATAGATTATAAGCTCTGTCTATATGAAGAGTTTGAAGTGCAATAGCTGTTAATATCCAGAGACAGTAACTGCCTTCCTTGCAGTGGTGTGCCTCTCTTCTCAGAGTGGGTTTGGAACCAGATCAGCCCAGGACACGGCAGGTGCTCTAAGGAGAGTTAAGGTAGCTTCCCATATGAGCAGGTAGCCAAGAATTAAATTGACCCACTTCTTTCTTGCTGAGAAACTGCTTGCTGTGATTGCTGGTTACATGAGCTTTGACATTTCACTAACGTTTTAGGAAAAAAGGTGAGAGTGGACTGGTGGACCCCAGTTTTCCATGCATTTGAGCTGATGACCTCGGATAACTGGCTCACCAGCTCTGTGGGATTAGCCGAGGTATCTGCTAGCCTGCTGTCCAGGCCAGGAGATGTCTTGGCTGACAGACCCGTCCGGTTGTAGAACATAAGCACCACATCTGTTTACAGATCAGTCTGTACCCAGATGGCTCTAAGATAACTTTGAGGTGAATCTTAAATGAAAACTGTGGAGAGAGAGGGGTGTTGGTGGCGTCGATATCCAACAGCATAAATCTTTGCTGTCAAGATTGCTGTTGTTGTTGATGGAGTTTAGAAGGGTTGTTGTGAGTTAGGTCTAAAAAGCGTGCAATTATGTTCAAAACTACAGCAGTTTTGCAGGAGTCTTACAAAGGAAAAGCTGCAGTGTATCACTTACTGTGTACTTATATTTCATCCATGAAATGGCTGACCAGTCAAAATGTTCTAGCCCTACTTTTGATGTCCATTTATAATAACCACTCAATTCTATAGTTGACACAGTATCCCTCCCTATTTTGTTTCCAGACTTTATTGATGTGGCTTCTTGGTGACCTACTTTGTGTTCACTGCTATAAGGTTGCTTTTTTTTATTCCCTTCTGAAAGGAAGTGCTTTCCATGAGAAATGTTGGAAGCTCACTAGCTGGTTTTTAATACTTGGACCTGACTGATTGGGTGGCCTTCCACTTAAAACCAGGATAGATGACATGGCTGACTCTTGGGTACTTTCCTTACTGAGCTCTGTTGCTAATAATTTTGCGACCCAGGAGGTGGATGTTTGGAGAATTGGGGAAGGAAATGCCTGTATTTCCTTGGAGCTCTTGTTACTCACGTCTGAATGGGTTAGCCCTGTGACTCTGAGGGTGTTGCGTTTGCCTCTTGTCCTAGCAGTGGGCCAGCAGTAGGTCATGTGTTTATTACTTAAGCTCTTACACAGCTGGGGGAAGGAACAACCCAGTTCTTAGTCCTTTTACTCATTCTGGGGTGTTCTTCCTTTGCATTGCTCCTTGTGGGTTTTTTCTGTAATTTCCACTAGTGGTGATTCAGTTTGAGGCTTAGCTGTATCTCTTCAATTAGTGGTGCTTTTGCTTTTTATCTGGGGCATGAGGTATGTGCTTACTTACTTGTGGAGACACTTAACTGCACATCTGCATGACATTAACTGTTCTTTTTTTTCAGCAGATGCATAGCATTCAGCAAAGTCTTACGGAGGGATTCATACCTTGAGGTGTTACATATTGCTGGAAAAGAATGATTAGCTTCTGTAATTTCACAAAGTGGACATAGCTTAGCACTTGTAATCATCATCTCGTAAGACTTGCTGCTTTCCCCTCCCTCTTGCCCCATTTCACTTGGGTGTTATGTTGGTATAAACACTAGTTTATCCTAAAGAAAAAATCCACACCAGTCCTTTTCCTGGAACCTTGATGGCTTTTTGGTTTCCAGCAAAGAGTAGGCAGATTTTTGAGTGTGTGTTTCAGTTATAAAATGAGCATGAGGTGTAGATGAGGGACATGGTTTAGTGGTGGACTTGGCAGTGCTGGGTTAATGATTGGACTCGATGATCCTAAAGGTCTTTTCCAACCAAAATGATTCTATGATTCTATGCTATTAATTGTAACTGCTGAGTTTTCACTTGGAACAGCAAAGAAAACCACGAGGGAAATAGTTTTTGTATGTGTGAATGTCAAAGAATTTCAACAAAGGTGATGTCCAGCTCCCAGTTTATCTGGAAGCGAACTCGACTTCAGTCTGCTAGTGTTGGGTGTGCAGTGCCTTTAGCCCTGTTAGGAAAATATTTAGCAGAAGGTGAATGAAGAACTTAAACTAACAAGAGGTGTTCACTGGTGGTGCAGGTAGCAGGGCATTTTTACTTGTAGCCCAGTGTTATAAATAATAATCCTCATTCCCTTCCTTGTTGCCTTGTATCATGTTTAACTGGACACAGGCACACGTGAGGTGGAGGTATGCTTGTGAAAGGAGTGCTGGAAGACTCTGGGGGGGCTAAAAATGCAGCTAAAAGTAGCTGTGTTTGAGTCGCTTGTCTCAAAGGCAAGGCTGAGGCATTGGGCTGAGCATTACCAGGACTCCGAGGTTAAATGAAATGGTGTGATTGGTGAGAAAATGAAGAATTCAGCAAGCGTTGTGGACGCCAGCTGCAGTGTGGTGGCAAGCTGTGTTACCCAGTAGGTTGCTGGATAGAGCAGCTATTTCTCCACATTTCTTGCCAGCAACAGGGTATGGGGTGAAAGGGAGGTGGTGCTGTTTTTGTTGGAAGCAACTGGGCACAGAGGCTGTGCTAGTCCAGATGCGTGGCACAGGAAAGATTTTGGTGGTTTGCCTTTTTTTAGGATGTTCTTTTTCTCTGGTTGTAATACCCAGCAATGCAGGTGAAACATTGGCACCCATGAAGGAAAGCTGCTAAGTTTTACCCTTTTTTGTTTGATTTTTTTTTTTTTTTTTTAATCTTACCCTGTATCAGCAGATAGGAAACAACAAATGCAAATCTATTCCCCAACACGTGCAGATGCATTTTGTTGCTTGGAAGCTGAGCAGGAGCTCTGATGAATTATCAGCATCCGATTCCAGAGCCCTGACAATCTGCAATCTCCTTAATATTCTGATGAGCCATCGTGGGTATTATTCCTCTGCATTTTTTCCACTTTTGTATTCTCCAAACCCATATTGCAATCTGAATGCTGTTGGTTTAGGATTGAAAGAGATTCTGGCTGGCTCTATGCTTTGCTCAATTTTCCTTTGACAAAAGAGAGAGAGAAAGTGGATAGTATGGTTCTTCTTCCCCTTCCCTTGATAGTACAAACGCATCCTGAATTAGAAGCAACTTAGAAAATTGAAGTTATCTCCTGTTCTGTTCATAATTGTGTCTCTCTAATATTAGATTATAAAGACACATAAATTATTCATGCCAGGAAGAAATCCTCAATAAACTTTTCTTAAGAAATTGCAGGACTCTCAGGGGAAAAAAACCCCACTTTTTGTCGTTTTGAGATTTTGAGCAACTCTGCTCCGGATTCTCTGGCAGGAGTATTTATTGTTCCAGTGACAGCTTATCTTTGGAAATAACCACGGATTAATTTACATGTGTCTTTTAAAATGTAGCTTGAGTACCCAGATGGCAATTAGATTCAAGTTAATGGTAATGTAAACCAGCAGGATCTAGAGTAGCTCTCTAGCCTAAGGGCTGACCATTTTTACCATCCAGCTGTTTTCCAAGTGATTTATTTCATTTTCCCACTTGGTTCCTTTGCCTCCCCCCTCAGTTTGAGTTTCCCTGCTTGCAGCACGGTGTGGGTGGCAGGACGGGAAGAACAGCTGCACTTTGCAGCTCCAGTAAGTGACTTTATTAGAATTAGAATTGCGTCTGTGTTACACTAATACCAAATGTCTTAGTTCATCTTGTAGTTTCTAAGCCAGACTGTCAGCGTTGCCACCCTGCCTGCTTAGAGTGGCGAAAGCCACCTCTGACTCAGCCCCTGGATGAAGGGGGATGCAGTGAACTGGGTGCCGCTGACGAGCCATTTGTTCAGGCTTCGTCAGTGGCCAGAAATGCTTCTGCCTCTTTCCCTATTCTTGTGTGTTGAGTGTAATGTGCAGGAGGAAGGATTTGCTCTCAAACAGCTCAGAAATATGAAATACCTTGCCGGTCAAACGGTGTAAAAATGTCCTTATGCTTGTGTTTCTAGCTTGAGGATTTAATGTGGGAGTTTAGAGGAATGGTACAAATGTTATCTTAGGACACGGCAAAACCAGTGCTAATCCTCCATCTCAAACCTGCAAGCTCTTTGGCATTCTTTGCTGGGAGAGAGAAAATAAAATGCAAAACCTTATGCTTTTCAGGTTTTCTGATGAAGAACAGGCTTGTGATTAGGGAGTTGCCTTTTATTTGTTGTGAAGTAGCTCATGTTTTGTATGGCAAGGTGAAAACCAGTTTGTTGCAGCTTCTCCTAATTCTTTGAGCTTTATAGAAACCAGGGTACGTGCCAGATGCAGTAATATTGTGTGCAGTCCCAGGGAAGCCATACCTGCAGTGTCTTGGAGATGGGCCAGAGCAAGCCTTGGAGGCCAAACTCAACTCCAGTATCTACCTTGGTCCTCCAAAGTCTCTATGAAAGGTCTGGAGGAGGAGGTGGTGCTTAGTGGTGCCTGGAGAGGCCTCACCAACAGGCTGGCTTGCTCTGGGGGAGGATTCAATTTGAAACACTGCCTCTGGGCTTCACTTTGAGGCTTCTCATCCTTTCATATGTGCTGGTTAAATGTGAGCTCCTGATTGCATTTGTCTGGTCTCTGGATGGAAACAGTTGGAAGCTTGCTGCTGGAGAAGCACTGTGCCCAAGTGGTGTTACTTCTGAGGGTAGCAGGAAAAACCATTTCCTCTTCTGCACTTTCTAATTTCTTGTATATTTTATCCGTAGCTGGTTATTTTTCCAAATTAATCTTTGTCTGAAGTACACCTGCATGGGCTCTTAAGCACAATTTCTTCTGTTTTAGAAGTACAGGCCAAACAGCATATTAACATAATTCATATTCATTTTGTGAAGGAAGAATGAAAAAGAGAGCAATTTGTGTGAGATGTCTTGTCAAGCTTATTTAAAGTCAATACTGAATTTCACGGAAATACTTATTTCACTGGAATGTTTCCACCTTTATTGTAAGTAAATGGGTATTTTTCTGGCTGGTAGGCACAAGGTACCTGCTTCCATTCACACATCTTTGCCATCACCTTTTTCCCCTCACTTCGAATACCACTTGTTTCTTTTGAGCAGCTTGCAGTGGCAAAAAAGTGAGTAGAAGAAATAGGGTTTAATTTCATCTTTCCTTTCTGTGACCCTGTTCTGAAGAAAAGAGAAGTGGGTATTTATAAGCATGTATGTAATGTATTTTCAAATGCAGTGTGTGGTTTGGATTTTTTTTTTTTTAACTGTTCTGCTTTTAACTGGAATTCCGTGGGTGAAGTGCTAGAATAAAACCCAGCAACTGGGCACTGTACGCCCACTTTAATGGTAAAGCACAAATTAAAATACCAAGAAAGCTGGGCAAATGGGCAGCAGCCCTAAAAATCTGAACTCTTCCTAATCCCTGCCTTATTCTATTGTGTTACTTCAGTCAGAGACTGAAGTACTTCAAGGGAGATTTGACAAATCCACCTGTCAGTGTCACCAGACAACTGATTTATCATCTTTGACAAGTAGAAAATTGCTTTGACTTGTCTGCAGGAAATGTAAAATTTAGTAATAGTGATGGAGTATTTTAAAAATTGTCATGATCATGTAAATCCTGTTATCTCTGTAACCCAACGCTACCGAGTTCTGAACTGTAAAATGACATTAACTTGCTGGAGAAAAAAAAAAAAAGCCTAGTATTAACAGATAACTGGACATTTTTCCCCCTCAGTTCATTTTTAAATCCTGTTGCCTTTCAAAGGCTGACACTTCTGTCTCTTAGTCCTATTTCCCTGGTAATAGAATATTGAAGGAGATGTCTCTTAAAGGAAAAAAAATAGCATGTAGCTACATCACATCATAAAATACAAAGGAAGCAAAGTATGCTTAATCTGACAAAGCATCTGTGTTTAGGCTATAAGCTCATTATAAGGCTTGTGTAGTGGGAGCTGATTTTTTCAAATTAATTTCTATGTATTACCATAATAAACATTTTAATAATATCCTTTCCTTCTCTCATATCCTCAGCAGCTGTATATTTCAGTAAGTTATCTGCTCTTTCATAGCAGCCTTTATCCCCCTCATCCATGCATGATCTGTTTACAAGGATGCTTATAGGTATTTCCAGTGTAATTTAATGTTCCAGGTTATGCTGCTTCAGCAGTTCCTCTCGGTGCATTCATGCTAACATTTGGGATGTTTCCACAAAATACTTGGGCAATATTGAGACTGACTTTTGTATTTCTAACTTTGATAGTAAAGGCAAAAAAAACCCCAAAACCCCAACAACCCACGTCTCATTCTGTTTGAATCTTTTGAATGTCTGAAAAATACCTTGCGTCCAACACCCTGAAAAACAAGGCTTGCACTGTGTAGGGTTTTGTTTGGTATGTTCATTGTTTGCAATAATAAGTGAAGCCTCGTGTTCTGCTGACTGCTGTAACTGGAAGGTTGGGGGAATCTAGAAAGTAGGAGCAGGAGGCTGTTAAAGTGCAGAAATCAGTAGCGATTTGGGATCTGCTGGGAACCCAAAGCTACACCCAGCTTCTTAGAAGCTGGTGAGGTTTCAAGTTGTCTCAGCACTTAGGCTTAGTCCTGCAGCTCAGTATTCTGCTGTTGCTTTTCTTCACTTGCAGTTCATGAGCAGCTCTCTAGAAATGTCCAAAACCCATTGTAGCAATCCGGGCATGGCCATGACACCCATCCACTGGGATCCTTCATTTGCATCCAAAACCTGTCTTAATGGATCGCTTTTCCACAACAATCCTATGTTCAGTATGTTGTCCACAATTAGCCCAGCTCTTTCAACACTGCTGCTTCCCAAGTTTGTTTCCTATCAGTGGCTTTGGGTATTTGTTATCTTCCCTCGAGTGTGTGTCTTGTGTCTCACACTCTACCAAGCTAGTTGGCAGCAAGAAGAGGAGATGTGGCACTCTGGTTAAGGATCTAGAAAAGTGTGTATGGGAAGACTAGATGAGCCTTTGAAATCAAATTAAAATCTCCCAGCAAAATATTGGCTTAAACATGAATTCTAGTATGTAAACTGATTTTTCTAATCTGTCTCTTTTCCACCTTCATTTCCCTTTCACCTCCCATCCGTCCTTTGGCTCTTCTGTTGCCTGCTGTTTGGGTTTGGGGGAGGGCACACCTTTTTTAAAACAAGGTGCATTAAGTGCAGTAGGTTAACTTACGGACCTAAGAAAATTGCAGAAGAAGAATTTAATAGCTGTCAAAATCTCCTATCAGATCCTCTGTAATAGAAATAAAGCATTGATGAAATGTGTGAGAGATTTGCAGTGACTACATGCATTAGTACTGAGGACAGGCAGCAAAATCTAGATAGGCTTTTGGGGTTTTTTTTCCTGCTTTTTATTTTTGAAGCTTTTACTTGGCTGCTGCTAAGTGACAGTAATATGCTATCTTCAGGCTTTTCAGTGGCAACTTGTTAAGAAATTATGTATTCCCAGAACTGCACTGTTTTAAAAAGGGGGTGTGTGGAGGATTGTGTGCAAATGAGGAAGTAAACAAAAAGGCTTTTAATTCCAGTCCTGTGCAGAGAGCAACAGGTTCATTGCTGCAGGAAGAAATTGTTTCTAAGTTCTAAGAAACTTTTGAAAAATAGGAAGAAAAACCACAATCCTTAAGCCCATGACCTGGTACATGCTTTAAAAGTGTTTCAACATCAACATGGGCACAAGCAGCAAAGACGGAAGATAGGAGCTAAAAGCACCTCCAGAGAAGATACTGATAAGACCAGAAGGAACAGGTTTTGCTGTAGAGATTAAATGCTTCTTGCACTTGCATTTTAAGCAGTGTTAATGTTTTTTTAAAAGTGTTTATGAGGAAGACACAGGTAAAGCAGTAGGAGACCTGATAATTACATGGAGCAGCTCCTTTGCTTCTGGCATGTCACGCCAAGCAGTGAGAGTCAGGAGATGTCACGGAAGCAGGATTAGAAGATTGTTTTGCTCAACTTGACCTGTCATTGTTTTTTCATTTTATTTTACTGGTAATTTTGTCACATGAAATCAGTGAAGGCATGAATACATACAAACATACATACAAGCCTTTTAAACTTGCCCTCTTTCCTGATGTCTGGTGTAGGGAGCAGCCGCTGCTTGTTGACCCCATCCCTCTGGATGGTGTTAGTGCCTCAGTGGCTGTCATCTGGAGCTGAGGAATGTGCTTTAAGAAGTCACTTTTTGGAATGCCCATAAGAATATGGATTTTTTTTCTTAATCTCAAATATTAAGCTGTTGATTTCAGTGTTTTTGACCCTCATTTCCTGTTGAAATGAGATATAAAGAAGATATTTATTTTTTTTCTTGGTGTGGAGAAATACCAGTGCCCGATAAAAGCTGCTTGGATTTGAAAACTGACCATCAGGAAGCAACACTTTTTGCTTATTTTAAGCTACGCAACACACATTCGTTCCATGCTTCTTTTGTCCTCAGTTTCAACTTGCAATACCTCAGCTTCTTCTGCGTTTACTCCAAACACATCCACGTACAAAAGAGGTTGTCTTTCCTCTCGCGAGCTCTGAGCCGTTAGGAACACTGATGCTGTTATTACCACCAGGCTGAAGTTTGCAGGGTGATGCTGAAGTGAGAAATAGGCAGAGTGGGAAAATTAAATGCCCAGTTAGAAGTTCAGTATGCATCTGATCATCGATGTCTGGTTTTAAAGACACGTAATTAGAGAGCAGACTGACAGTGTGATGGAAAGAAGCGGCGCAGCAACTGCTGCTCTGCCTGAAACTGTACAAATTCTCCTCAGTAATCTTGATTACGTGCATTAAATTTTGCCATGGTTTTACTTGTCCAGTTAAATGTTCTAAGTAACTTCTGGCAGCTGTCTTAGTTAATATACATATGATTGCTTTCTTCATGTCTTCATGTTTGCCCTGAAGCCTTGTTAATCTGATCCTGCTTTCAGATTGCATCATTAATATGTGCAGGCTCATTAGAGAAATGCCAATTTTGTAACATTGCCTTAATATAGCACCTGGGCATCTACTTTCTGTAGTAACAGTGTATGCAAGCTGGCCTTCTTTTCCTTTTTTTTTCCTTCCCCACCCCAGTGTATTATCAGCTGTGGGAGATGGACGAAGCACAGGGACCCTGCAGTTCACTGTTGGAGCTCAAGACTTTAGCAGTGACTTATCTGAAGCCTTGCCTGAGTAATGGCTCTGTCAACATTTGCTGAAGTGGATAAATTTTGCTTCCTTGGTTGCAGGGTACCAGGTCCACTTTTCTGTTAACACCTTTGACTCTTTCTTTGCTGGCTAAAAAAAAAAAGTCCATCTAGAGTAACTTGTAGTCACATTAGAGACAGAGATATGTGTTTTAATCCTGTCTTCATTTGAATGCTGTTTTGATTATTTGAGATGGAAAAGTGTTAATTGCTCTGTGTCTGCTTGGCATAGGTGGGTCACAAACCTGTATTGCTATTAATGTGCAAAATAACAATATTCTTAATTTTTAAAACTTGGGAGACTTTTTTCCTCTCTTTCTTGTGATCCGAGAGATTCGGGTATTTTCTCTCCTGCTTTTCTCCTTCTCCCCAAACTCTCATTCCTCAGCACTGAGAGATAAACAAGATATGTCATAAACTTATCTCAGGTTTGCTTGCAGTGACCTGCCAGACTCTGTGAATGGTGCTGCATAGAACGACCACCTGGAAATCCACATGCCCTCTTCTAGGACTGACCCCCCACCTCCAAACTGACCTTGAATAGCGTACTTGTGAAGCATTTGCCTTTTTTATGAAGCAAATGCAAATCTAGCAGACCGCACGTTTCCCAGCAAGAGGCTTTCTGTCACTCTTAATTCCCTTATCATGAACACAGCAACTTCAGTTGTCCCCAAATCCTGGCCCATCTGTCTCGGATTTACTAGAATAGTATCATGGTTTAAATAACGCTCCCTCCATCTGTAGAAGCAAATATTTATTGTTTTATCTGCAGGATGAATTGATGAATATTAGTATTTGCAAAGATAAATGGCATTTGATTGTGGACTTGTACCAGTGGCCCACCTGGCTGCACCTGCTGTTTGAGACAATGTGCAGGGAACTAATGAGCAAGTTGACTTACAGGCTCAGAGGAGAGCCAGAACTGCTCTGCCTCTCAAAAGGACATGTTTAGAAATGATTTTTTTGCTTAATTTGAGGTGTCTGTTTGAATTTTGACTTCAGCTTTTGTGATCAAATGCTTATCCTAACTCCTTTCCCCCACTTTTCTTGAGCATTGTTTTTCCCCTGATGGTTCAGCTTGGGGACAGGTATTTGTATGAATCCTGTACCATTTGATGAGGCATCCTCAATGATCCAAACCTCCTGCTTTCTTAACCTAGCTGGTATGAAGCTGAACTTCGTTTCAGCTTGGGAAAGATTAGAGAGTCCTTGGTTTTTGTGCTGATTTCACGGATGGTGAAACTTTATTTTGCAATTTTACAACCTGATCTTAAAAATATTGGGGGAAAATCATCCTGCTGTGTTTCTAGCTTGAGTAAGCATGAACCTGTTTTTTGTAGCTTTCCAATATCTTTTTGCTGCTGACAGATTTTCTTGCTAGAGTTTTTTGTAGTACTTTTATATCTACTTCATTGCTGGCTTGTAGCAACTGTGAGGAATCATTTTAAATGAGGACAGTTGTTAGTGTGTGTGGGTTTGAGAAGATATTAATTCACAACCACTTGAATGTGCAGGAAAAAATAGCTCGCCCCCTCTCCCAGTCATCAGTCACTTCCACAGTCGTTTCATGCTGCCAAATTCCTCTGCACCCTCCAGGTACGGGCCAGCGCCGTCACCCCAAACAGCACAGCCTGTGCTGGGTCCTCTGCTTGGCTTGAGAAGATTGCAGGTCACCGTTGTAAGTCAGAGTCTGTGCACGTGCTCTGCTGCCTTGGAAAGCTTAATTAATTAGAGTCTTCTCATATTTTTCTCTGGATAGTGAGACAGAAGTGTACACAGGCGCACACATGCAGGCAGCTGACGTGAAGTGTTCTGAGCCAGGTACTGCTCTGTCATCCCTTCTATCCCTTGCTGATCCTGGGAGGAGGTGGTTGCTCGAAGATCCTTCCAGAGGCACAGCCAGTCCTGCTAGGAGTGAAGGTACTAACCCTGGGTTTAGTGCTGGGCAAAGGGTGCTGTGAATTTTACTCCATCAGTTTGCCACTCCCAAAGAAATGAGTAGTCTGCCCTTGTTGGATCACCTGTTTACCAGCCAAAGTTTAGGAATAGAAAGAAAAAGTAGTATGTGGGCTGTCAAAGCAGCCACTAACCATTTGATTATGGGGTTAGAGAGAAAACCATAGGACAAGAAAGCACAAGCACAGATTACACGTGAAAATGAGATTCTCCCTCAGCTGCTTCACCCTGGCTGCTCCAGGAGCTCGGCAGTGCACTCTCCTGCTCCTCATGTGCTCGCTGGCCTGGGCATTTCCTCAGGTTTATAATTCACTTGCTTCTCTTGCTTGTATCAATGCTGAGGGCAGCCTTTTCCTTCAGCCTAAAATGAAATGGCCTCATACCTATCCCCTGTGCAGGCTGGGCATTGGCAAGCAGGGGGTGAGTGTGGCATGGGATAGTTCTCCCTTTGCACTCTCAGCTGGGATTAAAAGCAGGGCGAAAATATTTCCTTAATTTTTCCACTTAATTTGTACATCACTTGGATTTCTGTTGGTTTTCTTGCGTGTCACAGCATTTGTGGGGCTTCAGGCTGCCTGTTTCTAAGGGTTTGGCAGTTTTGTTGTCCGCAGCCCTTGTGTGCTTCCTACCCTACATCACACCGCAAGTGTCTCATGAAGGCGGAGCCTGACGAGCACATGGCAGATTTGCCAGTCCTTGTGGGTTTTTTTCCCTCTCAACTACTTTCCTTCCTCTCCCACCACCTCTTTTTAGCATTTTTAGCCACTGTAATGTTTGCTATAATTAGCTCGGAGCATGACTGTTGTTATCTTTACAGAGTTGAATTTTTCAAAGATGGTCTGGAGGAAGTGGTGCTTGTTTGGCTGAAATCTTCTTATTGTTCTAGCAGAGTGGCTGGCTTGGTGATCGTAACACACAGCAGACTTTTTAAAAGGTATCTGCTTGTCCTCGTCAGGCTAGGTAAAGGACCTGATGTACCTTGTGATCTGTAACTTAAAGGATGTATTTATTATACACACATCCCACCCCCCAGTGCGTGCAGTGGTTTATTTTGATTTAGTCTGGATTTGCATCAGTATAATTTGTCTGTCATATCTAGGTCATGGGTGAAGATAAGCTCAGGGTATTGTGCCCAACAACCATCAGAGCTATGTAAAGAAAATCTGATTTTTGACTTACAACTCTTCTTCACTAGGGGACACATCCACTGTAGATTTTTCCAAAGGCTGGGGCTCGGCTGTATGGAGGAAAGAATTTATCCTTGCTTTGAAGCTTGTGCCAGTTAAGGCTGAGATGGAGGGGTGGGACAAGGTGGTGGAAGCTCTGCTGTGATGTTTCCCTGGGCTGCCATGGGCCGTGCCCTGTTCACTTGAAGGGTAGACACATCCCAAAGGACTCTGCTCCATCTCCTTTGCCTGCAGCTGCTCGTCACTATTCATGAGCCCCACTACATTTTTTTGTGTGTTATTTTGGTTTTTAATCCGTGGATAGTATAGGATAACTTTTTGCCCCTTTCCCCCTTTTCCTTTTAGCACACATATGGGTGAATTTTGTCTCTGTGTTTTGTGTGAAATTAAAAACAAAAAAAAAGAAAAATTAAACAGGATATGGGATCATTAACTTTGACTTCACCTTGCACCATCTTGCAAATAAATCAGAGGCTATCATAGTGCCCTTCCCAGAACTGGGTGTGGTGGCTGAAATAAAACATGTCAGGAGTATAAAGAGTCCTATTGTTTCGGGGCAGGCAGAAGGATGACTTCTGGAAGCTGAAGTGTGGGGTTTGGGGTTTTTTTTAAGTAGGGTGTTTGTGCTGTTTTGCCTACTTTTTCTCCAGTCTTATTATTTTGTTGATTATCTAAATAAAGTAATTCTACAGGAAGCCTTCAGGGCCAATTTCTATAATTTGAAGCTTGTTTCAAAGTATCTGCTCCAATTTAAATGAGGAATTTCAGCCAGTGGTACTTAGCTTTGAAGTCTTCCTCTGCACCGAAGAGGGATTTCACCGAAGCAGAAAGCCCCTTGACAATTGCCTCGATATTTAGCCTTAGAGAAATGTTCATATCCCTTTCTCTTCCTCGTCCTCGTTGTCTTACACTCATGCTTACAACTATCCTGAACTTGATTTTTACTTTTCAAGCCAGGATTTTCCTTATGCACTTTATGAATTCAATGCCATGCAGGATTCAGTCTTATAATTAAACCCAGTCTGGATTTAGTGCCTAAGTAACAAATAAGAAGGCCTCCTGTACACCTGGTTTAATTTTTCTTGTTGAATAAAACTGTTCTTATTATAATTTCTGAACTGGCAGTAGCCCCAGAGGGTTTGTAGACTAGATGCTCCTTCACACCCATGTCCTGCTTTGTGACTTCTACCTACGGATGGGATCTAAAGCCTATCTGGGGTAAGTGTGTTACGTAGTGTCACATTGGAGAGATGCTGTGTGCTGAACAGAAGAGCTGGACTTAGCACAATGATGACTAGCTGAGAGCTTGAGGATTTATGTTATGCAGGAGAAAAAGCTTTATGGACTTTAAGATAGTCCCTCAGATCTGGGAGCATGAGTCTCCTGAAGGACCCTGGGTGGTGGTGCAGCGTAGCTAAGGGTAAAAGGAAAATCATGCATAATAAAAGCATAATTTATGATCGTGGCTTCCTTGTGCCAAATAACTACGTGTGGAGATGGTCATCCTCAGTAACATAAGGAGTGGTATTTGTGTTTATAATTTTATTTACTCACAATACTACCTGAGACTGTGTGTGTTTAAAAGGGAGTGATTCAGGGTCGCCTTCCCCCCTGAAAACATGAAGGAGTGGAGCGTTATCTTCTGCCTTTGTGAGCACCTTTTTCCATGGTGTGTTGGGGCACGTGAACACAGCCCCAGGTCTGGCATTTCAGCAGATCTCTTCCTGATGTCTGTTGGCATAAAGTAACTCTTGGGAGTGAATAGCAACATTTTTCTCTTTTAAACTTTTGGTTTTATTTACAATCAGCATTGCTCAGTGTGGGAAATGAAAAGGGTTCCTTTTAAGGCCTGTTGTTACTTCTTTCATATCTGATATTTTAAATATATCCTGGTGTGGCTTTTCTATGTCTTCTTTTGGAGCAAATCTGATAGAAATGGTTGATAGAAAAAAAAATAATTTATAAATCAAGTACCTTGCTTTGCTGTGAACCCAATGAAAAAAATGTAGAGAGTTGATGTCTTGTCAGAGCAATGGTTTCGGGTTGTTTACCATGATGGACTAACATTTGATCTTGCAATCTCCTTTGGAAATAGGAAAATACAAATTTTAAAAGCTTACCCACTATTTCAGACTGAGAGCTCAGACTGCATAAAATGTAAGTGCGCTCCAGCAACATGTGCTAGTCAAATGAGATAAATATTTTATGTCCTTTAGCTCTGGTAACAAAAGGACCGTGGTCTGTGGAATCTCTAATGCCAGCTGTGTTGAAAGTTGCTGACTGTTGGCTCATACAGTGTTACACTTCCACAGACACAGTCCAAGCTCTGCACAGTTTTTTTTATTAAAAAAGAGAAAACAAACATGCACAAGTATAAGCAAAAAGGTGCAAAATAAAAAGCAGTCAGCAAAACATGTTTATTTATGTGTTTCTTTCTGAGTAATCTTGTTCTTGACTGTTGTTTGCCACATTTTCATATCTTTATCCCTTTTTCCTTTCGTTCCTCTTCACAAGTGCTGCAGCTTTGCCCAGTTCCTAGAAGAGAGGGTAATAAAGTGATGGTATTTCTGAGGAATGCAGTGTCACATCTCTGACTGTGCAGCCTTCCTCATATTTGTTCTTTGATTTCTTGCTCTCTGCTACATGCGAATAATCCTCTTCCTCCTTAAAGGGCTTTTCCTGTGTGTTGACTTGCAGGTAATATAGATACAGCAGCTCCTGATAGGTGCTTTTTTTTCTTTCTCCCTGTTGAAAAGGGGGGAGGTGAGTAATGGAGAAGCACTTCCTTTTTTTCTGTCCAATGTTAGAAAGAGCAATCCATAACGTGGCCAGGGTGCGAGCAGGACTGCCACTTGTAAAAGATCAGTGTGTTGTGCCACAGAGTGTTTAAACGGGTGATTTGATGATATCTATGTACTGGCTGCCCATAAAAAGAAGAAATTGTGAAATTCTTTAGAAAAGTTAAACACTTCCCCATATATTTTCTGTTCTCCAGACTCATGGTCCTTAAGTGCAGGACCAAGATAAAATGTAATTAAAAACACGCAAGTATTTTATGTGACTAATTTTGGTAAGCTTCACCTGAGAAGGTAAATACCTGTTTTCCCAACATCATTTACACAGGAAAAGAGTCAGGAACACGTGTTGCTTTGAAGGATGACTCTTTAGGCTACAACAGAATTTTATTAGGGGTCTCTAGGGCTTGGTTTACTCCACAAAACACATTGCACTCCAGTGGTAATTCCTCCCTGTGTGAAGGAGGATGGCTGGTGGGGTTAACTGTCAAAGGGCTGTCGGTCTGAATAATACCCTGACACATCTTCCTTGCCACAGGAGAAGAGCCCTTCTGGAGTCAGAGTCATATTCACAACGCTGTAACTGTGAAGAAGTGCAGCACTGTGACTTTTACTTTGCTAATGCAGTTGGGAAACCCTTCGGTTTAGATGCAAGCTGAGAATTTCTATCGCTAATCTGCTGTAGAGAGGCAAATTAGAGTTAATTGATGTACTTCTAAATGCAGCCTGTGTGAAATGAAGTTCTTTGTAGTGTAATAATCTCTCTTTTTTTTAAAATAGCACAATTTATTATTCCATAAGTAGGTAATTTCTCGTTGCTGATAACCACATGGCTAGTCTTGCCTTCTGCCATCGTAGTTGCCTTGCAGTAGCAGCGATTCCTTTCAGAATGCCTCTGATTGAGTTGTAGCCCCTGGGGGGGCTGTATTTAGACTCGCTGTTAATACATCAGCCCGCTCATGTAATTACTGAGCTCTGACAGAGTGGCTTCTGTAGCTCAGTGCACATTATCGCTTTACATTTGCTCTCTCTGTATTGCAGGGCAACCCTTCGTGCTTGGCGAGGAGTTTACGCCTCTAGAAAAAGAAGAAACCATTTTCCAGCTCCCAGCAGACCTTTTAATAAGTCTTTGCCAGTTCCGTTTATCCGTGAGATAGTAGGAAAATATTTTCCTGTCTGATTCTGTGTCATGACTTCATTGGCTCGAAATGACCCGTTGTGCTGTAAGCCAAAGGGCCTCCCCTGTGGGGATGTGAGCGTTGCTGCCTTTGGCACTTGGGGTAACGAGTTAACTCCTGCCTGTGTGGGTCACGGGCTTCACCCAAAATCCTGAGTGAAGGATCATCCATGAAGCTGTACCCAGTTTTGCAGTCACTCTGCAGTCACACAGACTGATGGTGTCAGAGACAGCATTTTTTTCCAAGGCTTTTTCTAAGGTTTTAGTTCCTTTTCAGTGTTACAGAGCAGTATGAATGAGGTGGTGCGGAGAGAGAGAGAGAAAAGCTTTGTGGTTTTTATTAGCAGCAACTGTGCAAGCAAACTTAATTTGGCACTCGCAAGTCTGTTGGTGTTTTTCCAACTTTACCCCTCAGCTGTTGCTAACTGCATTGCAGAGGACTGTGTAATCTAGCAATTTCTCATTGTCTCCAGTCCCTGCCATTTATAAGTGGGGATTCAGATTGCATAGCAGATTAAGTGAGCATTCCCTTTTATTTTTAATTTTAATACAAGTATTTTCTCAAGTCCTTGGAAAAATTTACCTGGCACTTACTAGCCGGAGGATATGTGCTTATTAGCTGAGGTGAAAAATACCTGTGTGATCTTGTCCTATATGGTTTTATAGGAAATAAACAGCTATATACACTTCATTCATTCCATTTCCTATATTTCATCTCTTCTCCCAACCCCCTGAGCAACCAGTCTGGCTTTATTCTTTCTCTTCTTCCTCCTCTCTTGTTTCCTTCTGGTGTGGTTCCTGGTATGGCTCATCCTGTCTCTTTTGTCCGTGTGCTTCCCTTCATTGCCACTGACCTGTGTGGAGTGAGTGGTGTGCCATCTTGCTGGTTTTCTACCAAAGTTTTTCTGCCTTTTGATGTTCTTTGGGATGTCTTTTACCTGTGTTCTTTTTCAGTCCATGGGAGAATTAGAAAAGTGTTCAGCAGTTGCTGCTAAGAGGCCAAGCCTTCTTTTCTCTCTGTGCCAAGGGGACAATCTCTCCTGTCCCCCTCACTCAGCTCCCAAGTTTGTACTTTATTCAGGGGAGTAAATGCACGAGAGGATTTGTGGTTTTCACTCACCCTGCTCTCTTAAAAGGATCATTTTATATAAAATGATTTTGCACAAATTGTTCTAGCTGGTTATCGACGTGTTGGTGGGGAATTAGCATTGGGAACCTTACTCTAGGTGTCCAAAGTGCCTTTTGCCTTTCATGGAGATGGTATCCCAGAGCTGCTTTACACTTGTGGGGAGGGCTTCTCGCTTGGTAAGTAAATTTTTGGCTGTGTATTGCTTCTACTGGTTGCAGTCCAACAGCCTGTCAAACATCTGATTTACCCCCTCTTAGAAAAACTTGGGCAACTTTGGCATAACACTCAGCTACACCCTGAAGTTTTTCAGCTGACTGTTGGCTTAAAATTGCACTCACAAGAAAGCAGTGAGTGATGGAGTCAACTCTGCTTTGATAAACAAGGCAACTGTTGCTCACGCATAAAGCTGTTCCTAATTCCTTTGGTGCAATGAGCATCTCTTTCATAAATACTACCCCTGCTTTGTGCTTTCACCCTTGCCAGGCAAACTTTTGAAGAGGAGGAAAGAGAGGAAGGCTGGTGGGTTTTCTAGCTATGTTGCTACTAATTGTGGTTCAAGCAAAAGCCCAGTACTTCAAGCACACAGGAGGGGAAAATTCACTAATTTTCATTTGGTAACACAGCTGGAATCTGGTGTGAAGATGTGACTTGCTTTTTTGGGCTACAATGTCTTGTAGCTTTTATTTTTCTCCCACCTACTCTAAACTGCAAGTGCCTGCCCCGTGGCAGGAGCGTGCGTGTGCTCCCCTAACAATCTGTTGGGGAAAGCAGATGAGGAAGAGTTGTGCAGAACAATTGAAAACAAATGCCTGTCTGTTCCACTAAGGACAAACAAGTGCTTCATTAAACTGTGCTTTTGGACTTTCACACAGCCAATGTATGAATCCGTGATTTTTCAAAACCAGCAGTTTTGATTCCCATGATGACATGGGACTGAAATGCTCCTTTGAGGTTTTGTGTGGAAAAATACATTCCTGTGCACG
Organism: Aegotheles bennettii; assembly: GCA_013398125.1. Taxonomy (NCBI): domain Eukaryota; kingdom Metazoa; phylum Chordata; class Aves; order Caprimulgiformes; family Aegothelidae; genus Aegotheles; species Aegotheles bennettii. Next base: position 366,793 of record VZRW01002719.1, read on the forward strand.
TGGATTGCCATAGGCTTGTTGGGTTATTTCAGAGAGCAAATTACAAGATTCTCATGTGGTTCTGAACTTTTCTGTTTTTCTTACCAGGGTGCTCAATTTTAGGCATTAAGAGAGGGTTTCTGGCAGCTGTCTGCCAACTGCAGAAGTGTCCGAGCTCGTACGTAGTCACGGCGATTAAAAATGTCTGGGCTGCAGTGAGGGAAGAGGGAGATGCTGGGAGGAGAAAGACAGAGACCAGCAGGTTTCTTCTGCTGTCCTGAAGGAGAACCTAAGTGACCTGGCCTCTCTCATGCTGCTAAACTGCTGCTGGGAAGATCACTCCAGGAAGAGGGTGGCCCTGCACTGTCCTCTTGTGCAAGCCCATGGTCCCTTCTGGGGACCTGAGCACAGTTCTGGTTATTGTGTGCTGAAGAGATTCCATAATATGCCTAAGTCAGTATCACAGCTCATTGCTACCAGGATTTTTCCCCCTCTTATACTGCCTCGAGAGCTCAGTAGTCCCTTTTATTGGAGGTTTGGGGATGGAGCATAGAGGGATGCTCCAGCACTGAGGAGTGACTTGAGTCAGCTGGTGGGGTACACAGAGCATCAGACTCTTTTCCTTTGGAGGAGGTAAGCTGCTCGGTGGCCACAAGCTGCTCAGTGGACACACACTGTCTCAAGAACGCAGTTGCCTGGAAAGGTGACAAGCATGGGAGTTGGGGAGGCAAAAGGGCTTCTACCTCTCACTTTTTTAGAGCTTAACCTTAATACTCAGGGGAGTATTTTAATATTTTAAGAGCCATGAGAGTTATTTTAAACAGGTGAGAGGGAGACAAATTGTCATTGCCAAGAAAGGTTTTTAGAAAATGGTCATTCTGCTTGGCTGAGATTCTTGGTAAAGAAAACTTTTATGTTAAGGATTAATATCTGCATCCTGCTTTTAAGGTATTGGTACCTGCAATAAACCTATTCCAGGCTTCAGGAATTAGCAATAAAGCTGCAAATGAGTAAGTTTTGTATCACCAAGGGATGACTGAGAATGACTCATGGACTTCAGAGTCTGTTCTACCTTACAGAGTAGATAAAGCTCCAGATACCGTCAGTTACTGTCATAGCTGCATGTTTTGGTTTGGATAAAGCTAAGGTAGTTTGCTAACATGGTAATAGCACTATTTTGTTATTTTAACTTGGCAATATCCTGTGATAAAATAGGTAATTTATTAGCATACTGGTGAATTCTGTACTCTTTATGTGAAGCACTGTGAGGAGGCACTTGTTCTTTTCTCTTTTTACCAACCTTTGGTTGGAGATCCTTCTCTGAAATGAGGGGTGCAGGCTAAGGTGAGGTCTGACACATTTTTCTCTGCACTGATGCTGGCAACAAATTCATTCCTCTCGCCTCCCAGCAGAGCCAGTGGTGAGAACTGGGAACAGTGCTCTGGGAACAGCGATCAGGAGCGAGATGGATGTTCTGCAGGTGCAGACAGCATTTCCTCCTTGTACTGAGCACAGGGTTATAGAAATACACGTCTGCCTCCTAGGTGCACCTCAAGATTGGTTTTCTGGAAAGATGCCAGGTCCATTTCCAGCTGATGTACTTCTGTGTACACTGGGCTAAGGACTGCAGAATTCTGTGTGAGGACCAGGAGAGTATGCGAGACAGAAATCTAAGTATACATTTCTTCTTCTAGAAATCTGACCCTTTTTTAGGTTCCCATCCTCACTCTGGCTTTCCCCTTCCTTCTTTGCTCTCTTGCATCTTTTTCAATGTGTGATTGGATTGGGAAGCTGTAATCTTTTCATTGTCCGGTTCATTTGAGAACACCTTAACATGCAGAATCAGCCATTGCCTGTTTCTTATTCCGTTCCCAATAAATTTCCCATTTGTCTGGATTCTGAGTTATTCACTCAGCAGTTAACGGAGGCAATTAGGCTGCTGAAAGCTCCTTGCTGCTGAGATCTGCCAGGCTGGCACACACGGCTGTGTGTCAGCCACCAAGGCTTTCCCCCTTTACTGGCAATGGCGTAATCTCTGCGGTTCTTTTTCATCTTTTGTTTCAGATTTCTCATCTTCTGAATTTAGCTTCTTGTCTTTGTCTTTTCCTTTCTTTTTTTTTTTTTTAATTTTTCTTTTTTTTTTTTTTTTTTATTTTTAATTATTTTCCATCTCAAAAGTAANTCTGAATTTAGCTTCTTGTCTTTGTCTTTTCCTTTCTTTTTTTTTTTTTAAATTTTTTTTTTTTTTTTTTTTAAATCTGACTCAAATTGCAGCTCAAAAGCAATCTCTAGCATGCCTTTCCTTGCAAGCTTATGCAAAAAAATTGTCTGTCTCCCAGGGAGGGAGGGCAGAGAACAATCTGCAAATTCTTCCTTGTCAAAACCTTTCATTGACAGAATTCAAAGCCTCACACTTCTTCATAGACTTTTTATTTGGTACACCTTCAAATACTGGATAAATTTCAGCCAAGCTAATTTGTTCATCAAGGATGTTGTGCTAGATGTGAGAAACACTTCTCAAATGAAAGCTGATATTTGGGGGGATTTTTTTGCCTATCCTTGAGAGTTTTGTGTGTAGGCAGAACAGGCAGTTGCACGCAGTAGCAGACTGCCCATTTTTGCTTGGTGACCACCTGAAGCTGCCGAGATTGCCCTGCAGATCCCCACAACTGCTTCTCTAAGGACAGACACAAGATCCCTTCTTCTGGACTTGCTGGACTTGACCTCCACATCCCTCTATCAGAGGACCTGGCCTCGTCTTCCTGACGTCTTCATTTTTCCTACTATGAAGTGTGCAAGCATGGGTAAGAGAAGCTGGGGGGAGAAGGGGGCTTCCTCCAGAGGAGGTGGGCAGCTGGGGAAGGAACCTGAGGCTTGAAAAAATGGAGACAAAACATCTCTTGAAAGCCTCAGTGAGGACTGTACCGTGAGTGTTTAGACCTCCGCAGCCACGGTCATTTCGGTTGTTGAGGGCAGGGTGAACCTCGGCACCGTACTCAGAACTTGCTGAGCTGCTGGTGGAAGTTTGGTTCTGCAGATGGTAAAATGCAGATAAAACAACGGGCCCTTTTCAGAGAACTCATGCTGCATGCAGAAGAGAGTGACTCCGTGTTTGCAGCTTCTTTTACAGCGTTTTTTGGTTCTATCAAGAGTTATTAGAGACATTTGGTTTTGACATCTCTGATTCGAGAAGACAATACGTAATTTTATCAGCATGTTTCTGGAAACATATATGGTTCTCCCCACACACCCCTCTTGCTATGGATGTCTTGTAAAGCATTATTTTTGTATCAGTCACAGCAGCATTAATAATGCCTGCGGTTACTGATAATTGCCCTGTGTTTCAAATTTTGCTAAAGCAAACCAGAGACATGGAGCTGCTCTTGGGTATTTAGATATAGAAAATATTTATATGCCTGCTCCCAAGTACAGACTATCTCTGGAGGCAGATTTATAGCTATCTCCCATGTAGTCTCTGCTCTTTTCTCTGGCTGTCTTGATTCTTAGTTAATGTGCAGAGACGTGGTGCTGAAGAGGCTTAAAAAGTTGTGGTTTTCAATGAGATGACTTTTTCCAGATTGGATGCAATTTGCAGGGGTGGGAGGTGGGGAATTGGTAGAGAATCTGTAGAGATAAACTTTAAAAAAATGAACATGTGAACTTTTTGTATTTTTTAAATCCAGCAGGTCTTTCATCTGTGGTGTGGGGGGGGTTTTTTGGTGTTTTTTGGTTTTGTTTTTAAAAAATGAAAGTCTTTGAATGCAAACTGTGTAAATGCTTTGAGACTGATCAAAACTATTACTGCATCATTGATTTCCTCCATTGACTCATCCGTTAGATATTTAATCTCTTCTTTTTAAAAAGTGTGTATTTTTCTCTTCCAAAAGCAGCCTCCCGCTGTCCTTTGCATAGCGAGAAGCATCTCCCGCTGGCTTTCTGTCACTTTGCCAGCCTTAAGACTTTGCTTCCAAGGGCAGTTGAACCCTTCGGACTCTTCCTGTCCTGCTGGAGTTGGTGGAGTTGAGGAGCAGACTCCCCATCACATGCTCAGCTTTGTGCCTTCCGAGCCAATTTAATCCATCTTGCCTGAACAGTGCACGCTATGCTCCCATGGCTTCATTGCCAAACCCATGGCAGGAGCTCTCTGAAAGGATGGCAGCAGTCTCCTGGATGCTCCCTGTCCTGTGAGGTTTCTGCTGTACCTTCTTTCTCTTTGCTTATGCCAATTGTAATGATGTTTTTTAAACTGGTCAGCTGGTGATGAGGTTTTTTCATAGTAACAGCTGCTATAAAAAATTACCTGAGCTACATATGTTGCACAGAGTTCCATAATAATTCTGTTTTTAAGAGTACATTTCACTTAAAATTACGTAAAAATGAGAAATTATCAACTAGAGTCTGCCCAGGGACTGTGCTTTTGAATTTCTGAAGCGACTTGTTAGGTCGAATGCCTGAGAAACAAAGTGTTTTGACTCATTGCTTATATTTAGCATCATTACCTACTGGATTAGGTTCCGTTTTCTTCTGAGCATTAATGCTTCTGGTCAGGAAGGTTAACAGGGAAAACGCCCAGCAGAAGGCATTTGTGTGCTTATCTGAGAGCAAATGCGTGGAAAACATCAGGTCACTGTGCTGGGTGTCAACTTTTCTCTTTTTTTCTGTTTTGTTTTTTTTTTTAAGAGCCTGTGGAAGGAGGGGTGTTCAGGGGTGGGGAGAGGATGTCCTTCCTTTTTGGTAAAGCCTGTAAAATGAGGGTGCCAGTGGATCCTTAGCACAAATGGACCTGGAATCACAACCCTCTTTATGTCTTTGCAGAATCACTTATCATAAATATATGAGATCCCAAATGTTAAATATATCTTGGGATCACAGCTACCCAAGGGGATAATGTCTCTGGTTTTGAGTATGTTTACAACTGGAGCAAAAATTTGAATTACTGTTTTTATATGCAATATTAAAAATATGATTGACCTGATATTTTTGTTAGGAACAAGCTTTTACTGCAACTTGCCATAATTGTATGACAAAGGGAAGATGCCCAGGTTTAAGGTGCTGCTTGTGAAGCTTTAGACTAAAGCGTTAAACCTTTGAAGATCTCTTGAAAGCCCTGGCTGCCTGGAGAGCCATAACCCTGGGCAGGCTCGGCTGGGGAAGCTGCGTGACTCCTTGCGTTTCTGGAACCAAGTGAGGGGCTGTAATCAGCTTTCACTGTAGAAGTATAAAATGTACCATTGAATTTGGTGTGTACCAGGTGAGAGCCCCTGATACTGAGGAAGGGGGGTTGAAAATCATAGAATCATTCTGGTTGGAAGGGACCTCCAGGGTCATCAAGTCCAACCTTTATCCCATCAGATTCCTAACCATTAGACCATCAGACCATGGCCTCAAGTGCCTCATCACCCTGTTTTTTGAACACCCCCAGGGACGGTGACTCCACCACCTCCCTGGGCAGCCCATTCCAGTGCCCAACCACCTTCTCAGCAAAGAACTTCTTCCTAATCTCCAACCTAAACTTCCCCTGATGGAACTTGAGGCCATTTCCTCTCGTCCTGTCATCAGCAATTGGGGAGAAGAGACCAACACCAGCCTCACTACAACCTCCCTTTAGGTAGCTGTAGAGGGCAATAAGGTCTCCTCAATCAAAGGGATTGGAAGTGTTCAAGCACAGTTTTGCTGGTCAGAAGCCCTCGTGCTGTTCTTTGTGCTCCCCATTCCCATCTCTGTGTGTCACAGTGGTGTTTACCTCGGAAAACCTCTTCAAGGAGTTAGCTGACCAGACTCCTCTTTTTGTGTGGCTTTAAATAGATGCCACATTCAAGACCAGTTTTCTTCTCCTATGGGGTGTGAGGAGCAGCAGAGCTGCTATCGTATTTTCCCCTTTCTGGAAACACAGAGGGTTGTGACTCCTCGCTGTGCAGCGGGTGGAAGCAGCGATGTTTTCTTTCCCTCACTCCCAAGCAGTCTCATCCTGGGGCTTGTTATTTTTATTACATGGAACCCCCTCTGTCACCGGGCTGAGGAGCCTTTGCTGCCTGGAGTAATTGCCCTTTAAATTGATACAAATTTGAGGCATTGTGTGGAGTCTTGCAGCGTCTCCTGAGATTCCCCACGATGATGGCCCCGTCCTGCCCAGGAGCCCCTGTTAATATTCATGCAGTAATTGTTTCAGTACTTGGCAGGGACGAGGGTGTTAATGTGAAGCCTTCTTCGTCTGATGTGCATTAAAGAAATGATTTGTGTTTGTGCTGCAGCAGTGATTTCATTACACTGGAACAATGAAATTCTGGATGCCTTTGGGTAGATGTGCACATAAACACTTGTGTGAAGGCAGCTCGCTGGCACGTGGGACTGTGGGAACCTCGTGGTATCTCGTGTACAGATCAGGTTCCCAGAAGGGACTTTCATGGTTCTGGGGCTGGTCACTGGGTGAGCTTCCTGACCTCTCGAGGGCTGCCCAGGAGACTGGGGGTGGTTCTGCACTGTTGCTGGATGTGCTCGTGTGTGTGGACATACTTGTGCAGGCACAGTCCTGTGCCGTGTGTCTACATGGCTGGGCAGTCTTGATGTCCAATTCATTTATTTATTTTTTTTTTAATTATCATGTTAAAAGTTGAAAGGATAGCAGGGAAGAATTTGCCAGAGTAACAATTTGTGTGACCAATTCCCTGCTTGGTATCTCAGGAGCTGTCAGGAGAGAAGACTGAGAGGTGAGCTGGCGTCTGGATGAAGATTTCTGGCAGGGCACAGGCTGGCTGTGGCACGTGGGATGGCTGCTGCTGGTCAAGCAGAGGTGGGCTGTGGCATGTGGGATGGCTGCTGCTGGTCAAGGGAAGGGGCACAAGCAGGGAGGGATGCTTTCTCCATCAAACTCTTACGTGCTAACACGCTGTTTCTGCTTAAATGGAAATGAAGGTTTGAAACCATCCAGTTCTTCAGTAATGAAGTGTTGCTTTCTGAGCTTGGACAGTGGAGAAAGCACAAGCAGCCCTTTGGGAGAAGACCGATGGGCTTGCACACTGCTTGCCCCATGCTCCTCTGCTTCTCTGTAGTTGGGCTTCTCTCTTTTATGGGGAGAGTTGTTGTGAAACTTGTCCCGTGTACCCTGGGAGGATTCATGTGAAGTCTCTGATTTTAGGAGCAGCTCTGTCTCTTCTCTGACCGTATACCCTTCCTTGATCTTGCAGTTGCACGCCTTAAGGCATAGCAGCAATTTAATTTTACTTTACTTTTATGACAATTTGGTTTGTCTTGAAAGACAGGGTGAGAAGAAGAGGGGGAGAGGTGGACTGTGGGCTCTGCTCTTGCTGTGTTAAGAGAGTAAGAAAAAAATGGGGGATCTTTTAGTAGCCAGCTTTGCAAGGTGGTAATCAAAAGGACGTTTGTTGAATAGTTGCAGATCTCTGTGTTTCAGCTTAGATGTAATAAAGCTCTTTTATGAGACAAGTGGTCTTTGATAGGAAGATAAATAACATGCATCTGTCTGAACAGGCATAAGTTGGCAGCTTTTTCAGACAGGCACTTCTTATCATCTTGGGGCTAAGTATTGCCAAGCTGCCAGCTTCTCTTCACTCAGCCTCTTGTGCTGGCCACTGCGCGCCTTGGTTTGAGGAACCACAGAGTGGTCAGGCACTACTTCATTAGTGTTATCAATAAAGATACCAACTGCTGCAGATCGCAGACCAAGAGCTACTATAGCTTTGGTATAGTTTCAGACACAAGGAGAAGTTCCCAGTGCTGCAAAGCAGCATGTGTCTCAGCCTTCCCTGCTATGTGTGCTTGGGCAGAAGTCCACCAGACTTGCATTTGTGAGCAAAACGGCTGCTATGGCTGTGCCCTGGCCAAGGGGGAGGATGGTCACTGGTGATGGACCACCAAAGCTGCCCTGTCCATCCTCCCTTTTCTCTTCTTCCGAGGATGCCAAGGCCTCCCTGATGGCAGCAGGCGTGTAGGTTTGGAGGGCTGCTGCTGCAGCCTGTTGCAACAGGAGAGGATGGGCAGTGGTGTGTGTCTGGCTTGCAGACCAGGTGGGATGCTCTCCAGAGCCGCCCGGCTTGGCACAGCCTGCAGCAGGACATCTGTGAGGGCAAGAGGAGGCAGAAGTGGCTGCTGCCATCTCTCTCGTGGTCTCTGCTTGCCCTTGCTTATCCTGCCTGCCAAGTGCATGGGCTGGAGTTCCAGTGGACTGGTCAAAGCCATTTTCATCTTCCTATGAAGTATTTTGGGTCAGGAGAGCTTGACCTGTCTGCTCTCTTACCCATCAAGAGTGTGTTTGTTGCCAGCAGTAGGGCAAATGTTAGAGCCCTCTGTGTCTGTGCAGAAGGTTTGCTGGTCTGTCTGATGCATGCTGGTGATGTGTTCTCCAGCTTGCTCAGAGGTGGAGCTGCTGTGAGTTAAATGCCTGAAAATGGTGAATTAATCTTGCGGAAGACTGAAGGAGCTTGAAACTGAATGGGGTGAGGCAGAGATCTCTGAAAACATAAGTGAGCTGTTTAGGAAACACTGTCAGCGAAGATGCTGCTGACTCCTGCTGACCTTGTTCCTGAGAGCTGCTGGTGGCTGGCTCGTGGGGCAGGGCTGGTAGCCCCAGCCATGTGGTCTGACTGAGGCACGAGCAAAGTATCTGCTTGTTTGTGGCACCTACACTGCAAGGTGCAGCAGTTGTAGCTGGTGGCATCTCTTCTGAGGCTTGTTTCTGCATCTGCCTCCCCTTTCTTTGCCTTCTGTCCCTGGAGCAACACGGACACTTCTCGGGTCTTTCGTCCGGGCACTTGGAAAGCTTTCGGGACGCTTCGTCCTGGAAATCCAAGAGACCTCTCCAGAGGAGGAAGCAGCGTCTCCTGTTTGTCTTGAGTTATTCTGTCACAACAATGGCTTCAGAATTTGCCTAATTTAAAAGCTACTTTTAATCTGATGGGAAGATGTTTGTGTATTTAAAATAGTTACTCCTTGCTGGAGCCACTCCCTTCTTTTGTCCTTCTCCGCTGGACTTTTCGGCTTCGCTTAGCTGATACAGGGTGCTTGTTTACAGCAGGGATACTGGAGCATGAAGAAGGAAGTCGGTACATTTAATACTGACTTGGCTCCAAGCTTCCTGTGCGTGTGCATGCACGTGTGTGTGTGTGTGTGTGTGGTGTTTTCAGCCTTGTTCATCCAGACGCTGTGCAGCCTCACTAGAAGAAGCCAAGGGGCTGGCGGAGGTGCAGGGACTAGATGCAGGCATTTTCTTTTTGAGCTCTTCCACCCGGTTTGGACCTGAGCAGGTTGAGACAACACGGGTAAAAATTCCAGTATGGCAAGCCTGGTGAGGAAGGTGCTAGTGCAGACAAAGCCGTTCGGTGGTGAGTATGAGCAACACCTTGCCTGATGGGGAAGATAACTGATCAGAAAGTGTTGGTTTAGGTGCTGAGGAGGATGAATGCAGCAGCAGGCAGAGAGATGTTGAATGGTGGTGTTGTTTTCATCTTCCATTTCCAGGGCAAGGTGGCTCCCCGGAAATGCCAAAACCTTTGTCTGTGGAGAGGGTGGTTATCCAGAGGAACGTGCTCGTTATGGGGCATGGTCACTTTTAAAGCCCATTCCTCCACTGATTCTTGCCTTAGCTTGGCTAAATAAGAGCAACAGCCACTATAAGTAGGATGGCTTTGAATTTCAGGGGTTTTGGGAGGAGTGAGGAGCTTGCATCTCAGGAGAATGTAAACTGCTGTGTCAGTTGTGACTGTACTGAAAGATAGGATTGAGAAGAAAACAACGCTCATAAGCTGTAGGAGAAACCATTTTACTGCTTTATTTTTATTCTTTGGATTTGGTAGTAAGCACCTAACTGGTTCTCAGTAAGGTGCTCTGGTATCACCGTGATTACAGAAATCAGCAGCAGCAGTGTTGTATATTTTGGATTTTTCAAATATTCCAGTAGCAGCACCAGCCTCTGCCTGGGGTTTTTAATTTAAATTTATGATGTTTATTCAGCTCTTAATTGTGCAAATTAGAATAATTATGGAGTGTGATTATATGCGTACCCGGTGACCGTTTTTAAGAGGCTGGCTCAAATTTCAGGAATTTATTTGATTAGCCTTGTGTCTTTCTGGTGCAAGCGTCCTTTCTTCGTGCTGCTGTTCTACAAAGCAAACATCATAAACTGCCACAGCAGGGAACAATTTTTGCAGTGGCGTGTCGGAGTAAATCAATCTTTAATAGTGCAGAAGGTTCTTCAATAACTCGGGCTAATTAGGGCTGATTGGCTGAGTTATCAGAGAATGAAACAAATCCCCCCCCCCAAACAGAGCAACTTCTCTCTGCTCCAGGGTTTGGGAAGGACAGGAGGGCACAATTTGAGCCATATGTGGTCAGGTTTGTGCAAGTGCCCATTTTATCCATCTATAAGCCTTAATGAAAGGCTGCTCTTGGAAAATAGGATTTTTGTGAGTTCCTGGCTGCTGCTGGTCTCTCCCAAAGCTGCAGCTCAGCCTGTGCTTGCGGAGGGGACAGTTCAGACACAGATGGGAGCAGTGTCTCTTGCACAGAAGTTATGGACGGGGTGTGCAAGGTATTGCTTTGGCCTTTGCTGGGGAAGAGGTCTTGTTAGCAAATGCCATTCCCTTCTAGCTCAAACTTACCAGTCTCTCTTTGCTCACTCAAGACTTCTCAGAAACCGTGAATTTCTGCCTCTAGGAAAAACTGGGGTATCACTTGAAATGGTGTCATCTCCTGGATTATGTTGTGGTAGACAAGGCGTGACAAATACAGCAAACTGAAGAGGAGATCTCCCTGATCTCTCTGTATGCAGCTTGGGACCTTGCATAAATTAACCAGTCCTTTACAAAAAGAAACTGAGAGCAAATAAATAAATATATATATATTTCCTTGTCTCATAGATGAGGAGTTTGGAATGATTCTAGTTGAAATTTCACTTGAAAAAAAAGGCAGTCTGAGAATTCAGAGGGTTTCTTTGTAGAGAAGTTTAGCAGATACTAAATGACTAAAGCACACGTTTACCTTGCATGGGTTTCTTCAGAGAAGTCGTAGCCCATCGATGTTTGAAAGCACAAGTCTTTGATCAGAGGGAAGCACAGCCAATAGGGAAACATGTAATAAGTATCAGCTTTAACTTTCAGCATGATTTCAGAATGTCTGGAGGGGGTTTACTTAGACTTAAATCTCATTATTTATGCTGGGGGGATGTGTGTTAAATGTGGGGGTTTTTAAATACCTGCAGGATGTTAAGAGGTTCAGGATGCTGGGAATGAGATACAGCTGGTGGGAGGGTGACCCCAGAGGAGCCTTACCCATTGGAAAGCTATTTGGATGTGGTGTATAAATACAGGTACTCATTCTGCTCCACAGAAGTGTGTGCTTGAAGCCAATTTGGTTTCTTCATTTGGGGAGGTTGGGTGCAGAAATCTCAGTTCTATAATCCTGGTGCAGAACTTACTGGTGTGTGGATAAAAGAAACACTGCAGCGAGTTGTCAGATGGAGTAAGAAATGGCACAGGAAGGAAACGCTATAAAGAAGCATAAAGGACACTTAGGGTATTTATTTTCCGGTGTTTAAAGTGTGGGGAGCAACAAGAATAGAGATCCACACCTTATTCTGTGTTATCACATGTAATTTTGCTGCTGTCAGCAGCAAAACAGGCTGGTGAGCATTTTGTCTTTGCTAGGTAGGGTCTGTGATTGCCACTCTTTGTTTACCTCTTCTCACACCATTAAAAAAAACCCTCCTTTCTTTCATTCTTAGTTCCTAGCCAGAGGTTTGCTTGCAGGATATCTGAAAGTGGTCTTGGGTTTACGTGTTCCAAATGTATGCATTTGCTCAGCCACCACCAGCTCGCAGCAGCTTTCAGAGATTTCGGGATTAATGAACTAAATGAAAGAACATCAGTCTTCAAAAGGGACTTCTCAGTGGTGAGGTCTGTATAAAAATAGACACGGTCAGAGGCTATTTCAGCAGGAGTTGTATTCCACTCTGCTTGGAGACAGTTGTTTTTTAATGAGCCCTCTGTATAAATATGTTTAAGGTTGGTTATGGCAGAAAACTGGTGAATGCTTCAGAAAGCGGGGGTGAAACTGAACATCCTAAGCTTTCGATCTTGATTTAAACCCAAAGGTTATAAAAAAGCAAGATCAACCTAAGCAAATGGCATTTTGCCAGCTCGACAAATGCTATTGCATTTATCTGTCCTCCCTGAGATCTCTGTTACTTTTAAAACCCTGTTTAATTTGCCCGTCTGCTGGGCTACAACTGCAGGAGAAAAGGCAAATCATTGTTTTGAGTTTGGGGTAAACTGAAGTGAGCTTGAGTCGTGCCCTAGCTGAAGAGACATTCAAGTCAGCTGAAACTGGCTGTTCTTTAACATCATTGTTTGCCTTATAAAATACAAATCGTATGGAAAACTCAGCACATTGCAGAACAGCAAAGTAGCAAAAACTTATGAAGAAGGACTTAGCTAAGCTGTATCCTTTGCTTTTTTACTGAGTGCTGTGTTTCCTTTGAGTTAACATTTGAAATGACACCCATTATTTCAGCTGCATCGCCACAAAAGATGCTGCTGTATCATCTGAAGGTTGTGCAAGATGATGTTGAATACAAGAAGCTGTTAAATGAGAGTTAAAGTTGTCACCTCAAGGCTCTTAAATAGCCAAAAGGTTAACAGCCCTAATGGTTGCACTACCTTAGAATTGCTTTCTTTTGGCAGGTAAATAATGGTAAAGTCTAACAGGAATCTTGGGTACCTTTGAGGATTTTTTTAAGCATGAGGAATATCTTCTATCTGAGACTGCTGAGGAGGGTACACTGGGGACCTTTACTGTGAATGGCCATACATAAACCAGTATAGATTTTAAAGGCAGTAGTCGCTAGGCTGTCACATCAGAGAAAGGTGGTGAAGGGAGCTTCAGTATTCATTCAGTCACCTGGGAGCAATGACATGTATGCTGCCAGTTCCAGTGAGCGTGTTGTAGAAAGTATTTACTAACAAAAGCACCTCACTTAATGAAAAGCTTGCAGCCCAGGTGCCAGGAATATTCCGAGTCTGGTTTGGATTCAGTAATGCTGTGTTTGTCATGGAGCTGTCAGAGTCCTGTCTTCAGAAAGTCACTTGAGAAAAAAAAATAAATTTAAAAATCTGAAACATAATGTGACATTACCTTGTGTATTTATTATACTTACAAACCTTGGGGTCAAGCACAAAGTATTGTGTGGTGCTTCCTCTGCAGACAGGTAACTGCAGTAGGGAGGGGAAATTGAGCAGTGCAAAGTACAAAATCTCATATAGTGTGTGTAAGTTCCTATTTCTGGTTACTGGGAACAGAACAGATTTATTTTTCTTCATTTTTGGAATTAATAAAACATTTTAGCCTTTAAAAAGCTAAGTTGTCATCAGTAATAAATCACGTAACATTGTCTCTGAAGATACCTTATATTAAATAAACTTTTTCCTGTTCCTTGTATCTCTGTATCTCCTCTTCACTACAGATAACCAAGGAACTGCTGCAAGGCTCCTTGTATGGTTCCAGAGTCGCCTTTCTTTGTGAAAGTAAATTTACTGTTCCTCTCTGACATGACAAAATAGGGGATTTCTTTATCCTCAGAATACAGGTTGTATTCCCTGACAGTTCTGCAGACCAGGCTTTCCTTTCCAGCTTTGCAATAGATTCAGGCTTAGATTCTTCACAAGATAATTAAGACTTGCACATTGTAGTCTTTCCAGCTTCAAAACTGCACTAATAATATTCATCAGTATCCTCCCTGTGTTTTTACTTGGAGGTCTGTAGATATCCCAGCTGCTTTGGCTTTTTTAGTGATTGATAAAGGAGTTTTTCTGACCGAAGCTATACCGGAGGAAAGCCATTGTAATTCTGAACAGGGAAGGCTCTCTAAATATTTTGTTATCCATGTTAAATTATCTTAACTGCTGAACATAATCATAGTTCTGAATATCTCTGCATTTCTCCACCTGAGGTTTGCAGAGGGTGGTTTAAGTATCAGCTGTGACAAGAAGCTGTTTTTGCCTTCTGCTGACTGGCTCTCCCCTACTACCACGATGTAAATAAACACCAGTTATTGCTGCTGGTGTAAGCACTTGAAGCATTCATGTTCACTTGTCAGTATTTTCTGCTATTATCGTGATTAAATTTGCAATCCTGAGGGTTGTTATCAGATTTTTCAGTCTTAAGTAGGGCCTGTGAGGAGATAACAAATTAGATGATAGTTTAGGTAGAAGAAAGGGTGAACTTAAACTTTGAGTTCAGTTAATACAGAAAATTGCTTTGGGGCTGAAAGTTATAATTAGGCTAGTCAGAAAAAGCACAAACATTAATTTCCTGCTCGTGTCTGTAGATTTTAAAGCTTTAAAAGCCCTTATATGAATCTTTCGACATTGCCAGTTGCTTTCTGGGACAATCACAGGCAGCAGTCAGTTCTTCTCTGAGCTAAATTCAGCTTTTTCCTGAGTCAGTGCTCAAATATAACTACGCTTGCTAAATTACAGCTTCCTAGCTGTCAGAGCTTGAGCTCCACATCAATCGTCAAATTGGTATGGCCAGGTAATGGCAACGTTTGACCTATCTGTGCCAGAAGAAGCTGTGGTGGAATTTCTTTGCTGCTGCTTTATTCCTACTGGAATCCCTGAAGTTAAGATCTTGCGATAATAAATCCATGTTTCTTCCTTCTCGTACCTTCCCCTTCCTCTCTATGTCATGTTTCCCCTCTTATTCCTGGCTCTAAATTTCTGTGCTTTGAATATTCCTTCTTATTTCGTGGGAAGCTGTGTGTCAGTAATCTCTTTTGTGTTGCTGCATTTGTTTTTCTTTCTGCTTCATTTTCCCAGTAGTGTAGTTTGTGGTGATTTGCATAATTCATTTTACTAGGAATCCTTACATCTAATTGTATTGCATTTAATAATAGGAAAAGAATGTGAAAGCAGTGATTTCCTCCCCCCTCTCCCCTCCAGTTTGGTAAGATTACCCAGAAATTGTCACCTCCTGATTCATTCAGAAATTCCCATAACTATCTAGTACAAAACTGGGGCCTTAACTATAAAGGAGGTGAAGATCTCATTTTAATATTCTTCTCATTATCAACTTTAAAAAAGCATTAAAAAGAGAAAATTTCCATTAGTGTTGGAATAGATATTCTTACATTGTTAAATCTATTGAACTGTAATTCATTTGATAGTCTAGAGTTGTGATTATAAGGAGTTTAAAAAATGAACTGAAAGCAGAGGTGCAGGTGAGGAGACTGTCCTGTTAACCTCAGTGATATGCATTCTCTTATAATCCCTATAGATTGAAATGGATATGGGCTCTTCAGCTGTGAAAAATACAGTGAATGCAGCAGGAAAGGCTGTGTGATTTAATCCATCTATTGGTGTGTTTGATAGTTGTTACGTGGGAAGAGCAGAGAGGAGAGGAGAGAGAGAGGAAAAATTGACTGAAAAACCCAGTAGTGCAGAAGAATGAAGGACAAGAATAAACCCAACTCTGTTCCAGTAGATGTGACAGTGATTCTGAATAAGGAGTTGATGTGCAATCCTCTCTATTTAATCTTACTCTATTTCTGGAAAACGTTTTGTACACTTGAAATTCCACTGTAGGCTGATTTCAGTAGCAAAGTCAGTTTAAGAGGTGTTTGTGTTCTTCCAACTTTGCTACAGGTTCTTCGGATGCGCCACCTTGAACTGTGGAGTTGTAAACCAGCAATCACCAAAGTGAAAGGTTTTAAACAGGTCAGCACAACAGAATGCTCCCAGGAGATAGCTCCATAGCCAGAGCATCTGCGGGGTGCAACAGCAGCCTGGGGTGAGCAATGAGGTTTGGGTTTGCTTGGGTTTGCTTGTACTTCAGCAGTCCAGAATGCACAAGTAAATGGCAAGTTGATTCTCTCTGGCCTTGACAGTCTTATTGATCCTTCGGACCATTGCAGCTTTGCAAACTCGGTCTTTGCCTACCTGAATTTCTACCCAAACCACCAGGAAATGCTAAATTGGGTGAATATTCTGAGATTTGAACGTGGCTTAGTGGTTTGGCAGGAAATGTGAAGTTTTGTTCGCTTGATAAAGAACCTGCTTAAATTAGGCACACTGAAAGGTTGCAAAATGGTTGGGATTTGGGGGGAAAGTGTGGGAGGTCTTACACCCTGTCGTGTGAGCAGAGAGTGAATCATGATATCTGCTCTGGGAACAGAGTATTCCACTCCTCAGCTGCTGGGGGAACGTCTTTCTGTGTACGGAACAAAGCAAGCGAGAAAGTACAGAAAAAAGAGCTCGTGCCTTCTGTGCATGGGAAATAGAGCCAGTGTCTGAATGTTAGTGACCCAGAAGGGAAGGACAAGGAAGCTCAGAAGACAGCTTGTTAAATAACTTTTTTGTATTTGAAGAGTGTATAAAGGGTCATTTTAAATACCAACAATTAAACCTGTCCTAAGTGTGAAAGCGATGGTGTATTTACTGTCCTACAGTAACTATCTGTAACATTATCAGCTCTTTTCAAACACTTGGATATCAATAATTTCATGTTGATCTGAGAGCCTGGTGATGTTGCTGTGTCTGGTAGGTGAACATATCACATTCTACAGAAGTTCAGTGAAGTTCTGTATGATACAAGCTGAGACCTGAGACTTCTTGAAGCCATGGTCTAATGGTTAGGAATATGATGGGATAAAGGTTGGACTTGATGACCCTGGGGGTCCCTTCCAACCATAATGATTCTATGATTCTTGCTAGTTTGAGAGTTAAATATTCTAAATCTCTTTATGGAGAAGTGATCTCCATGGTCCTAGAAACTCGCCCCTCTTGCACTCTTCCTGTCTGGCTGCCGTGCTCATCAGTTGTGAGTTCAGCAGTAGGTTGGACAGGTCAGTTTAAAACACTAATACATGCAGTAAAAAAATCCCCCAAACCAAACCACAACTTACTAAACTCTTAAGGTGATTTGTTAAGGATTATCTCGAGGATTGTCTTTTTATATTTAATTGCAGCAAATTATATTCCTTGAGGGGTTTATACTTTAAGAAGATAAGCTCTGATTTATCCCTGTTATTTTTTTTCCCCTCTGTTCCAGTTTATTCCAGAGTCATACTCAGTTTTCCTCTGTCAGTTTTTTAGGGTCAACAAGATGAAAGGAGGACCTGATAGTTTGACAGTGTTTCAGAAAGAAGAAACTTGGTTTTGGTTTGGTTTCAGTTGTCCTCGTGTCCCTTTGTGTGTATTTATGCAGGGGGGTGATTTTTGGCCTCTGTTGCTGGAAATCCTGCCAACTGCATGATGATAAAACCATGTGTGTTAATCCTGTGCCACCAGCACCTTTGAGTGTGAAGCTCTTTGTGCCTCGCTCTGCCATTGGAGTACAGCGAAGCGGAGCCTGAGGTAGGGGTTGGGAAGGAGGATTTGAAGTGTGCTCCACCGCCTTTCCTACTTTTCCATGTTTGCTGTGAGCAGAAGCGGAGCTAACTGGGTGCCTGTCCCTCTCGCCCCCTTACAGCAGGGTGACAAGTGAGAAGAGAGTTGGTCTGAGCTTTGGGGTCTCTTCCTTCCATCATTCCTTCCCCTTTAACCATCTCTATGCCAAAGCTCTGCCGGTGGTGATGGCAAGAGGAGAGCCTTGTTGGGTTTTGCAGGAGGCCTGGCAAGATAATCTTTGTTTTAGAGAGAAGTGTAGGAGGAACTTTGCTGACCCTAAGACCTGATCTGTGTTTTCATAGTTAAAAAAATGGATCCATACATGTGGGATAAGGAGTTGGCCATTACCCAAACAACAGGTATAGCCCCAGGCTTGGGCAGAGTTGACCTACAGGGTTTTATTTTCACTGTAGCAGGAGATCTGACATTGGCATCACCCTGCTCCATCCTCACTTGCTGTGAAGTGAGGAGGGAACAGGAAGCAAAGACCTTGTATTTCATCCAACGTGGTGGTGTTGGGAATGCCGGACTGGAAGGATTTCCTGGCCTTTCTTCTTTTTTTTTTTTTGGAAAGAAGAAAACAAAACTCGAAGACACAAAAAAAATGAAAATCCTTGTTCTGTCTGGCTCTTCCCTTGCCACTCCCCACCACTTCTGCCTCATGCATCTCCAGCCTGGGGTGGAACATTTCCAGGCTCCTTTTTGAAGATATTTATAAAAAGTTGGGCTCCATGTGTTTGTTTTTTTCCCAAATGGTTTCTTTACTGTAAGTCATTGTATTTGTGTATAATTGATCTATGCATGGCAACTTGCATCTGGGGAGGGAAGTCACAAATGGGTTTGGTCTGTGCAAGCATGGAGAAAGGAAATAGAAAAATAGTTTGACAATAACCCTGGCCATGACAACTAAGGAGAGAAACTTGGTAAAAAAATACAAGTTAGTTTTAACTTGTTTTGAAATAGTAAGGATAAATGTGCTACATAACTGCTATGAACTGAAATAGAGCAGAGAATAGCGGGCATGGATTTCTCTCCTCTAGCCTCAGCCTGCCCAGCAAAATCGAGCTTTACTTTTATAAATAAATAGATCAAGGAGGGCAAAGGCACTTTAAGTTGTGAGTATTTTTAGCAAGAAGAAGAAGGACTCCAACAGTGCTCCTTCCCATACGTTACAGTTACAAATCGCATTATCTGGGTGTGCTTCAAAACACATCAAGATTTCGGCTTCAGTGTCCTCAGGATGTTTTGTTTCCCAGCACAAAAGAGGTGAATTCTACTTGCTCCTAACGTGCTTTGGGGAAGGAGGGAATGTGTGGCTGGATGTACACTGCAATCGGGAATATCTGTGGTAGAAAAGCATCAACCACAGCAGGATGGGGGGAGCAAATGCCCTGCCTTGTCCTGGGTAAGAAGATTAGGTTAATACTGCAGCATGGACTTAGCAAAAATTAGAAAGGATAATGCTGCATTAATTCACACAGGTCTAGCTTCTGTTGCACAATGACAAAACAAAACTAGTAAGAATCTAAAAATATAACCCTAGATAAAAGAACTTTCTCCTCTGCCTTTTTTCCTCACTCCCCCTCCTCCCCTCATTTCCTGCTTGGGCACCCGAAGTTGGAAACTTGGACTGGGCTTTGAATGGGATTTTTCTTTTCATGCTTTCATTTAAAAAAAATTAATAAATAATTTTAAAAAAGCCTGTTTCTGTAGCTGTGACTCAGTCCTGTGGGTGCCTATCTGCCTTGTGTCAGGCCTGGGGCTGTCTGGGGGAAGCAGAGTACGCGCATACCCAAACCCTGATGCAAGCTTTGAAATTGCACCAAGTGCTCTCGGAGCATCCAATGTGCCGGATCACGCTGCGTTCCCAGTCACAGCCAGAGCTCGCCTGGCTCCGGCTGGGAACGTGGTCATGCAGCCTGCAAAGGGGAGAGAGGCCAAATTGCACATTCATTTGGATAATTAGGTAAACAGTAAATATGAGAAGTCTGTCTCCTACTCAAACCCTGTTGTTTTTTCCTGAAAGTCTATATTTAGATTTGGCAGCCAGTTTTATCACAATAATTGGTGCATTGTTTAAACAAGGTCACTGATGCGTGTGTCTGTTTATCTCTGCTAAGCTGGGTTGCGTGTTTGAAGTAGAAATACCTCCAAAAACACTGTGCAGACCTCTTGAAAACTTGTGTACTCAACTCCTGGGGCACATGGTCTTTATTAGAAAATAGATGCAATTATTCACGTTTGGGTTTGTAGCTTGAAATCCCAAGGGATTTGTACATAAAACTGTGGAGATTTGATTACATCCTGATTTTGTGTCTCACTGGTACATGAGTGTTTCATATGTGTAAAAACATTTTTATAAGGCATAGATTATAATAAATTACTAAGTGAAGCCATACGAGTGCCATCCTGTCTATAGCAATTGGAATACACATGTTCCTTAATCTAGTTTAGCTTCAGTGGTTGCTTATGTACTCATAAAACCCAACATAGCTTTGTGCTTTCTATTTAGAGCAAATACTTTTGGACTTGTTGGCAGGTTGGCTTGAAACTCCAAGATACAGTTTCAAAGTCAGACTTTATTGTTCACAGCAGCTCTGCGCCGCTCGGTGAGGACGGAGCACGGTTTCCTGACGGTGCTAGCGTGGACAAGGTAAAGCCAGCAAATTACAGCTCATTTTTCCTTTTATTGCTGAAGTGAGTAAACATAAAGGCCTTGAAATACAGAGGAGTTTGAGGAGGGATGTTTTAATCAAGTAGCTTTTTGACAATAGTTGCACATCAAGAGAAGGTGGGACAAAAGCACCTTGAGTGCAACTGCTGCCTCCCCTGCCCTTGGCCGCAGTTGGGCATTGGCAGGTCGTGTCACAGGGCTGGCAGTCGTTTGTTCTGTGGCTGATTAGTGGCTTCTTTCTGAAAGCTGGTTTCTTTGTAGGTACCATGGCTGTGAAGGTAGCATCCTAAAGAGGCTTGTACAAAGCTGTCTGAGGGCTTAAATAAAAAGCATTTAAGCAATGTCAACTGCAAGAGCATGTAGCTTGGGGATTTTTGTTTTGTTGGTTTTTTTTTTTCCTGATTCTGTTAAACCTTTTGGTGAAAATTTCCATTTTTGCAATGGAAACAATTGAGAAAATGTTTTCTTTAAAGGGAATGCTGAGCAGTGGCTGTCTGCTGGAAGTGCTGCCTGCACGGGCTTACAAATGGGATTTTGCATGCTCAATTTGGAAAGGGTTGACCTCAGAAACAGGCAGTTGTGTCATCTGGTAAGCCAGCGTTCACACCTAATGAAATAAAAACAAAGTCATTTTGGAGCTTGAAAGAGAAGTCGTCTCTGGTACTGTAATAATGAATGAAAAGGCAAGAAGGAGGTGAAGTCCTTTTTCACAACATCCAGTTCTTGGCTTTTTTCGGTCCTGTAGTGAGAAGGTGTGTGCCTGTGTCACAAGTTTGTTCCCTGAAGTCTCTGAAAGAGAAATTCTCTTTCTTCTCTCTCTCCTTCCTTCCTTCCTTCCTTCCTCTCTCTTCAAAGGTTCTATTCTATATCTTTTTGGGAGAGCCTCTTTTGTACATGTTACCATCAGACACAATTTAATAACTTTTAAGGCATTGCATTTTAATTCTCAGCTCAGGCTCGGTATAAGGATGTACAGGTTCATCTCTTGGAGGTCATGCGGTGTTATCACAAGCAGTGTCCTACACTGGACATCTTTAACCATTCTTTAAATTACAAACACAAAGAGATATTTAGTCCAAGAGGGTGTGCTCCTTTCTTTCCCCCAGTTCTGTGCTGGTTTGGTGCCTGCAGGTCACCTTGCTTCATCTTTTGGCTCTGCACGCTGTTGCCAGTTGTGAAAACTCCTCCAGCCCTGGCGCCGGGCTCGCAGCTGGCTCAGGCTGCCTGGCAGAAGGTACATCTTCATTTCAACACTTCATCACTGTCCCTGTCTTCTGGCTTTAGCACTGATTCAAGACTGTTCATGACAGACAACCTGTGGAGAACGAACCCTTCTGGTTAGAAGGTCATTTAAATTTAGTAATGTCTCTTCCCCCCCATTTCTTTTTCCTTCTCTTTTGGTTGTTTATTACTTTCTCCATGTAATAGTGCTACAGCAGCTGGAATTTTACAGATTCTTTTTCCAAGCTGGTACTAAATGTTTTAATTCCAAACTTTTGGCATTTCACGACACTGGCATGTTTCATCTTTCCTTCTTGTGATCCATTTCTCCATCTAGATGGAGGTCTGATATCAAACTCCTACACATCACTGATTTAATGTCATTTGTTGCACTTTAATTTGCTAATATTAATACAACGTTCTGGAGGGGTTGCGAGGTGGGTGGTAGGCTAGTTCTTATACAGCTCGAGAAATTTCCCTGCCTAAAATAATTATGCATTTGGAAATTCTTCCTCCTGGTTGGTCTTGTGCCCATTTCTATGGCTAACACATTACTGCTGTCATATATGCAGATTCTCAACCCATTGCTGTTTGTAGTCTGGACTAGCAGGCAGAAACACAGCTGGATATCAGAGCTGTCGTGAACCCCTGTGCAGGTTGTGTCTTTGGTGATTCCATATGTGTCAAGCATCTTGGGTGCTGGATACTTTGGAATTATGTTTTGGTTTGCCTGAGCTAATTGTTCACTTTCATCTTATGGGCTGGACTTTTTAAAAGTCTTGCTAGTTTGGCCATGGAAACTTCCAAATCTGCCTTTGGCATTTTCTAGCAGCAAACCAGACTTCAGAATGGGTGAATGCTTGGCACAGAGTATTGGAAATACCTCTCTGCTGATGTCGTGTTGCTACCCATCATTCCACCCGAGCTACCACAAAGTCCTGCTGCTTAACACCAATGCAGGGTAAGAGTTGTGGAGAATGACTGTTAAGCAGGCAGAGTATTTCTGTTACTTGTGGTGTTTAATATGGTAAATGCAAGAATTATATTTATGGATGTTGCTGAACCTTATTTACACCATAAGAGTACACTGATACACAATTATTTTAGACAGTGTTGTCAGTTAGTTGGTGGTTATCTTTTGCTGCTCATTGGCTTTACGGTGGGATTTCCAGTGGTTAGGAAGCTGCATTTTAAAATGTATCTACAAAGCTAGCATTGCATGAAGGAGTTGCTCAAACAAAGGTAGTTTATTCACTGTCATAGGGAAGAGCAGGACAAAATAAGATCAACAGAGTTAGAACAATTAATTTTAAAAAAAGTATAGAATGAAATTATAAACCTGATTCCTAATGTCCTTGGTGGAGGCTACACTTGCTAGGTCTTATTTTTGCAACAGTCTGCACTGAAGATGTGCTCCTTTACAGTTGCATAAAAATAAAAGGTGGAAAGTCTGAATATATGCACCTGCTGTTTGGGTATAGTTATCAAGACCATTTTTGAGATGTTTATTCATTAATGTGCCTTGATGCTATGGCTGCTTTTCCTGTCTTACCAATTGCAGCTTAAACATCCCTTTGCTTGCAGGGATCACATCTAGCAATAGAACTTTGTGCTGCTGGGAAACCTTTACAGGAATAATGCTTTTTTTTCTTTCTTTTTTTTTCCCCTCCACAAAAATCCAAAACACTTTAATTGAAAAATGGAAAGGTAATTTTGCCTGCTGAAAAACAATGTCATTAAAAACCTAAATCAGCAGCTTGCATGTGATATTTCAGATGGTATCAAGCCCAACCTGTAATCATGAAGAAATGGGTGTCTGAGTGCGGATAGGCACTTCTTTAGTTAGTCGAAGGACTGTCTTGCAAGACTGGCCAGTGAGGTAGGTCAGAACACTTGCCTTTCTTCAGGAGCTGAAGCTGGTGATCTGTGGCTCCAGAGGGTTTCTCCCCAGCTTGAGCCCCCTGTATGTGCCAGTGACTTCACAGCTCCGTATGACGGTGAGCCCACGGACGAGCCAGACCTGCGGGAGCAGCTGTGTGGCAGGTCAGGGCTGAGGCTTGCTGCCTTACACAAACCTGTAAATCTCTACAAAGTTCTCAGGCAAGTGCCACCACTCTCACTACACATGGGTCTTTTCACTGTTATTACTTTCCATGCTACATAGTAGTTGCCAGAGTGTTTACCTTCAGGTCATACATTTGTTTATTTGCACCAGAGTGCATTGCTAAAATACTTGGCTGGCTCGGTGGTGTTGCTCGCAGCTGTGTGTGGGCTTGGCTAGCTTTTAAATGTACATTTTTATGGCCCCTGAAACTTGGCATGAGCTGTGTTTGGTCGTCAACAACAACAAAAGATTGCTAGTGAAATGAAAATCTGGCATCGCCGTTCTACAGGTTTATTCACGATGTATTGGAATGGGAATTTCTCGCTAACTTTTCCTGGCACCCATCCAAAACCCAGCATCTCATAAATTTATATTATCTCCCTCTGCGCCGCTCCGCTGACAGGGCTGCAGCAGCTTCTCATGCAGATCACAGGAACAGCATGGAAAAATGAAACCAGGAGAGTTTCGAGTGGTGGGGAGTCTGTATCAGCAGAGAAATTGTAGGAGAAGTTTTGCCACGGAATTAGAGGGCAAAAGTCATGAAGATTTTTTTTTTTTCAGTACCTCCCTTTGAAACTAGACCATTGCAAACGTGGAGCTGGGGCAGCCTTGGCTGTGGTGGAAGGGAAAGGCTTTGGAAACGCGGAGTGCGCTGGCCGTGCAACAGCTACGTCGTGCCTTGGCACAGAGGTTTCCCATCAGGAAAATGAGGTGCTTTCTGGCGTTTCGATGTGCTGGTATCACAGTTTAGCTTGTTCATAGGTGCATTTCACTCCCAGCACAGTGATGGTGGAAGCAGCATTCCTTGTTGGTTTATCTGGGATGGGTGAGCTTTCTGTACGGTCACTGATAGCATTGCCAGCTCAAAGCTTCTGAGATAAATATGGGGCAGCTTTGCCCTCAGAATCTCTCATTTGGACTTGGTAAGTTATCTGTATTCCAGCCAGGCTGATTCCAGACCCCAGCAGGCCTTGCTCTTCCAGTCACTCCAATCCCAAATGCAACAAAATTTTTGAGGTTTCATTTGTCCTCAGTGTAACTTCATGCACAAAGTATTAAGCAGTCAAGTAAGTCAGGTGCACTGGTCTGCAGTGAGCCAAGGAGAAGTGACATCCACCTGCAGGAAATGTTGCAGGGGGAAACAGATGCATCTCAGTGATAGGAGATGGGAAGGGGATGTTAGGTCATTAATTACTTAGCCTTACATAAACAAAACTTAGTATTTTGAAAAGTCTCTAATTTAAAGGGAAGGAAAAATCTTTCATCTTCTATGCTATTTAACTACGTGTCAAGTTGGGTCAATTGGAAGACTTGTGTGATGGTTTCTGCTTTATATATTGATTACTCCTCCATGAATTGTTCCAGTGCAGTGAGCATTGGACTGGTTTTGGAGGGGAAAAGAGCTAAGGGGAGCTGGACTGCAAAATCAAGGATCCCTGCCTGACTGCATCCCTTCTGGTTTGCCTGGGGAAGATGCAGGGTGCAATTTGTTTTACTTTTCTGCATGTGAAAGAACTCATTTGATGACTGGTGATTGGGAACTTCATCTGGGATCTTCTTAGAAGTGATGTTTTCTTACCCTCTTGGCTTTATGATTTAGAAGAGAGGACTTGGTTGAAAACCCAAGTGTAATGAATATACGTTCAGGGTTTGTCGTGGGTTTTGATGGTTATGTGGGGTTTGGGTTTTGTTGTTTTTTTGAGGGTTTTTGTTTGACTCTCTTCTCTTTCCCCCCCTCCCCATCCATGTCTTTGAAATGGTTTAAAAAATGAGAAGCTAGTAAGTTTGTGCTTGGTCCGAAACTAATTTAAAATGCAGTAGCTTGGTCATAGAAGGTTTCAATTCATCTTTTTCTCAATGTAAGCTATGCTAAAGATAAACTAAAATCTCACACGTTGTAGTGCCTTTACTCAAGCACTAGACAGCTTTCAGAGAGCACGCATTAATTTTTATCATCAGAGACAGGTTTTCCCTCCAGCTACTTGGCAATGATGCATTTGTTTTTTTGTGGTGTTGCTTTTTTTTTTTTTTTTTAATTGGCTGGTAGCATTTATTAAAGAACAGATACCCTGAGGAATCTCTGAAGCTTCATGCAGCAGAGCTGGGTAGGTTTTTTTTTGAAAGCTGAATGGTGGAGAACTGACTGCCCACGCAGGAGGCCATAGCCAAACAATTATCTTTGTATGCTCGGTGAAAAAGTAATGCTGCTCGTGTACATTTTCTGTGCAACTCGGTTATAAAGTTAAGAAAGATTTGTTTTCCCAATGTAAGCCTAAAATTGAAGTGCAGTTATATTCCAAAGTAGCAAATCTGCATTTTGTGCATATATTTCACTGCTCCTAGATACTTAAGTAATTTATGCTGTTAAACATGTCAGTCGGGTGATGAAGTGATTGGATTGTTAGGAAGAAAATAGTAATTTTCTGAAAAAGCTAAATGAATGATTTGGCACAATGAACTGCAAACATCACCAAAAAACCTTCTTCTGAGGCAATTTGCTAGCTTGAGGATCGTGGTTTTTTGCAGCAGGTATTAGAAATGGGAGGTGTAAGTGCAAATATTCTGGATTTTCTCAAGTTAATTGACAGGTTCCTTTCTTCCACTGCAATTATTGTACCTGCTGACAGCGGAGTGGGCGGCTCGGTGTGGTTTGGGAGCTCACATAAGCGATGTGTCAGCAGTCACTGCTGTGAAGCTGATTTCTTTACGATAGGGACAGTGGGTAAATGCTTCCCAAGATAAACTGCTGCTCTGAAGGGACTTGAGTTTTCACATGAGTAACTGGACTGTGGGATCAAGGAGAAAATTCTGCTCTGTGAATTACTTGCTTGTGTTTTATATGTACACAAGAAAGGCTGGAGCCAAGTGAGACCGACGTTTAGCACAGTAGGGTCGGATTAGCGCAGTCGAAGGTTTGGTTTGGGCATCATCTTTGCTGTGTATGAGGAAGGGAGAGTCCAGTTTGACTCAAAGCCCAGCCTAACAGTTTTGAACTATCGATTAAAAGGAATTGCCTGATTTGCAGACTAAGCAAACTTGTGTATCGGTGATTCTGAGTCAATAAACATTCAAGCCTTGTGTGCCATGTTTAGAAGTGCTTTGGGAGCCTGTTTTGCACTCTGTGAGTACACTGTGAAGTCTCAGCGAGGTGAAGGCAGCTGGATAACCATTTCCTTTGATCACAGAGTGCACTTGAGCAGTGGTAACGTGAAATCAAAAGTAAAATCAGAAGTAAAGACCCTTCTTAACGTTATTCAAACTTAAACTAAACTGCGACTTTGATGTTCCTGGGCTTTATGTTGAGTGTTTATTGAAGCCTGGCTTTTTCTGTGCTGTTAGTGCTGTGCAAAACTGTGGTCCAACCCTGGCCACACCAATAAAAATATTTTTAAGTAGAAGTTAACCCCTAACTGGTTTTGCACGTTGCTTTGTGCTGTAACTCGATACCTGGTTAAACTTTCTGTGCGTTCCTGTGCTGAAATGGGTGGTCTGTGGAAGCTGGTGATTGATGTAATGCAAGTTGTATTGGGAAGGAGATGAAGTGATCTTTCCATACAGTCATATGTCCGTGGGATGGTGATGAAAAAGAGAACCAGGATGAGAGCAGTGGTGGTGGTCATCTCTGTCCTCCTGCCTAGAGTTGTGTTCTGTGTAAAGCACTGTTGTGCTAAATCCCTGCTTCAGAATAATGTTGAAATAGCTTGGGTCATTTTCTCTGGGTTGAGTCATTCCTGTTGTCATAACTGAGTCCTCTGATAGAGCAGATAAGTGCTTTCAAAGCGCCTTTGCAAAACATGATTTGTATGGGTGCTCAGCTTAGCTGTTACATTTCAACAGGAGTTGGAAAGTGTGGTAGACTTCTACAGCAAGCAAATCCCAGGCAGACTTCAGCTACAGCACTGCTTGCCTGTTTTCTGTCCTCTCCTGCCCTTCTGTGCTCCCAAACCAAAAGTAGGTGTAGATGTGCTGGCAGAAACTTATTCAAACAAGGCTTTCAGAGCTGACCAGAAACCTACCTCACATTCTCAGTTTTCTCCTATGATTATGGCTTGTGCCATTGAAGTGAACCACATCGTCATCTGTTGTGTTTGTGCATACTTCTTTCTGCAGCTCCACAAAGCCTGCTAATCCAAAGCATTTGTTCAGAGCACTGCTGCCACATGAGCAGTGAAAGGCTCACCAATGAAAACGAGGACTCATTGCTTGAAAGAGCTGGGTCATTCAGTAACAGCAGACCCAGTTGAAGTTGGGGTCCTCGATGCCCTCACCCTTGTGCTTGGTGAAAGAGATCAAGAAGGAGAAAAAGTACTAGAAGTGGATGAAGGTCAAGTCAGGATTCACTTACAAGAACTCAACCCATGCCAGTCCCTGGGGCGACATGGGCTGCATCAAAGGGTGATCAGCAGCCCCTGGGATCAAGAAACAGAGAAGAGCCAGCAAACTTTTTCCTAGTGAATTATCTGTCTCACACTCACAGTGGGAGTACATCTTCACTGCTCCTCGTGCCTCCAGGAGGACATCGTTGCTCTGGATGGAAATTGTAGCAGAGTTCTTTAGATACACTCTGCAGTTTAAGACTCATGCTCTGAGCAGCTTGACTTCCTACAGGGCCCAAGAGTCAGCATCGTTATTTTTGACCCAGAATTTGCATTACAGTGCCTGAGCTGTTCCTGCATCTGAGGTTATTTGTTGTAACATCTTCAACGTGGCAACTTCAGATAGTCTCTTCTGTTGCTTCTGATTGAAGAGCATAACTTGCTACTGAACAATGGAATTGTTTCTCTGCGTGACGGGGATCTTTGGATACCTCCCACCCCCTTCTAGGGAGCAGTGATACCCTTTTCCATGTATACACATAAGTAAGGAAGTTTCAGCATCTGCAGCTGTCAGGAATGTACTTTGGCTGATGACCACAGCCCAGCTTAAAGGCAAGATCCCATAGTGGGTCAGTTCAGCTTTATTGGTCTGCCAGCCCAGATTATCATTTTATATAACCAGAGAAGTAGTTTTCATTATCACTTCATTGCCAAGGGTCTGTCAGCATTTCCATTATAAACCCCCTATTTTCAGGGATTTGAGTAGACTCGAGATTTAAGTGTGCTGGTCTAAAACTTGGCAAGCATGATCCGAGTTCACCAGCGGATATTTTCTTTATGAGATTTTAAAATAGTCAGCTGTTTCTTAAATTGTAGAGAAGGCAAGGTTGGTTTTTTCCCCCCTCTTGGTTAAACAGATAGGACCATTTTTTTCCATCTCATTTATTCCAACTAGATTTATAAAAATAAAACCCTTTTCTGTTGTTTGAAAGAAAAGGAGGGAGGTGGAGAGAGAAAAAGGAAAATCTGCCTGCTGACCTGTTCTGTTTGCCAGAGGATCACGCCTCAAAACCTTCCCTTTGCTTTGGTCTGTGTTTGGTGAAGTCCCACCCACCCTCTCTGTCCCTTTACTCCTCCCCTTTACTTATTTCCCTTCAGTATATTTACACTCTCACTACACTGAGTTGCAGCGTTTCTTCTTATTACTCCGTTCCTCACCTTTGCCTTCCTCTCTGGGGCACCCAGCACTTGATTCTGATGAATCTGCCTATTTTACCTCTTGCTGAAAGGCAACTCGGAGGTAGTCTGAAGGGATACAACGTGCCTGTGGTAAATGTAATCTCTAGGAATAATTTTTATGTTGTATATTACTAAACTATGTAAATATAGTCATATACTTTACTGCTTAACTGATGAACACAATGTGCCTGACTCTCAGTTGAGTATTGCAATTTTTTAATGCTTTGCTGAGACTTTGCTGGGACTCTCGAGTGAAGCACTTTCGCATTCTTTTTCTTTTCAACCCAAGTCTTTAATGTAGACTGAAAAAAGCGAAGTGTGATTGGCGCAGAACCCCACTGTGGGTTTTCATGGCTGAGCTCTTTTAGTCATTTCCTGAAAGCTCGGCGCAGCAATGCGACAGCGCAGGAAGCGGCAGCAGGCTCAGCGAGGCTTCGTGTGCCATTAGAAGTCGGCTTGCGAGAGGTGAGGGCATGTCCTTCTTGCTGGGATGTGGAAATACCTGGTGCTGGCATTGATGCTCAAGCTCTTCAGGAAGAACCTCTGCTGCCTTGCAGTCACAGCAGTGAAGAAAACGACCGGGGCGTTAAAATGGTGAGTGAGGAACTACAGCTCTGTGATTCTGAAGTGTCAAGGAGTGTAAGTTAAGAGCTGAAACCCAAGGGCTGGACAATGAGTGCTTACAAAAAGCATTATAGCCTCTCTCCCAGGAGCTTCAGAAGATCGTTGTCAGAACAAGATACTGGCACTGCTGCCTTGAAGGACTACCATTGGTACCACCAAATGAAAAGCAAGAAGATGAATAGACAATTGAGTTCTGACCTGGAGAAACCTCTCGGAGCGTACAGGTGGCAGACCCATCCTCGGCTTCGCTGGAGGATGAGCAAAAGAGAGCCCTTGTGCAGCCTGAAAAGGGAATGCAATGATCCGGGTCTTGCCAAGAGTTCTGCAAGTGTGGATGCTACCAGTGCTGAAGATCTCCACGATGACCCAGCAGAGATGTTTTTCCAGGCGAGGACCAGACCGTTTCGGGTTCCCTTCAACCGCTCTCTGTCTGAGCCTGTTGGGAACACGAATGCAAAGCCATTCTTGCAAGCCGTGCGTTCCCTGGACTCTGACCAGCAGGGCTATTTCATCCGGGGCATTTTCTCCTCTCTCTCAAGTGGCTTTTCAAAGATAATGAGTCGAAAAGCAGAGCCTGGCAGTGGGTCAATAAATGAAGGGAAGACAGACGATAGTCAAGGTGATTTGAGTACAGGTAATGAACTCAGTTTTGGTTTGTTCTGTTTGTGTAGCAGGTGAGTGTAGCAAGACATCCTTTGAGACATATAGTAGCTGTTTAAATTGTCTTTTAACTTAGATTTACTAACACAACATTGATGACTCTGGTATTCTATCTCAGTTTCAAAGAAACAACTGAAAAAGGGCCCTTCCTGATGAGGAAGTGGTGTGTGATGTTTTGGTATGTGCTTAAAAACTTGGAGGTCCCTTTAAAACAAGCATCATGCCATGGAAGCAATAGCATTTCTCTCTCAAATGTGCCTGATGTATGGACTCCTGCGAGCACAGTAGCCTCTGCGGTGTCGTAGTGCCCTGATTGAGATATCAAGCCTGCTACTGTAAGTGAAGTGCAAGGGAGAGAGAGAGATTAAGCTGTCTTTTAAACAGTGTTCAGGACAGTGGAACAGATCTAGTTCCTCAAATCAGATTCACAGTTTTGTAATCGACCTGCTAAATTGTTGTCTGCTCTCGGGTAGATGTTAAGGATGGCAGAGTTGCAAAGGTCTAGCGAGCTGGGATTGAGGTCAGCAAGATGCCAGTCTGAGATTCCATTTAAGTCTACACTGCTGATGGTCACACTCAGAAAGCAGGAAATAAAGGGAGAGGATGGGGGGGAAGGGGAGAAATTTGCCTTCTGTTCTCTCGGTGTTTCCTGTGACTTCCTAGTGCACTACCAGCCTGAACCAGGTAACTGATGATGCTTTGAAAAAACCCACCAAGTTTAAATTTTTAATAAACACAAAAATAAACCTGCCTTCTCCCCAGAACCTAAGCACTTTCTGGAGTCCTCCAAATTATCGTATCAAAAGCCTGATAACAACATCTGGATCCAGTTGAGACTGTGGGACGAGTCATCAGCAAAAACTCAGTAGCAGCAGTGAGAGGAGGAGGTACCCTGGCTGCAGGAGTATTCGGGCTCTCAGTCACAGGGGAATGTCCCTTACAGGCTTGTTTGCTACTGGAGGCAGTCACGTTGCTTTAAAACAAAAACAAATGGCCAAAAAGAAGAAATAACTAAGAAGAAGTAGATCTATTCAAACCTAGTTATGCACAGGCACTGATTGATGTTTCTCCAAGACCTTCCTCTGTTGGAATTTGGCTTGATGATGCTTGTTAAATTGCATGCAATATGTGAACAAAAAAACAGTAGTAGAACTATTTTTTTTTTAATTTTCTTTCTTTTTTTCCTCAACTGGAGGCTTCTTGTGGAGGAGTTGGTTTGTTTTCCTCTCTCCTCTCTAGTCATTCACATTAGAAACAAAGATTTCTGCTGCAGGCTCCCACTGTTGCTGAGACCTCCTGGGAGACTGAATTGCTATTGCAGACTGCTTGGGTTTCTGTTTGGTCACTTCTGCCCACCAATGTACGTCAGCAAGCTATATTGGGAAGGTGTGCTGTGTGGTACGAGTGTTTTGGATCAAAATCTCGCAGTCTGTGAAGGGCAGAGCATGCTGTAGTTCCTTTTTTCCTCTATTCTGGTGCACTTTGATACCAAGTGGTTCTCTTGTGAGTATTGTCTCTCAACGAGGTTATTGAGATGATTCGCTGTCAGTAGCGTGAAAAGTAAACAGAGGGAAAGGAGTATTTGTGAGGAGCCACTGCTTGGTAAATACTTCATGTCAGTTGTGGGACAATGACAGAGCCTTTTGGCTCTTTTGGGTCAGACCAACCTCTGTCTGAGCCTGCCAAAACTGGTTCTGCAAAGAGAGTCACAGTTCAGGAACGGAGAGAAAAACACTGGGACTCTAGATGAAAAGTCAGACTCTCGAGGGAGGAAGGCATAGCTGGGAGGGTGTTTGGGGGAAGAAGGTCGATGAAGTCACCCACCAAATCACCCAAAACAGCCAGGTCCTGCTTGGGCTGCTCTTGTGGGACCACAGAGCTTTTGGTGGGATGGATACCTCCATGGAGTTTCTCTTCAGCCTTTGCTTTCTGAAAGGTTTAGCCTCTGATTTTCAGGTGGACAACAGCTTAGATTTAAGAGGACGTGTTCACCCTGTAAGACATGCTGCTACTTGGGATATATAGCCATGGGACAACTAATTACTTATCACTGGTTTTGGTTTTCCCTGAAGAACAGCTGCTCTTGCCAGAGTTAACTGGAGCTGCTGGGTAGAGTCTCCTGCCCCACACAGTGCTGTAGGCTGAGACCTGATAGAACAGTGGTAAAACCTGTGAGCTCCTGCGGTTTAGGTCTCAGGCCTGAGAGACAAAAGGGGTGAGAGAAAAGTATCTAGTCTGTGGTGTTCTTCATCTGCAGTCTAGATGCTCAGAAGTTGCCGAATCTTCTGTTCTTCCAGATACCACACGAGTTTGGTTCTGGGGGGAGGTGTCACTGAATTATCCACTGACAGTTTTGGTGCTTGAGCAGGCAGAAGGTACCTTCCCATGCCTACGGTCCAGTCCTGCCTACTGTTCAAGGAAAAATCCAAGAAAGTGGATTCTGCTCTCTTCTTTGGGAATCCTTAAACAACTGGTCTGTGGTGGAAGTGCTCAGGTACCTGACTAGCCAAGAGATAGTGTGAGACAGGGGGTTTCTCCAAAGTAGGCAAACAGTTTAACTTGGAAAAGCTCGATCAAAAGTCTCCCAGGAAACATCTGCTTGGACAAAAGTTCTTGTCACTGTGACCCAAACCCAAGAGGACCTTTTCTGTGTTGTTAAATGCACAGTGAGAGAGGTGTGCTTCAGACTTCAGTTGGGAGAACCTGGAGGCACCTTTTCTGTCTCTTCTGCCCAAGGGGCCAAGCCCATTACTTCCACAAACTCGCTTCATTAAAAGTATTTCCACTTTCCTCTGAAATACTGGCAGTTTATCAACTTTTAAAAAAGGTTATCTTCCTTCCAACACTTGCCTGGCCTCCTGTGTTCTGCTTCATCTCTGCACCAGTACTGGAGAGGCTGGGTTGTCTGCATGGGTTTGTGTAGCCATTGGTGGAGCTTGCTACTGATCTTTGTAAGCCTAGGGAAGAGCAGTTCCCTTCTTCAAGAAATGGTTCTATTCCAAGAGAGGGTCAGTTGTTTTTTGACAACTTGAAGAGGAAAGTGGGATTTATAAAGAAAAAAAAATAAAAAAATCTGGATGAATATTTTCCAGTTGGTCTCACAGTCTAGGAAGCATGTTCAGACACTGCTTCATCGGGTCTTGGCTGGCAAATCCTTACTGGATCAACTCATCTTTGGTGATGAAAGGATGCTGAACCCCAGGAGAGCTGCCTCCTTTGGCTCCGGGCAGAGCTTTGAGGAGCTGCAGAGGCTCCCCGAGGCATGTGGCACGCTATAGCATGGGTGTTGGGAGGAAGAGGATGCGCAGAGTGGATGGCTGGTGGGAAGAGCAGCACCCTTTCCTGGTGTGCTGCCTGCTTTGGGTGTGAATGAAATACTTTTGGTGCACGTGTGCTGATTTCTAACCACTTCTGGAGCCAGGCGTTTTGAACCAGCATTTAATTGACACGTGCAAAGCCTGAAGGTGAAAGGATTTACTCAGTATGAAGTTATTATTTATAACTTAAGATATCTAAGGACATTTTAATTCCTAGAAAATATCTCAGCTTGAGGAAGGAAAAGCGTCGTTCTGATAAACTTGTTGATTGTGAACATACCATGGTTTTGGTAGAAACAAGATAAGGAAGGAGCCATGCAGGCAAAGCCTTGGATCCAAGGGTTGTAAGTGAGCTCCCGCACCTTTTTTTATTATTTCTGAGCATTACTAGTGACCCTTTAACACCGTTGAGAATGGATTTGTGAGAGAGTTCTCAGATAACATTTATTTCCCTGTTCCTTCTTATCTGGATCCCAGAGCAGTGTGAGTTTAATTGTAGATTGATGACAAAATAATTCTTCCGTGGAATCAATTACCTGTATCTTCCCTGGGTATCTCGGGTTGGGTTAGGGCGAGGGAGAGGATAAACACTGGGTGCATTTATTTAGGGTGCATTTAGCTTTCACAGTCGCTCTCTCGTTACAATTTTTATAAAGACACTTCTTCAGAGTTATTTCCTTCTCTTTCTTCACCTGGATATGTTTCTTCAGTCTTTTAATTTTGATTTCATGCTTAAATTAATTTTATAGGGTTTCATGCCGAGAGCGAGAGAGAATTTTTTACATCCTTGCTATTCTGGAATTGATTTATTTTTTTTTTATCATTAGCTAGAGTTATTCAAACTCTATGCTCTTTACAGTCTAGATTAATTTAATTCTATTTCTTACATTTTTCTCTATAAACTTATTTAGAGATTTGTATTTCCACCTTTATAACTCTCAAATTAAAGCCGAGGCACTTCCACATTCATCACATTGGCTGAATTTCTTTCAGCAGTTCCCAAAACACAAAACTGTTTCTTTCTGTCTGAGATGGGAATTCAGTATTTATTACTCATTGGAGCAGCTTTTCTATTTCCATGTTTTTAAAAGCACTTTCTCATTTTAGAAGTCCTACTGACTCATGTTCCTCCACCCCCAAATCTCTTTTGCTCTTAAGTGGTTTATTTTTGCTGGGGTTTTTATTAGGGAACTTTTACACAATTGAGCCTGTTCTGTAATTTGTGTGTTCATTAAGTGCTGTGCAAATGTCAGTTTTTATGCCCTCTGCTCTGGCTCGTTGCAAGGTGTAGGCTTAATGTTAAAACTCGTTCACCTTTAATTGTCAGAACAAATTCAGGAGAGCTGCTTGTACCTAATCCCTGCGCTGCATTAAAATGACAGTAGTTTTTTGTGGAGTTATAACTAGGAAAATAACACATTGCAGTCCAGTATGGGTCTGTCATTTTTAAACTGTAGTGTGGCTTTGTGGTAGTAAATATTGTGTTACATGGTACATTGAAAATTACAGGAGGGTGGGGATGCACAGAGGGGTGTTTCTACTATTTGACAGCTCTTTGACCACTTAAACACCCCACCACCCTGCACCCCCAGGAATTTCCTTTCGCTGGTGATCCATGCCTCATTCCTCCCAAGCACTTAACATTTAATGTGGGCAATAGGCTAATATTATTCAGCTGAGTGTTTATGAACACCACACAAAATAATTACCCATAATATCTGAAGCTAATAAAATTAGGCTTATCTGGTTTTAATTACACTTAACAAATGGTGTCTCTGAGCAGGTAGTTGTGCTCATTTCAGCATTGACTGTTGGTTTTCCTTTCTTTAATCCCCAGACACTTTTGTCAGCATCCAAAAATTAGCATTCAGTGGGATGAATGAGGGCATTTATATTGGTGAGAGCTATTTTCTGACTCATGAAATCACAGCGAGTGAATGGCAGAGTCTTGCATTCCAGGTTGCTGCTTTTTGTTGGGTTTTGTGGACCGTATCCGTGGGACTGCTGGGATGCTGTACTTAATGCTGCTTGTGCAGAGGAGGCTGACAGCCAGTGCTTGGGAGAATATTATCAGTGATTACCTTGATCATGAGGAATTATTGCCTGGGAATTATCTGAGGAGAGGGTACTTGTGTCCTAGAGATGTCTCCCGGATTTTCTTTGCAGGGAGATAGGGGTTTGAAGAGATGCAGCTTGCTTAGAGGCAGCCAAAGAGTGAATGTGTGGGAATGAGGAGAAAGGACTCCTGGTGAAGTAAAGAGCTGGGGTTTTGGAGGGAGAAGCTTTCCCTTTGATAACGGGCCAGACAGGGTCAAAAGGAAGTGACTGGAGGAGGAAAAACAGTCTTTGCTTTCCAGAGGAGGAGCTATGTCTGGAGCAGTTGGATTTCGAGCTTTTGGCAAAGCTTTGCCTTTCGACTGTTGAATCTCTGGAAAGAGAAACTTCAGCTGTGAGACCCAGTGGGGCAGGATCCCCGGGGGGTGCTCGTGCTCTGCGGGGTGTCTGCAGCATGTTGGCACCTACCCCACAGCCCGGGAGGGCGGCTGGTCCTTGCCATCTCCCTCAAGGGGCAAGCGAGCCCAGGCTTGGGAAGTATGAAAGAAACTGTGTTTTTCCCAAAATTCTGTGTTCTTCTTAAAGACAGGCCTGAAGCACAGCTTTGGAGCGTGCAGGAAGGGGAACTGTGCCCAGTGGTTCAGCTGCCCTGGAAGACTCACTCCCTGCTAAGTTCATTCCACACTGGAAATGGGGACCTTAACTCTTGTAGACGGGTACATTTAGAGCCCGTAGCGAGAGGGTAAGTTCTGCCATGGTATAATTTTCTTCAGGCAAAGCTCCCTGGTTTGCATTTCCCCAAGTGCTGCCCGTAATGGAACTTGGCATGAGATGAAAATTGCCTGCAAGCTTACACAACACACGCTTCCTAGGCACGTTGACCCTTTTTTTTCCCTTAAAATAACAAACCCAAAGGAAAGCATTTGGGTTTTAGGTCTTTGTTTTTTTCCAAATAAAGAATGGTGCAGACTTGTAATGCTAACAGTATGTGATTTAGGACTCAAAGCAGTTGCATTTTAGCAGTAAACAAACATGTACAAGATTATCTCTCTGCCTTTATTTATACCACTGCTCTGCTATAGAGTTTCTTGATCGCTTGCTTTAACTACTTAACTTGTATTATTGTTTAGCCTTATGCTTTCTGTGGTGATGCTTTCTCTGTGGTAGTTACTCAAGAGACTCTTTAGGCTCTTCTGAAATAAATACTTCATAATCCTATAAAACATCACTTGTTTAAAGGAAGCTGTGTATGTAAACAACAGGCTAATGCCTGAAACTCTTGACATGTTAGCATTGAAACCAACTGTCCCCTGCGTGGTTTTGTTCTTACTTGAGGAAACTGAAGTTAGACATCTGGTCTTCTGTGGGCGTGAGAGCTCTTTACAAGTTATGGCACCGTTTGTTCAAGTGAAGTTAAAAAATATTTTGTACAGAGAAGGTGGAAAAAAAATGACTGAAATAGCTGGTTTCTCAAAGCAGCTTGTGTGTCTTATGGGCAATGTGCTGGTCATGTAAACGTTTGGTACAGGAGCATCCTTCTCAAAAACCACTGTCTGAAAGCTGATGCAGAGAGAAGCCAGGTTATTGAGAGTGGTGTGTCAGGACAGGTAGAGAGCAAACACACTTTCCCAGCTCAGATGTGTGTGTTTTGGTCAGCTATCACCACACGTATTGATGCTGTCTATAGGCTTGAGACCAAGGGGATCAGAGTTTCTTGCCTTTGCATGAGGTTTGAGTTCTAGTTCTTGAGATTTGTTTATTTTGCAAAGCTCCCTGATTCTCCTTGTTCTCCCTCTCCCCTCATCACAGACAAATCCCTCTTTCTAAAGAGTGCAATGTGAGGAAGTACACTGCCAAGCCCAGTGGCAAGCTGTAAGCAGACCTGCTTCTTCATTTTATGCCTGACTTCAGCTGCTTTTGCACATTTTATAGTGCTTTCCTGCATCCCATGCTCTGGCTATTCCTGAGTAAAACCTTAAAATCTTCTGCATGCTTCTCAGAGGGTGGTATGGTCAGACTTCTAGCTGTGTCTCACTCATTCTAAGCTGAGTTCTGTAGATTTTCTTCTACTTAGGTCTGTCAGCTTACAACGTATTTTCAGAAAAAATAAAATCCCTTTTAATATAGTTACTCTTGAGAGCAACTTTCCTCCAACAGCCACTTAGTGACACGGATGGTTTGGTAAGCAGTTTTTATAAACTACTTCCAAAAAATCTGCCAAACTTTTAAATCCTTGCAGTGTGTCTCCATCTACCTGATTGATCCTATTGGCTCTGGCTGCACTTGTGCGTGGGAAGAGGCTTTCCCAGTGACTCTGCTCTAGGTAGAGCCACTGAAGGAGCTGTATGTGAGGGGAAGAAGGTGAATATGTTGCCTCTGAATAGCTCCCAGTCACCTACAGTCACCTCCACTCCAGCAACGCTTTTTTCCCATCGCTGATCAAGTGTATTGGCTGTGTCCTGTATAAATAGCCTGTCTTAGGAATAACCAGTTCCTCTGCAAGCTTTATTAAGCAATCAATGCTTTCATGCTCAAGATACTAAGGTGTTTTCAGGCTGGGGTTGCTGAGTGTGTGGTGCTTAGCAAGGGCAGGCTGCTGGCTGCAGTGTGGTTGGCAGTGAGTTTCCTGCCAGCCCTCCTGTAGCTTGATAAGGCAAGTATGGTTCAAGCCACTGGTGTCTTGAAATGACAGCCCTTTCCTTTATTGAGGTGGTACTTAGCGACACGGAGACTTATCGAAAAGAGGGTGAAGATTTGAAAAGGCATGGGAGAGGAAGCAATAACCACTCAGTCTGCTGCAACGGAGCCGAATTGTTTGTCTTGACGTTGGTTTTCGTGGTTTCTGGCCGTGACTTCCACCCCCACTCCCATGTGTCACTGTCATGTGAAGATTTGACTCTTATTTACCATGGTAGAGAGGACCTGTGGCAGTCAAAGCCTTTTAATCCAGAAGACTTGAAGAAAGCCTGGGGCACCTAGGGGAGTGTTGAATACTGTGGCAGGATGGGAGGTGAGGTCTTTGTGCCTGTGGGTTAGGCAGTAAGAGGTTTATGTATCTTTTACTGTTACTACATAATCTCAGGGAAATGGCTGAGCTGGTGGCCCTGGGAACTTCAGAAGAGCCAGTGGGATAGCAGTGTACATCATTCTTAATAAGGAAAGAGCAAACCAACATAAAAGATGGTGCAAAATTTTCTTTATCTTGGTCCTGCAGAGACAAATCCTGCATGAGTCCAAAATCAGGCTCGTTGGGTGCCCTCCTACGTGCTCACTGGGTGCTGGGCAGCACAAGTCAGTGCTGGGGAGCTGCGCTGCCCATAACCAGGCATCTCTGCTTCCAGGCTGGGCTGGCTCTTAGCTCTGCCCATA
Organism: Aegotheles bennettii; assembly: GCA_013398125.1. NCBI lineage: Eukaryota > Metazoa > Chordata > Aves > Caprimulgiformes > Aegothelidae > Aegotheles > Aegotheles bennettii. Next base: position 405,744 of record VZRW01002719.1, read on the forward strand.
TCCAACACACACTGCTAATGGCCTTTTTCCCCTCCCCATACACATCTGTGACTGCTGCAGCCACTGTTTGAGCTGAGCTGACCAGGTAATTTTTAGCTGATTTACCCACAGCAGCAGGGAGCTCAATGCAGGTTGCCCCAAAACCTGCCTGAGGAGCTCATTACAATGACACGTCCCCAGCTCCTGCTTAGATACACACTCCAACAGCTGCAAAAGGGGAAGACTTCTTTCCAGGAAATATGTGTTTTCCTTCTTCATTGTGGAGCTTCTCCTGAGCTCTCTGTGATTGCTACGTGTCTGTAAACAGAAGTGAAGTCCCATGATTGTAAAACAGCCTTGGGTTTCTCTGAGGGAATTGTATGTGTGGAGCAGGAGCTTGGAGTTGCTTTAGCAGAAGGCATGAATGGCTCTGCTGATGGAGAAATTGGTGTCTGTGCAGCTACTGAAGCAATTTGTCATGTGTGGATGTGGCATCCTGAATTGGGTGGCTGTGAGCTCTCCCGCAGCCTGGCCATGCTGTGCAGCATATGTGCCCAGACTTCTGACACCTTTCCTCCTGTTACTGTGGAAACTGTAATTTCTGACTCCAGACTCATATGTCCCTGAAACAGGTTTCTTTTTTTTTTTCCCTCCTACTGAGGCAGAAGGGCACAAATTCTGCAGATGAGAGGGGAATCCTCCTGTGCAGTATGAGCCCAGCTGGTGCCCCGACTGCGTTCAGTTTCCCTGATCGTGCTCCATGGGGAATCTCATCTTCAGATGGATGTAGATTCATTTGTTTTAATGGTGAAACTCCGAGGTAGTCATGCTATGTATGAGCTTATACACATGAACCTAAGGAGACCTATCCTGAGAAATGGAGACTAGACTGCAAAGGGAAGGAAGACATCCTGACTGTGTCCTATGTTTCGGTGTCGTCAGGTATGTGGAGGGGGAAAAAAGTGACAGTGAAGAGCTTCATCAGTTGTGCTAGGTGATCATTGTAGGTTCCTTCCAACTGAAATATTCCCTGTTTCCATGTTTCTGTATTTCATCAGACTCCCTCCCTGCCCCCAACAGGCCCAGGCTGAATTGAAAACACATATAGCAATCTCTGCTCTGAATAACTTCTGCATGGCTATATGATTTCAAAGAGAAATGCTTTCAGGGTGATGATAGGTTTTGTCTACATCTGTAATGTCTCATTTGTCTTTGGATACCCAACAGCCTTCGCTTTGTTTATTCAGAGATGAGCAAACATGAAGCTAAATGTGCTTTTCAGTGATCAATGTAAATCAACGTGAAAAATGGGGATCATTATAAAATACATACACACATATATATTTAGCAAGGTTTACTAGATTGATTGCTCCTTAAACCTGGAGCTCCTCTTATGTGCAGAGAATTCACAAAGAGACAGTCATAGCCCAGGGACAGTGAAGTGTGGTCACTGATGGATAAAATAAAATTCAAGCCTGTTTGCATTTTAATGGATTTTATTCACATGAGAGTTTGGGAAAGAAAAAATGGATTTTTTTATTATTTTTTTTTTCCTTCTCATCGTCATGTTTGATTGCTTCAGGGCTGGCAAAGCTGGTCCTGAGTACTAAGCTATCATTTTCAGTTCTCATACTGTTGTTAAAAGAGGATTTTACAGAGACAAGGCATGTGCATGATCATCATTAGTCACTGAGAGCAGAACAAATAGTACTGGTCTGTAGAAGTGGCAAGGAAAGCAGAGCTTAAATTTTTTGGCAAACGGAGCAGTGAGGAGGAAATGAGCAAGATGCCATGCATGGTTTTTATCGCCAGAGATTTACAAAAATAAGTTTGACATCCGTCGGGGACTGGGGGTCGGGTACCATCCTGCTCCAGTGACGTGGGAGCAGCACCGTCTGTCTGTAACCAACTCAAACTCGCGGAAAAAGGGAGTTGCTCCTGAATCTTTCACTCTTTGGTGCTGCCTCTCATCTGTTTGCCATTTCTGCTGCCTGTGACAAGATCTTCAGACGTACTTTAAATGTTCTTGCTCTGTACTGCTGGCGTGGACCAGCTCTGCCTGATTCACCGCTCCCTCCTGCTGCCTCTGCTGCTGCAGCCTCATTCATGCTTCATCAGCCTGCTTCTTTCATCTGAAACTTGATTCCCTGTGCAATAAATATTGGGTGGAATTCATCCCTCAACCCCCAGAAATAATTTATTGTTCAAGAGCACCATTGCAAACAGAGCTGAGCAGGGTATTTTGTGTTAATACTGTCACTTGTGTTAATACTGTGCATGTGGAGCAATGTTTAAAGTGCCAGGTTATTTTATAATGGGCAGCAAATAGAGAAGCTCGAGTTTTTTGCCCCATGTTTTCTTTTGTTATATCACCAAGTGGATGTTTGTGTCTGTTTATACTCTGATTTCGTGTGTGTTTTGAAATCTCATTGTACTCGGTGGTGGAAAATTGGCTGCTTAAGTAAAGGCATGTTAAGGACAGCTATCTACAGTAGCTGGAAGGAAATGCTTCTCAAATGTATTGTCCAAGTTGCTTCTAGTTAATAGTCTCTTGGGTATGTGAACTTTCCTTACCTTCTCCACCCATCTTCTGGCAGCAAACAGAATTCTTAGTATTTCAATTCAAAAATAAATCAATTAATAAGGCTCTGTGCTGCCCTTGTGAATCGTTTCCCAATAGGAGTGAAATTAATTTCAGTAATAACTCATAAAATCACTTCTGTGGGTTGGTTATTCATACGGGGGGAGGACCCCACAAAACGGAACATAAAGCAAATCTCTTCAAACTGAATGAAAATTATTATATAAAGATTCCCCTCCCCTTTCCCCCTGGCCTGGTTGGATTCACTGTTACGAGATGCAGTTGCGCAGCGGGACTGCTAATTAGATGTTATCAGGCCTCTTTCTGCAAGGTTGTGACCTATAAATTTCTGTTTAGCATTGCTGTAGGAAATATATTTTCTCTTCACTGGTTGTTTGTCCTTCCCAGGTTCGTTTGTTCCCCTTTTGGGATTTTGGAGATGGGCACCTGTGGCTTTGCCCTTCTGGTAGAGGGGGGTTTGGATTTGCTGGGGGGGCTTTGAGATGTCAGCTCGCAAAGCACGTGGCAGGGGATGAGTGCATGTGTGGGGGTTTGTGGCATTACCACTGAGCATCAGATAAATCAGATCAAAAGCAGCGTGAAAAATAAGTGACTAATGAAAGGTTTGCTCCTTGCAAAGCTTTGTGTTTTGCAGGTTTTGGGGAACGTGGTAGGAATAACGAGGAAAACCTAAGCTGGTGTGGGCTCTGGGGTGGAGAATGTTGGGGGTCAGGGTGTGGGGTTGCCTTTATTCTTCATAGCCTGTCCTTCTGGAGAGAGAAGGAAACATATTAAGTGAAGGGAAACCCCAGCTTAATACCTGAAGTACTGCACCCCAGCTACAGATCCCTTTTAATTAGCTAGCCCATCATCAAAGCAGACATTAATCATGCTTATTTAGGTTTGCCAAAAGCACAGTAAACCTGCTTTACCTGTTCTGATGGTATCTTGGAAGCCTTGATCTCAGCATGGCTGAGATGTCCAAACCAAGCTGGCCTGCACAGATGCATTTCCCCTGATGCAGCGTTAGCTCAGCACTTGCCATTTCTCTGCCCTGGCACTGTTATTTCTTCCCACGTTGCCTCTGTCTTTCACAGTCAGTTCCCCTCAATATCATACAGGCCAGGCAAGAAGAAAGAAATCATCTGCTCTATTCTGAAATTTCAGAACAAAGTTGAGCTTTGATTTGCAAATCTTGGCATCATGTGGCAATAAGGAGAGCAAAGTGCTCAGAGTCTGAAGGCTCCTAAGCCTTGACCTGAGCCAGCAACTTCAGAGTCCTGCCTTGACCAAACTGGTGGTGACCTCCTTATGCTCAATCAGAGTGGATTTTTCTCCTGAAGCCAAACTTCCCTCTCTGAAACCAGGTATAATATCTGGGAAACTAACCTCAGATAACCTTTAACTGAAGGTTAAAGAGTAGAGGTGATAAAAGAGGTGTTGCAGGTTGTTACCTGGCTGTGCTGGATGAAATGTGGGATTCCGATTATTTGCAATAAGACATCTCTTTGCATAAATCTAAATATGGCTCGGAATCTCCATTGCATTTAGGTAAGATCTGGGCTCCTTCCTCTAAAGTTCTGTGTCTGAACCATCTTTTAAAGGGTGAGTCCAGCCCTTTGCACATTAGCATTGCATTACTGAAACACGTGAAGAAGTCTCAGACATTAGGGAGAAAAATGGAAGGAGGAGCGTTCTGGTGCTTTTGTGGGGGGTTTTGTTTTCAAATAGGTCAATTCAAGGATCTGGTGTGTAATAGCTGGCTCCAGGTTCATCTGAAAACATTTTGAAGATGCCAGAAGGAAGCAGAGTGAGTCTCTTTAAATAGCATGGGGAGTACTGGAGGGCCTCTTTTACATGATTTGAATCCCTTGAGGTGGTCCCTCACGAAGTCATTTGTTTTAAGTGGTTAAAATAAGATAGCTAAGTTTAGCCTAAATGCTTGAATGACCTGGATAATATGCAAAAAAATGCACGTCATTTTAGTAGGTTTTAGTACCCTGTGAACCCTCCCTTCAACAAGAGAAATAAACTCCTCTGTCTGAGACATCAGCAGTGGGCAGAACTGTTTTCCCAAAAGTCTGAGGTCAAAAAAACCCAAAAACGATCCAAAAGAAGCCCCTAATTCCTGGTGTGTACTCGGGCTTCAAGAAACAGTCAGGTTGAAAACAGCTAAGAGTACAGTAGCAGCAGGCTGTGCAGTGATGGGAGGGTGAGAGCATCTAACACTCGCTGAGTAGGGGAGAGCATCACGTGAGAGCTTTGTGATTTATTTTTTTATATATGTATTTTTTAAATTTCTTTATTTTTCCTTTATTCTTCTCTCTTGTCGTGAAAACCACCACACACGAGGAGGTTTTGGGGGTTTTTTTGAGAGCACAGAGGCTGTGTTTCTGCAGAGGTAGGTTTAAGGGAAGGGGAATTCAACAATTCTGCCACTGCTCTGAGAAATTCAGTTTATGGGCTGAGATTGTCCAGTTCAGTGATGATGAGCCATCAGTTTTCTTGAAGGAAAGCCAAAGATGAAAGCTTCTAAAAGAAACAGCCTGCATGGTGTAACTCAGGCTGCACGTGAAAGCCTGAAGGACGTTGTGTTTGGTTTTGAGTTGTTCAGCTTCTTGTGGTCACTATCTCATCACCTTGTCTGTTCCTGTGGCTTGCTCTTGTCTCCACAGAAATGCTTCTCTACCCTTGCTCTTTCCCTCCTCAGCAGAAGGTGGCAAAAGGGTCTCGCTGCTTGAAACTGGTCTGTGACAGACAGATGTCAGCTGGTTGCTGCCTCGTTGGCTGGGGGGGGGGTAAGGCTGGCTGGGGGGGCAGCCCCTTTGGGAATGGTGCTTTTGCCAACGTCCAGGCACTGCTGGTGGTACACGTGTGTTTAGCTTTGGCTGCAAGTACACTGCTACATCTTTTTGTAACCCAACAATCGTGCAGGAACTGAGCCGAGTTTGCTTTCAAACTGTTTTGGTTTGCTTTTTATTCACAGCTGCCTTGGGCCAAGGTCCTCTCTAAGTTCAGGATGCTTTTTCTCTCGTCTCCTTCCAGCACTGCTGCAAAGAATAAAGAATTAAGAGGGAACAGCCTGGTCTGGATGCTTGGTGCTGAAGAGGCTGTAAGATGGAGATTAGGGGTCAGTGAGAGTAAGCACTACGGAGAGAAGAATCAGGGGGAAGGGTATGGGGCTGGGTAAGAAAAAGACCCTGCATACATTAAGAGGAGAAACCGCAGATTTTTTTGCCACAAATAATTAACTTTTCTGCTATTCTCCGTTTTCTGCTTCCTAGAGGAGAAACCGCAGATTTTTTTGCCACAAATAATTAACTTTTCTGCTATTCTCCGTTTTCTGCTTCCTAGAGGAGAAACCGCAGATTTTTTTGCCACAAATAATTAACTTTTCTGCTATTCTCCGTTTTCTGCTTCCTAAACCTCTCACGAAAGTCTCCTTGCTTTGGGGAGAAGTGTCACTTGAGAATCTTCTCAGAACTTGGCAGCTCAGTAATAGGGGCATGTAATCTTTCATAATCCTCTCTACAGGTTTGTAATAACCATTTCTGTTTTGAGATTCCAAAGCGTTTTGTAAGCCAAGTGGGAATTTAACTGTGAGAGAAAAATGTACTTAATATTCAGGAGCAAAGATGAGTGGTCCTGGGCAGGGGACGAGAGCTGAATGAGAAGGAAGGAAAACCTGGTTGGTATTGTAGGCAGGGTCACAGCAATGGCTTTGAGCGGCTGTGGGTTATTTGAAATCCCAGATATCCTGGGAACCAGATGGGTTTTTACACAGATAGGAGCTCTGTTGTGGTGATGCCATGCGATTTCCAAGGCTGCACAATGAGCTGCTTGTTTGCAGGCACACACGGGAGGCTGGGCTGGGCAGGAGGCACACCTGTGTGCTTCATAAGGTCCCCACCTCGCCTGGGTCCTGTTTGCTGGTTCCACTTGTGGGTGATTGCGTGATCTGAGGTTGCTGGCACTGATCCCTTCCAGAAGGTCTAATGGTCTAATGGTTAGGAATATGATGGGATAAAGGTTGGACTTGATGACCATGGAGGTCCCTTCCAACCATAATGATTCTATGATTCTGTTCTTCCCAATCTGCTCATGCTCGATGTCTCCCGTTAGACACATCTTTCACGCTGTCTCTCACGAGCCTGGCCGGGTGCAGACCCTGAGAACAGGGCTGGGGAGAGAGGTGCAGCCAAGGGGAGTGAGGATCAATTACCCTGTGTAAGTTTAGCAGTCGGCTCTGCGGCACGTAAGGAGCTTAGAGGAGCTCAGAGATGTTCAAGCTAATTGGCAGCTTTAAACTGCTATTAAGAGCTCCCACACCTTTTGCTCAGAGGAGCTGCAGGGTGACAGCGAGCTGCTGCAACTTTCTGCTTTCTAATCAGAATTACCCTGCCAGGCCAATTTTAGCTTTCTGCCTCATTTTTGCTTCTGCTGCTAGCTCCTTAGCTCTCGTTTTGTAGGGCTTTGCAGGAAAGCTCGAGCCTGTTGGCACACTCAGCATCTGCTCGCTAAACTACTCATAAGATTTTAAGACTTGCGGTTTCTCGTTTGGAATGGCTCCATGCTTTTCCCTTTTGAAAAGAGAACCTCGGTGGAACTGGTCGCATGGCTGTGGCCTAACTGAATCTGTGCTGTAAGGCTGCCACGGCGTGCTCAGGTCCTGGGGAACACTGAGCCCTTTTAGCAGCTCCTGGGGGCTGAGGGTGGTAAATGTGTTGCGAAAGGTTTGGTGTTTGAATTGCGTGTGCTGTAGGGAAATGAGAAGGGAAGTCTTGGCTGATCTCTGCTGTAGGCTCAGCCTTGGTGTGAAAACTACTGAGCTTTTGATAGGCAAAGGGGTGACGCTGCAAGCACAGGGCAGATGTACTGACTCGGGACCAAGTTGAGTTGGCAGAGCCTCCTGGGAGCCCAGCTGGGGCAGTGAGCCTGCTGTGCCTTGCTCGCTGCCGTCCGGCTCTTGTACAAACACGTCGGGTCTCTCCTGGGGAAGGAATGAAGTGGTGGGAATGATGTCAGCAACAGAGGCGAGGCAGCAGGAGCTCATCCTTCTGGGAGATGCCAGGTTCATCAAACAGTAGCATTCTGTATTTCATCTCCTGCTGGTTGCAAAGGAGACAGCCCTTGGCTGGCTGTTGGGTATTCACTCATCTGAAGGCTTAGCCCTTCCCACATAAAATCATTCCTTACCCATTTTATGCCCATAATCTGTAGGAAATTGGAGAATCTGGCTGGTAGCTCTGGCCTGGTGGACAAAATGTTGATGCCCACTCTTCCAGCTTTAAAGGTTAGTCTTGCTTTCTTTGTGTTGGAGTGAGACTGCTGCACGTGAGAAATCCAGAGCAGAAATCCAGACTCTTCTCCCTCCTCATCGCAGATCTCATCACAGCTTTCCAGCAACTGGTGGAAAAAAAGCTGTGCCCTTACCTGTTTGCAGAGGACACACAAAGTCCTCGTTCAGAGGAGGGGAAAAACCTCAAAACCTTATCTATAAGCAGTGAGCAGCAGATACCTTCAGACTTGTCATCTCTAAATTTGAAGAGATGCCTTCCCCCAGCATTGGCCTGCTGACAGGAGGGAGATGGAAGCACACACAAGAAGCATAAAGATTGCCACGGTGATATTTCTTTGAGGGCACAGGGCATGAAAACTGCACTCAACGGAACAGTTTTTATGTGAATCTGTCTGTGGCTTACGAGGTTCTCCACTGGGATAATGGAAAACCAGTTTTTAGACTGTGCCTGGTCACTGCCACTCAATAAAAGAGTAGTGGAAATTTAATAGGTTTGATTGGCAAGATTGGCCTGTACTAGAAAAATTAAAGGTCTTGTGAAGAATTTGTGTTGCAATGCTAAATGCGTTGGAACCTGAGAAAGCCATGGTGCTGGTCATGGCTTCTGCCAGCTCCTAAAATACCATTTGCACCTCCTTAAGCCTTTTATGGTTTTATTCTGTGCAGAATGGATATTCCAGGTAGTGTTTTGGCTGTAACCAGTTGGTGTGAGAGCTTTTGCCATCACTGAAATCTGATGGTTTGATTAAGCTTTCTTTACCTCCTACCCACGGTATTAGGTTTCCATACAAGAATTGGGTTATCACTGCATGCAGCTGCCAGAGGAGAGCAACTGGATTGAGCTGAATTGAGGGCTACTCCTGGTGTGTGTAATGAAGTTGGTTGTGTGTGGCTATTAAATGTAGCAGGAAGAATTCACACTGGATACTTACCTCTGTAATAACATCCAACATAAATAGCATGCCCCTCATCCCAATCTGCTCATGCTCATGCTTTCTACACTTAAAATAACACCTGCTTCACCAGAGAGATCTGTTGCTGACCACGAAAATGTGCTGAACTGAAATGGAGCCGTGCCATACAGCGATGTAGAAAGGGCAACAAGTGGGGCTGTATCGTACGAGAAGCTTCTTAGAAAACCCACAGTCATTGCTCACGTTGTGATCTGAAATGAAATGGTAGGGGTTTTTCAGTATACATTATAGGAATAAACCTGCCAGCCGTATCTCTTAAGTGTGTTGTGATTCAGAGGAGGGTTCATCAACCCTAAAAGCATCACATTTTGTCTGTAGTATGTGAGTCTCAGAGATACCACGCATAGAATGTGCTGAATCTTCCTTATTGTATTGCACACTTAATCGTGAGCATTGTATGTTCTACACTGGGACACTGTGGTGGTTGTCCATCCAGACTTGGAGGATGAGTGTCGCCTCCTTCTCCCAAGGGAATTTGTGATAGGTTTTCTTTGAAGGGTTGTTTCTGATCGTGCCTATCTGCAGTCCTGCTTGGGTCAGAAGCCATCACGTATGGCTGGGAGTTGGTTTGAGAAATAAGAAATGTAAACAAAAGCTGCAACTGTCAGCATGAGAAGAAATGGAAGTTGTCTTGACTGTGCTTTTCCTAGCAGACCCTCAGTAACTGACCTCTGTGGTCATCTGCTCTGTGCAGATGTTGGGAGCTGGTCCTTCTTTCAGCTGAGCCAGGGTTGCGCTGATGCCGGTGCCTGCTCTCAGGTCAGCAGTGCTTGGATTCTCTTGTGTTAAATCCAGATCCTGCAGATCTTCATCTGAGTGTCACACAGCTGGCTGAAATAGCTACGTGTACACACACAGCTGTGTGTCACATCACTCTGCTGTTGCTGGTTATTTTCACTCGCATTAGTGACTTCTCTTGCAGAGCTCTTGCCTTGTTGCCAGATGCAGGTTGGAGGGAACAAAACGCCTTGAGACATGGTGTGTTCCCCTTTCTGCCATATCTTCCCTTTGAAACATGACCTTCCTCAGCTTTTAGAGACAGTGTAAGTTTAGTGCAAGGCATTTAATTGCTGTTTGCCTTTGAAGCTTCATGTCGATAGTAGGGCTTGTTACAGCTGCTGTACGACTGCTTGATAAAGGTTCAAACTGCTGATGATAAAGGTTCGAGCTGCTGATGATAGAGTTCTGAGCTCAAGAAGCATTTGGGTGATGCTCTCGGGCACATGATGTAACTCCTGGGATGCTCTGCACAGGGACAGGAGTTGGACTCAATGATCCTGGAGGGTCCTTTCTAACTCAGCATGTTCTGTGATTCTGTGGATGGCGTGCTCATGCATAGCTGGGTAGGTTGGGGTCCTGACAAGCTCTCAGGTGACAGCACTTTAACCTAAAGTTCTCTGACCCCTGTCTTTATGGTGAGTACATAGAGCACCATGGAAACATTGACACTGGGCAAGTAGACCTGTTGTCAAAAGGCATTAAGGCTCCTACTAATCTCTCTTTAGGGGGAGAAAAATCCTCCCTGCGTATGAACTTGGCCACTATATTGGTTACTCAGCTGCTTGGCAGCTCCTTACTGGAAATACTAGGAATGGAATACGGACCCTAATAAAGTCAATGAAAATTTGGCAAGTACTTCAGTAAGCCGTAGGAAGAGTGTGGTTCAAGAAAAGGAGCTTTGACACATGCCAGGGGTCCTCTTGTCATCACTGGGATGGGGGTCTATTTCTGTGTTTTAATTGATGGTAGGAAGAGAGTGCTTTTTGGCAGAGACCGAAGGCATGGATTTACCTTTAATGTAGTTTTCTTGGCCTGATTTCTGCTAATTCTGTACTTTTTACTAGTTTGGAAAAGGAGAGGAGATGCCTTTCTTCTGGTTGCAGGAGAGCTGTTGGGGACTAAATGACATCTCTTGCCATCTCTTGGAAATAACTTTTTGATCCTGCCCATTGCCTGCTTTTTGCAAGGTTTTCTCCACTCGCGATGCATTTAGAACTTGGGAAAAGAAAAGACTTGTTGCGTACTTGCAATGGAAGATTCAGAAATGTTCCCATCTGATAGCACCAGTCCTACTCCCTAAATACTGCTGAGCTGCCGTCAGCTTTCAGAACATGCCTTACCCTTTCTGTGGGGATCACTTGGCACTGGCTGCTCCTTGCCTCATTCCCTCGCCCTGCACCAAGCAACTTTTTTTTTGCTGCAGTTGTAGTGTGGTTATGGCATAACTGTTCCCTCCCCCTCCCCTTTTTTAAAGTTAAAGCATAATAATTGTATTATAATGGAACATGGAATTGTTATATATAATAGAATAATAGTAGTTAAAGAATAATAAGGTACAAGTTGTCATTTGGCTGAGAGAAAGGGAGCTTTGTTGATGTTTCTAACATGCCTAATGGCATTTCAGAGCCCTGAGGACAAACAGTGCAGTTCCCAATCTTCAGCTGTGTCGGATGTGACGGGCAGCAGTGATCTCCTCATTTCAGCAGGGATGTACCGAGAAGGGGATTTTGTCCAAGCTGTTACTTAACTGATATTAGCATTTGAAGGCATATAAGGCATGACCTTTAATCCCGTGTGCAGACTAACTGATCTGCTTGCTTGAATGCCTCATTGTAACGGTGCAGAATGGAAAGAATTGCATCAGACCCGAAAAAGAAATCTTCTGTCACCAGCACTTGCATATTTAGGTGTGTGGCTGCGTGAGCCCAGCCCACACGTTACATCTGCAAACTCAGAGCTTTCAAATGCACCTCCCAGATCTCTCCTCTAGCTCCTGTCTGAAATTGCATCCATCGGTGAGTTACCCTCCAGGCACAAGCCCTCCTGGGTGAGCTGATCGATAGTAGCTCCAAAGAGAGGAGGGACAGCCCCGGCTTTCGGTCTTTCCCAGAAGTACAGATGGTCCCAGTTACACCTGGACTCTTTGTCATTCTCTTCCACGGCCATTCACAGTGGTAGTGAGTTAGTTTTATGGGGCATTGGTGGAAGAGATTGGGGAGTTTTATTACACGCACACATGAACAGTTGGAGCCGAGAATGTAAAATGAAAACTGAAGATGAAGAGTACCGGAAAGCAGAACAGGGTTTGTGAAGCAACTGAATGTATATGTGATACGGTGTAAAGTCCCAGAGAGGCTTCGGTCTGAACTGGTAACATGCCTCAGAGTAAGTTTTGAAGTTACAGCTGTTCAGAGGCTCAGAAGAGGTCAGCTGTGCAGGAGGAATAATTCAAATAGGTGGGACAAATGCACGCTGCGATTTTGGCTGCAGTGAGCTTGCTTGTATTCAGCATCCATCTGGTTTGTGAGCTGGGCTTGCAATGTCAACCTCGGGGAGAGGACTGAGGTTATGGGATCGGATCCACCAGAAAACCAACTTGCAACTGCTCCTCCTTGTTGAAGAGAGTACTTGGTCAGCCTGCAGGGGTGGTGATGCTGTGTCCTGACATGTGTTCAGAAGGTTACCAATACAAACAGAAAATATTAAGGCTGTGGTGTTCTCTAGTGGTGATTGACAGCTCCAGACAAGGAGATGGCATGTTCCTCTGCCAGCAGCCTGTGGAAAGCTGTTCTGACGTAGCCAGCCCACTTGGCAGCAGAGCCAGGGCTGGCCTGCAGCGCCTGATGACTCAGTTACGTCCTGGAGTTGTTATTGCAGTGGAAGAAGTTGTTCTGTTCTTTAATTCCTTAGTGCAGCCCATAGATCAGTTGGATGGTATCCTGCCAAGGCCTGTAGTTAGTAGAAATTATAATGTGAAAGTCATTTAGGGGCTGGGTGAGTCGTGACTGTAGATTCTGCGTTGGAGCTAAGAGTCCAGGAGAGTTTTCTTTTGTCTCCTGGCACTTCACAACATAGTTAGCTTGGCAGCACTCTTGCTGCCAGCCCACCCACATGAGTTGCATTGGGGCACGCCTTCATCCTTTTCCCCCTCAGTGATGTGCTTTCATCACCCAAGAGATGAGATTCCTCAGAGCTTTGGTCTTCACGTTTCTGTTGCACACTCGCAAAGAGCCCGTGGCTTCCATCCTCCTCGCTCATCTTCCCTTTGTCTTGCTTGGGCACAGGTAGGGTTGATGTGCTGGTTTTTGGGACACCAAGGTCTAAGCAGGAGCAGCAGTGGTTTTATTTTGCATCTGGTTGGGTTTTTGATTGTGCACCATGATAAATGTGAGTTGAAGTTGTGCCAAGAATCTACCTGGAGGGTTGATGTCTTTAAGATGGACAAATGGGTAACCTGTGAGAGTGCCCGGTGTGCTCCAGGAGTTCTCACAAATGCACGGTTGCTTCATGGAGGTTGTGGTGGTTTCCCTTAATCGTTCTTATGCCCAAGTAAAGTTTGAGGCCATCTGGAGACACAAAACATTGCTTGTCACTGTTGGAAACCCAGCTTTGTTAGGAAAGGTAACGGTGTGGAGCCTGAGTGTGAACCTCAGCTTCTTTCCTGAATGATCTCATCTGAAATTAAGGGAGTGAAGGGGTATTTCATTATTATTCAGAGTTGTAGGAGCCATGCAGTCCTCTTCTTTTTCAGTTTGTGTGTTTCAAACATTCTTCTGAATAATCACAAAAAATCCTACTGCAAGGTGAGCTTGAGCTAAGCACGGAAAGCTGGGTTCCAAGTTAATTCTGGGGCTTTAGAAGTTGACACCTTCCTTTCAATGCGGAGACAAAGTTGCCATTATGTGCAGGAAAAGAGCAGGAAGATATTGCGAATTTTTAAATAATTAGGTGGGATTTGGCCCACACATGGTCTGCATGAAGTCAGTCGATAGAGTTCTTTACTTAGCATTCAATACTTGGGTTTGGACTTGCGCTCCTCCTCGCAGCTGGGGAGGTGCCGGGTGTTTGAGGATTCGCTGGCATCTAGTGGTGAAGCTGGGAAGAAGCTACAGGAAAGGTCTGTGCTCAGCTCTGTGCAAGCACTGGCGAGGCATGTGTGCTAAAAGGCAGCCAACGTTACAAACTGCTTTGCTTTTGGACACTCATTTTGCCTAACGAGCTCCTGAAGTAGTTGAAGGTCCTGGGCTCCTGCGCAGCGACCCCCTGGCAGTATCGGGGGTTTGCAGTGCCTGTTTTGAGCCTCTTGGAAGTAATTCAGGGACTTGAGGAATCTACAGCATATACATTGACAATGGCTGATTTTTGGATCAATGCAGGTAGTGCTGTATAAAACCAGAGTTCAAGATAAAGCTGAAACTTACTGTTGCAAAGCAACAGAACTGATGGACAGAGATGACTGTGAAACTGTTCTCAAAGTCTGTATAAATGGTGCTACCCATGGCTCTCTTGCCTGCATCCCTTTTTCTGTCATTCATACATTCATACCTCTTTCCATCTCCTGTAAAGAGGTTTTATAAGTTGGCTTGAATTCCTAGGGTGGCCTTCTTTGCACCCAGTCTTCTGGTAGCAGTGCCAGTGAACCTCGCTGCCCCACAGCTTCCCCTGCTTTAGGGCTTGGCTGCTTGGCAGTGAAGCCTGTCCGGCCGCTCTGCTTGTTCGTGAGCTTTTCTTTCCCCATCTTGGAGAAAACTCCTCAGTAGTGAGAAGCACAATGTGATATGTAGCTCAAGCCTGAGAGACTGAAGGGAAACTGATTTTAAAATAAATTTTGAAAGATCAGCACTGGGAGATAAACAAGTTGAATTTTGTTTTGGTTTTTTTTTTATTGGGTTTTTTGTTTATTTTTCTTTTTTATTTGAGTATGTGTCACTATAGGAGCTGTGATTAAATGAAAATGCTGGAAGACTCCTATCTCTCAGAATTTAATCAAAGAGCTTTCCTACCAGAAGAAGCTAGTAAGCCCTTCTCAATTAAATGCCCATCCCTTTGAATTTTTCTCTCCCTTCTTCAGGTCTGCCTTCCTTGATCCCGCATCTTCCTTCCTAAGTCTCTTTATCCTTAGTCTCAAATAACCTGGTGTATTAAGATTCACTGTACATCCAGGGCCCTACCTGCTTAACCATGTGAAGGGAGTGGAGGGACTATTTAAGTTTTCATGAGAGCTCTTGGTCTTTGCTTTTGATTCTGTTTCAGTCTTTCTCAAAGACATTTATATTCACCTTGGGTACTGCCATTTTTGTAAGTCGTGCTGTAGATAAATAAGTATTCATAGGGTACCTTATGTACCATTCCACACTGATGCCTCCCAGGATTAGCATTTTGTCTTTCAATATGCTGAAACAGGCACTGCTAAACCCAAATTGCAGTTTTGGTTTGTGCTTAGCTGCAGACCCACAGAAGCAAAGAAGGTGGTTGATGACACATGCTAATGATCCTGGCGTTGTGGTTTTCTGTTTGCAGATGTGAAGGGACCACCTACACACAGACTGTCCTGCGGCCAGTCCCCCTACACTGACACGACAACATGGGAGAGAAAATACTGCATCCTGACAGACAGCCAGCTGGTGCTGCTCAACAGGGAGAAAGAGGTGAGAGAAGCTCACGTTGGCTGCTCGGGATTTACCTTTTGACCTTTATTGGTAAAATAGGACAGCGGCTTTTTTCATCTCCCCTTTATTTTGTTCACATAGTTAGTGAAATGGGTGAAAGGAGGGGAGAGGGGAGCTAACCTACTCTGCGTGTGGGTGGCATGGTGCACACAGTTATAATCCAGCTGGCCCAGGTGCCAGTGGCACGGAAGAGGTGACAGCAAACTGTGTGCATCCAAAACTCCCTCTTGGAGTTTTACAGCCTGCGTTTAAGTGTGTCACTATATCTTCCTATGTTATTGCTGCTTTTAGTGGTAGTTAAAGCCACAGCTATGTAAACCTGCCTTCTCACATCAGTGCAGACACAAAGGTAAGGAAGAGTGCAGTGGAAGTGGGGGGAAAAGGGGTTCGTGTCTGTATTAGGGTGCTGGGGCAGAGGAGGTGTGTGCAACCTTCACCCTGTACAGTCACCTTGCTACAGGCACCAGGTAAATTGTTTGAGACAGAGGTTTGCCCTCTGCCTTGCTAAATGCAGCAAAGAGGATTCTGTGCCCCTTGGCATGGATACTTAAGGCTATTACAACCATCTTTGCTTTAATTATAAAATTACTCTGTGTGCTGTGTGTGTATATATAGCATGTAGTTCTTGGCATTGTGCCTTGCCGTGAAGGCAATGTCAATGCGGGTGAAGAATGGGCATGTTTGAATTGATTGAAAGACTGAACAAACAAACACTGATAAGCCCCTTCTCCTAGATTACCCCATGATATGTTTTTTTTCTTGTGATAGTTGATGTCTACAAACTGTCACAAATACGTGACCTTTAGAAGCATTTGATAAACCTCCTGGGTTGGTTGGTTGGTTTGTTTGTTTAATTATTCTGCTGTAGATATACCCTGCTTAAAAATAAATGTTTCAGGAGGAACTATAAATTAGGAATGTCTTCAGATTACTGAAATAAATTTTATTACATATAAATGCCCACAAATTTGAGTCTAATACTGTGGTTTACTACATCTGAAGATGACCTGAATTTTGGGTTTTTCTTGATTCTTTTGAAGCTTCTGTGAATGGCTGTGTACAGGCTGAGAGTATGAGACCTGTTTTCTGATGTAGCACCAGAAATTACTCATCTTCAGCTGTGATCAGGTTTATTTACAAGGGCTAAAATATTTCAGAGTAGTAGGAGGAAATGGCTTAGAGAAGGACTTGAGTTATTAGAAGGGAACAACATCAATGCTAATGCGTAGGAGAGGTGATCAAATGCAGGGAAAATGGAAGGCCCATATCATGGTGTTTGTTTACTATGTAATTCTTTTTCTAGTCTGACAGGACTGTCACCCAAGGAATTAAAGTATGTGCTGAAGAAATTTAAGGACATGGGTAAATCATTCCTAAAACTGTACTGTACCAACAGAGCTGGGCTAAAAGGATGCATAAGGAAATGTAATTGAGAACAACACTGGCTCAGATCACAAGTAATTATCTGAAGGTGGCAATCATGTACTTATGGGTTCTTAATTTCTCCTACCACATACTGTTAAAAGCATTTTGCTGGGAGTAAGATGAGTCTTTTGCTTAGTTCCTGAGGAGTATATATGGGCAGTCAGATGTATCGCTGGTGTATTAAGTCATTATACACTAAGTTTAAATACACTGTGCTTTTTGTCAGAAGCTGGAGAGATTCAATGGCAGGCTATACCAAGGGTTTTAAGTAGAGCAGTAACCCCAAAAGATCAAGCAGTGGAGTAAATCTTGGCAGCGTGCTCTTAAAGGAGCCTGCCTGCTCTATCACAAGAAGAAATAACTTGTTTTGGGAGATGCTGCATGCAGATGGGCCAAGCAGACATGCCTTTGGTGCAGGTGTGACTCCACATGCTGATGTGATTTGTTTCAGAAGCTATTAGCTGGAGTCACATTTGTCATTCTGATTTTCAAGTAATTTGGGACTACCTTTAAGTGAAAGGAAAAAGGGAACTCCTTGCAGAGTCATGAATGCTTGGTAGGGAAATAAAAGGTTGTTTTAATCTGGCTTCTGAGTCTGTACTGATGCAGTGTACACACGAACCCTTAAAGAAACACAAAACACATCGAAGTAGAACCTCTAGTTAAGAGAGAGACACAGAGCTGATGCTCTGGATTTGCACCTTCTAATTTTTCTGAAATAGAAATATCCTTTGTAGCTTTCATGAGAAAGGAAAGGGGAGGTGACTCAGTTGAATTGTGCTTGGCAAATTGTTCAGAGTTGAAAGATGCTTTATGAAATGTGATCTAGAAGTAAGAGTAAGCAAAGGCTTGAGGCAGCAGTGTGGAAGGTGCTTGGGAAGATGCTTGAGAAAAGCTCAGTGGTGGGACTACAGGTACAGAGAGGCTAGGCAAAAGACCAGGTGAATGAAGGAGAGGGAGGTTACTTAAGAAAGAAAACTGAAGATTATGCTTAAAATAAAATTATTGGAAGGGTGATGCTGGAGAGGTTTTTTGTTAACCTGAAATGAGGCAAGGTGGGGAACAAGAAGCTGAAGATGGAGAGGTTCCTGCTCTGAATGTGGAAACTGCTGATAGAGCACCCAGGTCAGAATTTCTTTGTACTGCTGAAGAGGATCTTGGAAACAATGTAGGGGACAGAATGATACCCATCAGTAAGGGGGTGAGTGTAGGCAAACAAGGAAGAGATGTTAACAGCAAAATGCCCTTGCAGCCAAAAGGGAGCACTTGCATCATGGCAAGGCTGGTGTAGTTTGAAAAATGTGCGTCTGAAGCATCTCATTTTATTCTCTGTGCATCTGCTTTGTTATTTCCTGGAATAAATATCCAAGAAGCTTAGCTTGTGCAAAATTGAAAGGGAACAGGAATGTTTGATGTTTATAATACTCTGTAAAATCATTATGCGTGTATGTCAAAGCCAAAAAGCAGGAAAACACAAAACGCAAACAGGTAAATGAAAGATGTCTTAATTGTTTCAGGTATAAAGCCAAGTTTGATTTCCTTCAGTTAAAATACAGCGTTATGAATTGCACAGATTTTCAAGACTGAGGGAACAGTACAGAAACAAACAGAGTAGTAAGAAAACTCTTTTCTTGTAACGTCCCATCACTGTGGATTTATTGTCAAGGCAGTTTGGGCAGAGTATGTGCAAGGAAATTTTGTCGTGTGGAAGCACAAGAGTAGGTTGGAAATCAGAGAAATTTCAAGGTACAACTTGATCCAAAAATACCTCTAATTACTTAGACAAAAATAGTCTGATGGTATCACCTTGTGCAGCATAGAGAAATACGAATTACTTGACACCTTGTCAACTTCATAAAATGATAGTAGGTGAGACTGGAGAATGAAGGTTATTAATGAAGGGAAGAGATAGATGCTCAAAACATAAGTAGAAAGAAAATGAACCCCTGTAGGGACATGAGAGACGACTTAGCAAGTAAGGAGTCCTGAGCGACAGGAGATGAGCAATTGCTACAACATACCATGGTGTGGTAATAACTACCAGCATCTTCCCAGACTTGGAGAACAGGTCTAGATTGATGCACTTACAAATCGGGTTCGGTTCTTTTTCTATGAGGGAGGCAGCTTCCCACTGACAGGAGGTGCAGATATTCTCATCCTTTGTGGCACCTGCTCCATAGAATAAGAGCTGTGAGGGCACAGTAAGTGTCTGCAAAATCAGTGCCATTTGAATAGGGAAAGGGAATGAGTTGGTGTTTATGAAGAGCAGTTTTAGATAGATAATCCACAGCACTTGGCTTAGGGATGTGATAAATGGCTGCATCTGGTTGGGGGCTGCTTTTTAGTGAGTCTGTGTCTGTAACTTGGCTGCTGTCCTGCAGAATCTTTTAATTTTGTGTTCAGTTGGAAATGAAGACGAAGAACAATTTTCACTGTGTTAAAACTCTTCCCTTTTCCTCCCTGTACCCAAAATGTTATCTTTCTTCTTGGATTTAGAGGTGTTTTTCATCAGGGGCAAAGGATAGCAAAGACCTACATTCACTGTGACCAGATCTACTGCTGATTGGTGCTGGTGACAGAGGCCAACAGCAGGACATCTCTGATGTTTTTTCCTGCTCTTCAGTCTCCTGTGACTGACACCAGTAGTGGAGCAACAGCGATGATCCCAAGAGAAAACAGCAAGAGCAGATACTGATGCGTGGGGCACCACGGGAGGTTCCTCAGAAATGTCTGCTGTTCTCAGGAGACTTGTCACGTTGACATCTTACAGCAAATACATTCCACCTGTAAATGGGAGTTTGTCAAAGCTGAACCTGGTCATAAAAAAGACTTCCTACAGTTCCCAAGCAGATGAAATAATTTGTTTTCCAACTTAATTATTTATTTTCCAAAAACCCAAAGAAATGTTTGTTGTCAATTCTTTTGAAGTGCATTTTTATGTCAGAATATTAGCTTTTAACTTTCTCAGGGAAGGTAACATTAAAATGAATTCTGTAACTGTTTTGTTGACGTGATTCCAAACTTCGGGACTGTTAGTTCAGAAGGGTTTGCAAGTTCTCAAGTTTTTATCATGAATCAGTTCTTTCAGTCCCAAAAAACCTGTCTGCAGTGAAGAAACTTTTTCCTACTTTTTTTTTAAATGAACCTATCTCAGTTTGCTTTAAAAAGCATTAAATGCTTGTAAAGCTCTTACTCCTGTTTCTTCTGAAACATTTTCATCATCAAACTACTAGAAATCCCAAATATAGGCTTTTTGTATTGAAAAAGCATGTTTGGTGGCAGGTGAGCTATGATGCTGTTAAAGAGCCCAAGCTCTGAACCTCTCCTCATTAAATTGTGAAATTTGCCAGTGGAACATGGTCTGTGATCAAAGGTGCCCACACTGCCAAAATTAGCAGCGTTTGGACTGTCCCTGCGTACCTTCTCATCCCAGAGTTGCCCTGCTCAGAGTCCAGCCCTGAACCCAGCACCTTCACCACATTGGTGAGATGGTTCCCAGCACGGTGAAGTCTCAGCAGGGCAAAGAGCAGGATGACAAAGGTGGATGGATTAAAAAAAAAAGAGCTGAAAGCTTAAGTTGCCAGCAGAGTCCTTACTCTCCAAGACTGTTACTCTCTTCAATCCTTTGCTGAAGTGCTTGCTGGAGTGGCAGGGGCTGGAGAAGGAGGGTCAGGAAGATTGCAGATGTCTGGCTCAGTGTTCACATGGTGTTATTTAGTTGTGCACTTCCATGTGTTTTGGTGCCACTGGCTCTGTGAATCCATCTGACCTACCACAGGGTGTTTTATGGACCTGTTTAAAAACACATCCAGCCCAGAGAGATGCAGAGCTGCTGACAGATTGTGTCACATGGTCGTGAAGCTGTATTTTTAAAGAGCAGGCTGATCTTATGCTAAGCAATAAATACTGGTCCTGCAGTCTTGGAGTTAGTTCTTTTTTGTCAACATAGACTGAGACTATGGTTTTGGAAGAGTGTTGCTTAAATTAACAGGGTACTTTTAAGTCAAACTTGGGGGGGGGGGGATCTTTTTTAGCTGCTTTGCTACTGTAATATTGTCCACGAGATTGTGGGATGTTTGTATATTGTCTGGTGTAGCACCGAAATGTTATTCCTTGTACAGTTTATAGAATAATTGAGAGAAATAAACAGGATCAGGTTTTTTTCAAGCCACTATAAATACACAAACAAAAGCAGGTTTTTGCTGGTGTGGACTGCACTGCACTAAATAAACGTCGCTACACCGATGGACCTTTTATTTCAGTGTGCAGCCTAACCGTGTTGTGTAATGTGGACAAATGTTAGGTACAAAAGGATAAGTGACCCAGAATTAGGACCTGGGCTCTCATACAGTTTTCCTGTTAATGGCTCAGTTCCTCTTTGAAGATAAATCCTATCTCTGGTATGCAGAAGTAGGTTTGTTTTTGACACCGACTCCAGTGCGCTGCAGCCTGTTTGCTTTTCCCAAGGACACAAAGGACAGCGTGGCCTCAGTCACCATTCTCCTCCTCACCCTCGGCAGCAGGTCAGTGCATCCCTAGCATCCTCTTGGTTATCACCACCATTCTTAGATACTCTGTTATCAGGGTGGTAGTAGTGCTTTTTTTGTCTCGGTGTATTAAAAGAAGGTTTCTGTCAGCCCGTGTCCAAAAGCACACACAGATGCTGAGGAGGTATGATTAAAAGAAAAGGGATTATGTTCCTTTTTCAGCTAAAAATAAATCTAATAGTGGAGAATCTGCCCTGCAGGAACTGTATTGGTGTAGAGCAAGCAGTCAGGTGTAGGTGCGATGAGTCCACTGAGAAAGGGGAGGTCACAGGGTGGCAGCTTGATACTTTGAAGGTGTGCAGAAGGAGGTGTGTGATGTGGCTGGTTGTAGGTATTCTGGAGATCTGGCTTGTGACATCCTGCCAAAAGTGCTCTGAAGGAAACTGGGAGAGGCAGAAGGAGTGCTGGAACAAAAAGAGCGTTTAGAAGGGAATAGGAGTAAATGGAGCCTCCAGCTGAAAACTGAAAATCAAATATGTAATCTTGATTGAATGAATGTGACATAAACTGACAAAATTAGTCTCTGCTTAACTTCCTAATGGGCTATCACAGAGATTGTTCGTCAAAGGATCTGCTCGGAAAACCTACCAGCAAAGAAAGCAGCTTTAACAGAATAACCTCTAGGGACTTGGGAAACTTGTTTTGAAGAATGAGTGCTGTTTGGAGGAGACAAATAGGCTAGCATAGGAATAAATAGCATTAAAAAATGACCTTAAGAGAATGCTGAGTGCTTAAAAGTAAGGAAATGCCAGAACTGGTTTGTGAGAGCCATTGTCGTGCAGTCCGTTTCTAAAATAGTACAGTATCTTTTACATCTTCTTACAACCTTCAGTAGAAATGAATAATAGCTTTTTGTTTGCTATTAATACTCGATTTTCAGAGATGGTTGATAATGGTTTCAGAGATAACGTTGCAGTAGCAAATACCAATCAGGAGTAGGATTATCTGACTTGTGACAACAAGAAGTGCAGTAACTCAGTAGCACAATTATTCAGGTCCAAAGACAGCAAGTCCAGTAATTGGCCAACACTGAGCTAAACTTAATATCTGAGCATGGAAAGACCTGCGGAAGGGCATGGCTTCCTTGGAGAAATGGCTTGGACCAGCCAACAGACACAAGGGGCTTGGTTCCCAGTTCACCAGCTGGGGTGTCCTCTTGTTGAGACGTGGAAGCGCAATCTGGACATATTAATCAACTGTCTCATCCTACCTCTGGTCCCGCTCTGTGCCAGTTTTTGGGACAAATGGGNTCAGGTCCAAAGACAGCAAGTCCAGTAATTGGCCAACACTGAGCTAAACTTAATATCTGAGCATGGAAAGACCTGCGGAAGGGCATGGCTTCCTTGGAGAAATGGCTTGGACCAGCCAACAGACACAAGGGGCTTGGTTCCCAGTTCACCAGCTGGGGTGTCCTCTTGTTGAGACGTGGAAGCGCAATCTGGACATATTAATCAACTGTCTCATCCTACCCGCTCTGTGCCGGTTTTTGGGACAAATGGGGCCCTGAAATACTGTATAAGGCTGTTACTGGTCCCAGGTGCCCACCCCTTCCAGTGGTAGTGGTTCAGTTGCTGTTGCCATGGGCAAAGAACCATTGTTTGGTTGGTTCTGGGGATAGGCTCTTCCCATGGAGGCATCATCTTTCGTGTCCAGCCTTTTGCCAGCTTGAAGGATCTTGCTGTCTTTTGAACCTCTTCAGAATACAGACTATGTTCTTCAGAAGGGTAGAAAGAAGGATGTTTTCCTCCTGCTGGGTGCAATGTCTCCTTGCTGGAAGGATGTCTTCGGAGGGCTGCGACAGGCTGGATCTCACCTCTGGCGAGCAGGTAGCTGCCTGAAGTTTTTGTCTGTCTGCCTTTCTATGTACAAAGTAACCCATGCTTGAATTAACCCATGCTGATCATGTGAACAAGATCAGGATACACAAACGTGTGCATATAAATTCATGAAGTGGTTGTATTCTCTTCCTTAACCTCCAGGTCCCTTTGTATTTTTTTTAGGATTGGGTTAGGAGTACAGTGGACTCCTTTCTTGTTCCCAGACATACGTGCTGACAAAGAGATGGTATTGCTTTGGCTCTTCTAGAGCTCTTGGCTGTTGCCTAAATGCCCTGCAGCTGTAGTGATAGGTAGCACAGTTTACAGCTCCTTTTCCAACATCAGCACCTCTCTAGCAAAATTCAGGCAGGTGTTTAAAGGCAAGGCTGAGGGGAAGTAAACCCTCAGGGGTCAAGTTCAACCAAAATTTCAGAAGAGAAACAAGATCTTCATACATTCACTACTTTTAAAGAGAATTTAGTGTACAGAATTTTATTACTATGAAATAGTGAGGACCCCAGGCCTTTCTTGGAGCCTTCCGAGGTCCCACTTTTAGGATGAGTTTGACTTAGTCACAGAAGGTATCCCCTTTCTCCACAACCAGCCAACTGTCTCTTCTGCTCTGACACACTGTAGCTGGTCACGGAATCTGTGCTGAGACTGCAAAAATGCTTTTGCAATCTCAAAGTTTCACATGCAGCTGCCTGACCAGCAGCCTCTGCCTGACTCTCCCTGACTCTCCCAGTGTGCAAGTGGGCAAGGCTGGGTGGCAGTGGGTGTCCAGCACTGGAGAACCAGTTTCAAAAGGCAGAACTGCCTTGTTGTTAGTCAGATGGGTCGGCTGTGTGGTGACTTGATGCCTCTGGAGTGCAGGTTGCTGCACACCTGCATGCAGCCCTCTCCAGGCTGCGTGTGCACGAGCTCTCCTCACCACTGCAGTGCTTCCCAGAGAGCCTCGGGAATTCCATGGTAAGGCTAAACTGTGACTGAAAGTTATTGCCAGATGAATAGAAAATGAAGTTCCTATCAAGATGACATATTGCCAGCATGGCCCAGTGGCAGTTTAACAGCTGTTGGCATCCTTTTTATACAGGTGCCTATCGATGGGATCCCGGAGCCACAGGATGCTACCAAAGGGCGCTGCCTGCGCCGGACAGTGAGCGTCCCCTCCGAGGGCCAGTTCCCCGAGTACCCACCAGAGGGGGCCTCCAAACTAGGTAAGTGGAAATCTTGACTGCAGCAAATTGATTTTAATTTATAGCTCCAAGCTGTATCAGAGGGCACTGTTTCCCGGGCAGCATCCCTGCCAGGGAGCCTGCTGAGGTGGGTCACGTTGCAGCTGGGTGGTGGGGGAGGTCCTGTGAGCCTGGCATTGTTTGTAAATGCCTGCCACCAAAATGATTTGCAAGCACTGGGATTTATCCAGACATCAGTGAGGTTGTTACGGAGCACCAGAAAAGCTGCACAACAAGAAGGTTTGTAGCTGTAAGATTCTTGACAGCCCTGGGTTTTACAGGTGAGAGCAGCTGAATGCAGGTGAACAGGAATGCAGCTTTTGCAGATAGTTAAGTAGTTCCTGCTAGTTTTTAGAACTGTTAGGTGGTTATGGTTTACCTCACTTCGAGTCTCTCTGGAATTTCTTTTGCTTCATATTTTCATAATGAATACTGGATAACAGGTTTTTCTGTAACTTGCCTCACGCCTGCTCAGGGTGCAGTTCCTAAAAGAACCAGCCAACTGCCTAATTACACGTGTTGAAATCTAGGGAAAGCAAAAGAAAGGGCAGGTATTAAAAATGACAGACAAAAGCTCTGCTGCAGTAGTTTCCCAAGTCCAGATTTGGCCCAGTATCCCCTCTTTATCCCACCCCACCTGTGGCTGCATAAAGAGCATCATCCCAGCTTTTCCCAGAAGAAAGGATGAGTGAAAAAGGGAGGCAGCAACCACACACAAGTGAACTCTTCTTTCTGTTCCCAGCCCATGCAAGAGGCTTTCCTTGGCACAGGCTGATAGGATCTAGGAGCGATTCTGCCTTAGTTCCGCTGTAAAAAATACCAGTCCTGGGAGGGAGTGAGCTATGAGGAAAAAAGTAAAACGCATCTCTAAACAGTAAAGCAGCCTTGATAGCATTGTTATCAAAGGTGAAGAGCAGGCGAGGTGTTTTCCATTCCACAGGCTTGACTGTTTTTTATGCCTTTATTCAGTGCACACAAGTCATTAAACCCCCACTCTTCTAGATAGTTAATTAACACATTGCAACTGTAGTACTTACTTATGCTTGCTAATAGCACTGTTTAGTTCTTCCTTATTTTAGGAAGGCAGATAGGCTTTTTTTTATATTTGATTCCTGGATTAGAAGTCTGAAAAAAAACGGGGCAGCTTGGGGATTTAGGAGGGAAAACTGCAAAATACTTGGGGATGAGTGGAATAAACAGGACCCCTATTGGATTTGTCTGTGGCATTTCAAGCACAGCTCTAAGCATTCATCTTGTTTTGCCATGTAAACAAATATTCATTCCTTGTCAGAAGTAAAACCAGTATTAAACATGTTTACAGTGTTATAGGCAAAGTACCCACTCCAGATGTGTGGCTAAGGAGATGAATGAAGAATCATATTTCAACCAGCCTGTGCTAGTCAACAAATATTATTTGCAGCTTTGCAAGCTAAGAAAGACCTTTAAAATTTAGGATTTAAATGCTTTCTCTTTCTATACCATGTGCAAAAAGTCTGCGGAAGAATTTCTAGACTTCACTGAGCATCTGAGTAGCTAAAAATTCCAGTGTTGTTAAATGCAACCTTATAACCTTCCTAATTTTTCTTGAATTGCCATGCAGAGTAGAGGACTGTGCTATTTGGGTATATGCCTTGCTATGTATTTTGCTACAATTTTCGATATATGTGGCATGTTGTAGCATGCTACTTAATGTATGCCTGGCAAGAATATATCAAAAGTACAAGAGAAACTCATACCCACATGGTCGTCTCCATATGAGAGCTGCAACTGTAGTGAATATAGACGTCACAAAGCATATAGCTAAAGGAAGTGGGCGTTAATGGTGGGAGGGGAAGAAGCAAGGCATGAGCTGGAGAAGAATTGAGCAATGGTCATACTGTGAGGAAGGATGAGGGTAAGTGGGAGGGAAGGCTATATATAATCTCTGATTGCAGCACCCTAGGTAGTTCCCTTGTTTTTCACGTCCTAGTTAGAAATGCCTCTTACCATGATTACAGGATTCCTGCTAATGGAAAGAAGTGGGTTGATAGGGAGCAGTGGGAATAGCTTTGTGTCAAGGTGTTGAGCCAGAGGACAAACCGGTGAAGGAAACCATTGGACATTTTTATAAAGAGAAAGAAATGGATGGTGGCAGCCAGAACATACCATCAGCAGTACAGATAACAAATGGACTAAAATAACTTTGGAGTGGACACCAAAAGCTGAAACATCTAGTGGAGAAATGGCTATGCAGACCTGATAAGAATATCTAGCTTGTCCTGGGGAGTCGTGTGCATAACATGACAACAGCAGGCGTTGCTTCTTATGATGATATCTGAAATTACTACTTGCAGAAGAGCTCCTTAGGGCTGGCTCTAGTACAGAGGTTAAGGCATAGCAATGGCATGTGTTTGTTTCCCTAACTAAAGGTTGCCATAGCTCTTGATTTATTGACTGATTTATTTAATTAAAAAAAAAAAAAGGAGGGTCAGGTGATGGCACTCTTTCATCTGTAGCACTACAGTTACACCTTGTATGATACACTGAGTATCGTATGAGGTCAACCTTTTTTGTTAATGTAGCAGCTAGAACAGTGTGTGTTCTTCAGGGGCTCTGCATAATCAGCAGTAGTACCCATTCTGCACATTTTTGTGGCATTCTTTACAGCATTGAGTACACATCCTTGTAGCACCATTCCTAGGAAGTGTGTGGGAGAGAAACTACCCACGTTACAGCTGAGAAGTTGAAGCAAGAGATGTGTAACTCTCCAAAGGTCAACATTAAGTCAAGTGTGCTTTGCCCAAGAGCTGCTGTAGTCATTCTTGCCATCTCTTTCATTTTTACCCTTGCTGCAGGGTTGGCTCAGCTGTTCGTGAGGCAGCTGCTGAACCACTGTGGTTTCAGTCCCATATACTAAGATAGGCACCAATTTCCACATAGTTCAGTACAGTAAGCTGTAATTTGTGATGGTTCGGCAGCTGCTAGAGGAGCAGCTGAGCCATCCCTTCTGTGCAGGCAGAAGCCACTGGTCACCCTGAGTGAGAGCTGGAGGGACGGACACAAGGGTAAAAACACGAGACAAAGTGACTTGTTCAAACAGTGGAAACTAATAAGGTCATTTAAAAACTGTAACTCCAGAGGACACTCACCATCTACTGCTAGCTTAGGAGCTTGCTTCAGCTTGCAGGCAGTGGGGAGGTTGTTTCTGGTGGTGAGGTGGTTGGGCACTGGAATGGGCTGCCCAGGGAGGTGGTGGAGTCACCGTCCCTGGGGGTGTTCAACAAACGGGTTGATGAGGCACTTGAGGCCATGGTCTGATGGTCTGATGGTCAGGAATATGATGGGATAAAGGTTGGACTTGATGACCCTGGAGGTCCCTTCCAACCATAATGATTCTGTGATTCTAATGTTGAACTTCTTAATTCCCATGTGGAAGTACATTGTACACAGAGTTGTGTCAGCAAGCCGTCTGGTTCTCTATTGAAAGACATGCCATGAAATTTCTTTGGTAGGTAACCTGTACCTTGTAGTAATACCTCTCTGTGAGTGAGTAGGTACGCTCTAAATAACTTTTCATTGATTTGTCAGGATTTCATCTTGGCAGCACTTATTCAGAGGTGCTTCCATTCAGAGAAGCTAAAAACATAGCTGTAGCTTCTTCCTACCTCCAGCTTGACAGCCTCTTCCCTCCTCCTTTCAAGCCAATTCTGTTACAAAGTGTGATACAGACCCTGCGAACCAGCACCTAAATGTTACAGGGAGAGGTAAGATGAATAAAGCTCAAGCTGGTCCATCCCTTCTACTTGCCTCCACTTCTACTTCAGATCCCTGCTCTTTTCTAACAGGTGTATTTACATCCTTTGTAGAAGATCATTGTTTATAATAGCATATTGAAACTAACCATTCATACAGTGAAAGTGTGATTCATATTCCCACCATTCACACTGTTTTACAGACTAGTAACAGTTATTGCTTCCTTTCCCAAAATAATCCTCTTCTCTCTTACTCTGCTTCCTTCTCACCACCTGCTCACACTAAATGAGAGTTGTTAAGGAGAATATGTAGCAAAAGTTTCCATTCAGGCATCTGGGTGCATCTTCGTGGCATTAATAAGAGATTTTTTTGCCTGCATGTATGAAAATATGGGGAGGGATTGGAAATGGGGAGAAAAGGGTTTTGTTTTGTTGGTTTGGGTTTTTTTTAATTTGTTTTGAATTTATTAGGAAAGAGCATCATCAGGAAGAGAGCTTTTTTTGAGATTCTCTGATGCTTAGAAAGGCTTGTGTTGATGCAAATGGATTTTCATTTGATATTTGGAGATGAAGTCATCTGAGAAGAAAATTAAGACAATTTCACTTGTTGAAACAAATTAATCCTGTTTTTTCTGTCAGATCTATGACTGCCAAATATGAAGGCTCTTGAAAAAAGATTGCTGAAAGCAGGTCAGAGGTGAAGATGCTCTTTGCAAATTTGTGTTTTGTCCTCACCTTGAGTCATTAGCATTGAGAAATTTTGGTTTTTATCCAGTGACTTGGACTAATCAACGGGAAAAACATAGCTTGTACCTCTACCCACACTAAATGCTTAGCGTGCTTGCTGGTTGTTGCCTTCACTGATCTAATTGTTCTAAACAATAATTAACATGGCATGTTGATGAGGAGCTCTGGTGGAATGGGTCTGCAATATAAACAAGCAGACAAAGGTGAGAGGACGCAGGGTCTCCTTAAACCACCTTTGTTGCTGACTGAAGTGTCTGGAACCACACAAAGCAGCTGCTTTTTTACTTTTCCTTTTTTCCTGTCTTTGCTTTTTTTTTTCCCCAGAAAATACACTCTAGTTTCTTGACTAGAGAGACTGAGGACAATCAGGATAAGCAAGCATTACACCTTTTAGGAACTTCTACACAGTCAGCTCTGCATAGACAGTGTCTAGTGCATGTCAGTGTCTGTTTACCCTAGCATAGCTCTCTAGCTCATCTTCTAAACTTTTGTGCTGGAGTCATCTTCACTTCATCAAGAACCAACTGGCCTTTAGTGCCTTAGCCCTCTGTAGAGTATAAATAGCTGTTACTCAGCTGCTGACTCCCATCTCAGCTCTGCAGCTCTTCTCTCCATCCTTCAGTACAGTTCCATCCACGTAACCTGCTGTTACCATCTATTCTTCCTAGGGAGGCATCTTCCGTGTCCTGATGAGTTGGTGTTCTCTGAGTGTCTCCAAAGATTGCCTTTGTGACCCCTAACATGGCAATGAAAGAGCAGTCATGCTGGTGCCCTGCACTCGGTGCTGCTGACATCCTGGGAATACCAGGTCCAGTGTTAGGCCCACCACTTGAAGTAGGATGTTAAGTATCTGGAGACAGTCCAGCAGAGATCTGCCCAAGGTCGTTTTGTTCAGGAGTGTGTGACCCATGAGAAGTCACTAAGGGAGATGGGCTTGCCTAGTCTGGCAAAAGAAGAGGCTAAGGGTTTGATCTTGTAGCCTGTGGCTACTTTAGAGTTAGTGGTGATGGAGCCAAACCCTTCTCAATAGTGGTAAGTGATAAAACAGAGAGGAATGGCCACAAGTTGCACTTGGGGAGATTCAGATTGAGAGATTAAGAGAAAGTTTGGCACCAGGAGGGTAGTGTGGCACTGGAACAGGTTGCCCAGCAAGGTTGTAGAAACTTCTCTTTTGAGGCTTTTGTGGCTCAGCTGGACAAAGCCCCATCTGACCTTATCAGGTGTTGGCAAGAGCCTGCGCTGGGTGGAAAACAGGGCTAGATAACCTTCAGGGATTCCTTACAGCCAGTGCTTCACTGGTTCTGTTTTACTTCCTATCCTTAGTGACTTTCTCTTCCTAGCATGTATCTGCCTGTTTTCATGAAGCAAATGTAACTTCTCTTGTGCAGAGACTTCTCCGATTGCTTTCGGCCTACTTTATGGAATGAAGTAGAACTGATGCTGTATCTGTGTCCCTTTGCTTTTCTTCAATAATTTGTGTCTCCTGACCAACATACACTGAATTTGAGGAGAGATAAAGGTCTCAGAGGTACTCGGTTCCTACAACTTTCATAAAAATGCATGGCCTAGTGATCATACGGAAGGAGACTGGATGACTTCTAATGGGAGCAGTGTGGCAAGGTGTGCTCAGGCTGGGAGATCAGCACTAAAATGCAAATAGATCACAACTAGGCACCCTTACTTTCCTGACCGCGTAACTGTTACACAAGGGGGCACCTGATCTGGGATTCTAACTCCATGGTGAGTGACCCAAGTTGGATCTTTCCAAACCTGAATTTCCTCAAGTTAAGCACAGAAGTGAGAGGGCTGAGTTTCAAAGCAACTGCAACTATCTCTACCTTTTTCAGAAAAACTGAGGCTGCCAAAATTGATTTTAGACCTTGAAACAACTTCAGGAGGATACTATAGAGCTAACAAATGAAATCTACGTTCTGTGCTTTGGTGAACTACACCAATACAATATTGAAATACGGTGCAGATGGAATTTTGAGCTTTGAAGGTTACTTTTAACGTCCTGATCCTCTGGCTTAGTTACACAGTTGATAGATTTTCATCGTAGTGATCACCCTCTGTGCATTTCCTTAAGCTCATTTTTTCAGCAAAAATTCCACTGAACTCAGAAAATCCTCTGATCATGCAAGTGAGGGAAAAAGTGATAAAAACGAAGTGCCAATCTCTTTTGGTGCCAGATCCACACTGCATTGCTATCAGGTGACCAGCTAGCTGTGCAGAAATCCTGTCTCCATGCTGTTTTAAAAGGTTATGTCCAGAGGCTGGGAAATGGAGTGAGCAACAGAAGATTAGTTAGGTGATGTCTGGTTTCACTGCTGCCTGGTACGTACCTCTTAGACCAGTTCCTGCAAGCGGCTGCTGAGCATTCCTACATGGGGATGATTGCACCAAGAAAATACACAGCCTGTGCTTTTCCTTCAGGTAAAAACTTGTCAGGAGAGAACAGACACTAGCTAAAAAGATTTCTAGGGTTATTCCAATGACTGCTGTTTTAAGAGAAGGTTGTTTGCAACTAAAACAATCAATGCTGAGCTTTGCTTTCTATATATTCCAGTTGGGATGAGTACTTTGTGATGAAAGAATAAAAAGATTGGCTCTGTGCTCACCACATAATTATGATTCTTATGTTCTAAGACTTAGGATAAATACCTGAAAAAGGTTACTGCTTTAGAGAGGGAGGGCAGAAGGAGACAGTCTGGTTTGGAAGAAGAGAGGTTGGTTGTGGCCTGGTCAATGGAAGAACCTGCAATGCACCAGTCTTCACATATTCAGCAAAGATTGACTTGGGACAGATGCAGGAATTTGAAATAACAGACTTCTTGTAACTTCTAACAAAACTATGTGCTGAAAAGAGGGCTGTCCCTTCACCTTACACCACTTGACTTTGCCTACAAAGAATGTCTGTTAGGAAGTGGAGATGGAAAAATGCAGTTTGCAGCTCCCTGCATCTCAGCTGTAGGATTTATGACACGTTTTGATGAAAGAACCTTCCCAATAGCACTGTCTGCTTTTTCACTGTGTTACTATCTGCAAAATATCCATCTCCTGTCAACTGTTGTGCATGGCAGATTTGCAAAAATAGGGCTTTGGGTTTAGCCCTCAAATTGAGGGGTGTGTTATATAGCAACATCTCTGGCAGGGAGATGAGTTTAGAAGTGCTGACTTGACTTGTTTGCAGCTCTTTGGGTTTGCCCGATTTGGGCTTGCACGAGCGTGTTATACACACATGCACAAATATACGCGTGTGAGAGACTCATATCTTCTTTTATGCAGACCCAGGAGTCTGAAGGATCAGTTGCTTTGCTGTCTGTCACTTTTCTCATTTCAATTAGCAACCCTCCATAAGTGGTTTGGGAATGATTTTTTTCTTTCTGACCTCTAAGTGCTTTGTACCAAAAATCTAAATTGAAAGGTCCCAAGCAGCTGAAAGTGATACTCTGATGAGATCACAGAATCATAGAATCATCAAGGTTGGAAGAGACCTTCAATCTCATCCAGTCCAACCCCTCCCTACATCCCCACTCACCCACATCACCCAGCGCCACATCCAGACGCCTCTTGAACACCTCCAGGGACGGTGACTCCACCACCTCCCTGGGCAACCCATTCCCACACCCAATCACCCTCACAGGGAAGAAATTGTTCCTAAGGTCCAATCTGAATCTCCCCTGCTGTTTGTGTGGTTTGATGCTGCTCGGTGGTGGCCGAACAACTGGCTCTGTGTGTGTGTGCTGCTGTGGTCCTGTGCATGTTTAGGCACACGATGCTGTTCTTCCCCGCGCTTCGGCCCTGACCTGGCAGTGTTGCCAGAACCTGTGCGTGTGAGCCTTTTGTGTGCTGAGATCTGAAGACTTTGGCTCACATAATCGTGCAAATGAAGGTTTGCTAAAGACTTTATCCTTTGCTTGCTTCACTGTCTGGCGCATCGGGTCACAATCTCCTAGTGCCATGACTGCTGGGTGTGATCAGTAGGGACTGTAGCTACACAAAGATCAATTGAAATTCTAAAACTGTCTTTAAATGCCATTGTTTACCCACCGTGTTCTATCCCAAATGCAAATATGTGCAAACCATGAGCTGCACTTTAAAAAATCTTCTGTGAAACACAGCTGCTTTTGGACATTGTTAAAGAACCAAGGGGCTATACAGGGAAACATCTACTGTGTGAAGAGTGTCCTGCTCTCTTCTGCTTCCACAAAAGAGGTTAGGAAACTTTGGGAAAAGCCCTAAAGTAATTTGAAATTTGGACAATTTACAGTGCAGTTTGCCTGCCTTGGAAGGATGAAGAATTTAGACAACTCTGCTTGAGATTAAAACTGACTCTGGGGAGGGGAGATGTGACAAACAGGATGCCTGCATCTCGGTGACATTCCCCCCGGGCAATTGGAGTTATTTGTATACAGAAAATTGCCAAGCTGCTATCTTGTTTTTCTTCTACGATGCAAGTCAAGCCAAAGCATTTTGCTTTGTTCTGAATGCTGTGGAAACTTTCTTTCCTTGCACACAGATCACCTGTGTCGAAAGCCAAGTTTTGTCATGAAGCAAATTTTACCTGTTTAGATCTTTTAAAGCAGAGATTAACAGGGGTATGAACCCATAATCTCAATTTTCAATATTGACTCATAATCCATTAGGGCTTTTTTTTCCCCTTTGGAAATGTATTATTACATCTCTGCCCAATTCTTCCACCAGGCACAAAAAATCTTTTATAGATTTGAAAATTTTGATATGTGAGCATGAAGAACACTTTGTAAGTAGAGCATGTTGTGTGAAGTAGTAATTGCTAAGAACTGGTAGCTCTTGGACCATCTGGGGCAGATTTGTTGACTGTGTTCTAACCAAACCTCAGTTTGTTATGAAGAAAGCTATCATTTTCCTTAGTTTTCTGAACAACAGTAGTAAAAAGTTATTTATGAAACTCTTTAGAGAAATCTACCTTAAATCATGCATGAATTTACTGTGGATTGTTAAATTTTGTAGGTTCTCTTTTATTGTTGTTTGATCTTGTGGCAAAAAGTAATTACACTTCACCCAACCATGTATACTTGCTTTTTTTCCTTCAGTAACAACTGGCTTAACACTTAATGAAAAATTAACCTTCCTTCCTAAAGCCTGAATTTCCTCATCTTAAGCCTTGTCTAGAGTTAATTTGAACCATTGAACTAAATTTAATGATGCTGATGTAATTAAAACTCGTTCAGACTTCGGTATTAGTTGCAGAATTAGTTGCTGATCAGTTTATTGCTTTAGCATAAATTGATACTCTACAAACGTTTAAGAAATGGGATTGAGTGCATCTAGTTTGAAGTTTGTATGAAATTAAATATATGAAGTTCTCTCCACCTCACAGGGGTGGGCACACTCCTCTCCCTGCCTTGGTGCTGGTTCTATCACATGCTTGCCAGGCAAGTTGATTCGACTTCATGCAGCGAAATCACGTTCACATAGGTGTTGTGTTGAATCTGACCTGGTAGGTGTTCCAAATAACCCTGCAGCCATGTGGTGCCTCTAACACAAAGGAGATGCTGTGGAGCCGTATTGCTTAAGGACAGTAGGAGAGCCAAGTTGTTTCCACTTCCGTGCTCACACCTAGTAGCAGCCTGGAGTTACAGTGGCTTGGGTGTAACGTGAAGCTGCTCTCTGTGTTAGCTTTGATCTAGCCAGTGCACTTACAGTAAGAGTGGAGCCAAGGCAGCGGAGATTTGGGCTGTGCAATATTTTCAGAAAAGCTTGGGTTACTGCCCACTTCTGCCACCACTGAAGTCTGTGCTCTCACATTCTTACAGCTCCTGTTACTTGAACTACTTCTGGTATGCCTCGTGCGTTGCAGTTAGGGCTCACAGTCGCCTCGCTTTTGAAAACTATTCCATTAGGGTTGCACATTTTTCTGTCCCAGGCACAGCCTTGAATTCTCTTTCTCATCCTAGCTATGCATACATTGTGTTACAAGTTCATCCACTTCTGTAGCATTCACATCTTTCTGTAATCTTTTTATAGTCCAGACTTCAAAACAAGTAAAATATACACGCGATATTTGGTGGACAAGCCTGTACAAACAGCAGAAAAGCATGGAGTCATTCTGGAGAACTGTTCAAGTCATGCTTCCAAGCACCTTGGAGAAACAGATTGGTTTTAAATAAGTGCACTATGCTGAGTTGTAAAATTATCACTTTTTTTTTTTTAATGAAGCTTGGGATTGTCACTTCTGCTTTTTTTTTCTTTCCCCTTGGTTTTGTGTTGTTTCTAGGTGGTTTGAGCCAGTCTTTTCTCATACCTTCTCCATGTCATGGTATATTGGACATTCTCATAACAAGTGAGTATGGACAAGCAGGGTTGGCTGTTACTGTACTATAATAATTGGTGAGCTGCCCTGTATCTTATCCCTAGAGTGCTGAAGACCCATGAATCCTTATATATTTTTGTTTTGGCCTTGTGGATCGTTGTTGTGGCCCTTGACAAGTTTCCATCTGTGTATCTGAGCTGCCCGTGCTGAAATGTCTCCAAAGGTATTCAGTGAAAGGCTTTTGTACATCTGCATAAAAATGCTGAAGAACTTTTTGTCATTGCTGCCCCAGGATCCAAAGTTTTGGGGATTTTTCTTCCTTATAATTGGTTCTGGTTGAGGATGGCGGTGCTTGCTAAGAAAGCTATAAATGGGGCAAGAAATCCATTGTCAGTTATATATTGGGTTTTTCCATGCAAGACCTCAGGAGATTTGTTTTCCATCAGGCAGTAATATTCATACATCTTCAAAATACTCTATGAACATGAGCTAATTAATCTCAATGATACCTCTGGGAAGTAGGCAAGTAGAGTTTTTTGAAAAATAAATAAAAGAAGCAGAGTTTTTGGTATTTCCTGTGCCATCTTGGGATATTTACACTTCACTGGGGCAGTGACAAACCTCCCGTGGGTGAACTACTTTTTAATGATGCATGAAAAAAAAGGCTCATAATGTATGAGGCAGCTTAGGTGTTAAATTAGACTTATTGATGCATGCACTGGATATTTTGCTAACCTGCTACCCCTTTTGTAAATGATCGCTCGTTCATAGCACAAGGGGAGGAAAGAATTATAACCATGATTTTTATCTACAAAACAGACAAAAATGTTTCAGCGGCACAGCAGAGAGATAATTTACTTAAAAGAAAAATAATAAAGCCACAGAGGAAAAGTGGGCTATTGAACTCTGCTGGAGTTCATCAGAAACTCTTCTAACAGGCACCTCTGTGTCGCAAGCAAATCCCCGATTCCCAAAAGAAGCCTTGGAGATGGAGAGGACTCTACGTTCTAGCAGTGATTAGTGTCCATTAAGATTCAACTCAGTGTCCAGTAAAGTGCTTTTGGCTACAAGCTAATAATTCTTGATGCATATTTGAGACTACTCTCTGCATTACCCAGTAAAGAATTGAAGGTTTTCCTGCCTTTTTTTTTTTCCATCTCGGATGGAAGTGCAAATATTTCCTTCACTGGCAACATTTTTTTCAGTGAGTTGGATGTAGTTAGGTGAGAACCTGACCAGTGACAACTCCAGTAATCTTACTTGTTGCTCACCAATGGTTTTTTCCTACTGTTATGCAGCACGTATGGGCTAAAACAGTAGCAGGAAAGTCTAGAGCAGTGGTCACCAACCTTGTTGACCCAGAGATTCCAGTGCTGTGCAAATAAAAAGTGATTTGCTTTTGCAGTCAACTTGATTACCCTTTGGCTGCAGGTGATGTTGGGGATTGCTGGCCTAAAGGCTGGAAAACCCTGATGGAGCCTCCAGAGGCTGGTTGCTTTTTGATCATCGTTGGAGTAGTGCTCTGGCCTTGCTTGGACAGTCAGAGTAAGGGCCTGTACCGCCCAGGAGCAAACAGGAAGGATTTAAGGAATGGGTTTTTGTTAGATTTCAGACTCTGAATTTTGCAGGTGGTTTATTCCTATCCTGGTAAAGTCTGTGATGGTGAGTTGACCCTGGCTGACTTCTGGCTGCCCACCCAGCCATTCTCACCCCGCTCCTCAACAGGACAGGGGGAAAAAGTAAGCCTGTGGGTCAAGAGAGCCAGCTGGGGCCTGGCGTGGCATTTCTGGGTACGTGGGCACATAGGGAAAGCTGCTACCAGCCTGGATATTAGTGGGGAAAAACAGGATCCACACCAAAATACTGTCCTCGTGTCGTGTCACTCCTCTCCCGCTTGTAGCGGTAGCGTAATCAGTACAGGCCTGTCAGCTGAATTCGGTACTTTTTCCTCACAAATAAGTTATACTCGGTGCATATTACAATAATACAAATTTATTCAGATAATCAGTGCTCTGTAATGTTAGAAAACCTAATGATGTTTCTTAGTTTTTAAATTAATTCCTGAGTTCTTTGCATAAGACTAAGTAACGGGAACGACGCTGGATACAGACAACTGGTTTTTTAGATAGATTAATCTGGAAGATGCTGGATTTATGAAAAGAATGTTTATTAAAACATTTTTCTAGTAGCTTCTCTCCAAGCATAATTTGGCATTTTAAAAATCTTCTGCTAGCTGAGTGTTCATTCCCATCCATATTTCTAATTTTAAATAGTTCAGATAGATCACAGGAAGATAGACCTGAAGTTGACATCTTGCCTTTAATTGTGAATGATTTAGGCTAGAAGAAATGAATTTACATTTAAAATTTAGATTTATTTATTTTTTTAAAAAAGAGGTCTGGCTTGCAGTTGTTTTCTTTTTATCTATTCTGCTCTAGTGCCTCTGCTCAGCTCTGCTAATAGGTTTCTTCAGCAACTGCCTCTGGAGACAGAAGCTGTAAACGTGCCTGGTCTGAACAGAGGCAGCAGAGCTGGCCAGGAACTGGTTAATTCATTGCACTGACATTTTTCTTGAGCTATTGGAGGGCAACCTCCTGTTCTCCCAATCCAACACACCTTTTCTTAATGACAGGTAGAATCTGACATTTGTCGGAAGATTGGTTATTTGAGCAAAAGTCATGTGGTGAGGTAAAGATTATAAAAAAACCCCTTGATTTTGTTTCACGGTCTTTTTTGGAAACGAGTTTTATTCTTAGACTTCACAAATTGCATTTAAAATTCCTGAAAGTGGGTAGATTCTTAGAATATTTCACAATATTTGTATTGTTTGCCTCTCTTTCTTTTTCCCTGATGATGATGATGATGATTTTATTTTAACATCTTCCTAATTCACTGTCTCTTCCTAAGTCTTCAGCAGGAGACTCTGACTCTTTGCTGGAGTCAGAGCTCCTTCAGCATTTCAGAAATCTTATTTTGAGGTCACAAGTTTTAGGGTTGGCAAAGATAGATACCAGGAATGAACATCCCCAAGTCACTAGTGGCTTCTTTGGAAGAAAGAAGCAGATTGTGGCCTTATTTCGGAGCTGGATCCAAAGTTTAACCCTTCTGTTTGAACCTGATTGAAAACCAGACGATTCCTAAATGACATGAAATGAAAGAGCAAAACATGGGAACAAAAACCAGAAATGCAATCAGACAAACTTGAAAGAAGAAGCACCAGGATTTGCCCGTAAAAACACTAGAAATCCTTGAAGAGACGTATGGGTGAACTTGTAATGTCTCAGTCCTTAATTTTTCCATCTCTTCTAGCGTGCCCTGTGGTGTGTGTGGATTGCCTGGCGTTGCTCCGCCCTCTGGAGGGATGCTTTTCTGTGGTGCCATGAGTGCAGTCGGTACAGTGCTCTGGAATGTAGTGCCCTGTATAATTACCATAGTATTTGGGGTTTTTCACAGAGCAAGAGAGCAAATTGCCATCACTTAAAAGCTGCTACTGCTTTTTTTGCAGAATCTAGCTCGACTGAGATCACGAGACTGTTCTGCCCTACTGTTTCCGGTAATTAGGCATTTCCAAGCAGCAGGTCAAAGCAATTTGTCCTTTAGAGGGACTGCTGATTTCACTACACTGCTGTTAATGGCAGTTTTTTGAGGGGGTGTCTGTTCTTGAGCGGCCGGTCTGTTCCAGGGCTAAATCCTGGTGCAGGATCCCTGGGTGCAGTTCAGCGGTTGGCTTTAGAGGGCGGGGGAGCAATTACAATTTTTTATTATTTATTTTGCAGGCAGTATTGTTTAAGCACTCATTCAACAAGTTTATTTCCCAAGGGCTACATGGTGCTTTCCATGCAGATTTCTCACGTGAGCCTTGGCAGGGGGTAGAGTGACCGAAGCTGGTGTTCCTTCCAGGAGAAACACGCTGGGGGTGTGGGAGGTTGTTGCCTAAGAGAATACACAGAGCTATTCCGAAGTAATCCTACGAGAAAAAAGGGAATAGGTAGCATTAGTGGGGGAAAAAGGACTGAATCAGAGGAGAATGTGGTGCTGCAAACAAGTGGCAAAATTAGAGTAAAATAGGTATGTTCAGCCCCCCGCCCTGCACACACGTACTCTGTAGAACTGCAGAAGGTAGGAGAGAGCGTGCAGCCTCTTAACTCTCCGTGAGCAGTTTTAGCCTGTTTAGCAACAGGCTGAGCAACTTTGCATTCCTCCTGTGTGTGCGCTTGTCTGCTCCGGTCCCCGACTGGCAGGTGGGATCTGCTGGGGCTCAAACTGCAGGTTTTTAAACCAATCCCACTCAACAAGCTATTCTCGGCAGGGGCATTGTAATGTATGAGGAACATTATGATGGCAGCAGTAGCCAAACTGTGTAGGCTTTTGCTTCTGCACCTTAAAGAGCAGCTTTTGTCTTTTGATTTTAGAGCAATGCTATACCTGGAAGTTCAGCTCTCGGCGCTTTTGAAATAAAAAAGAACAGAGCTCAGGAAAAGGCTTTCGGTATCAGACTTCACCATTTCACTTTCAAAGCCATAGATCTTAGATTGAATTTAAAGAGAAAAAAAAAAGGCAGTGCAGGAAACTAAGGNTGTGGGGCTTTTTTGGTACCGTGTACTTCCTAAGCTGTAGAAATGTCTGAAGTAGGGTAACATCTTCAAATAAAGTGCAGTTTTGTCAGACACAGTCAGGCAGTTTCTAGTTCAGCTGACAAAACCATGTTTTCATCAAGTCTGTTGTTTCATAGTCCAGAGAGCATATGCAGTGATACCAGCCTCTTGAGTTTCCCTGGAGCTGGTTTTAGACTTGGAGTCAGCTGCTTGAAATCCCTGAATTTTCTCGGCATCGGACGTGTTTTTGCTTAACAGGAGTCTCCTCCTGCCCACACCCCCTTCCACCCCACCCTGAGTGCTTGCGCTGGCTCTCAGCTCCCCCACCCTCCCTTGGGACAGGAAAAATGAAGTGTGGACCCGTCCCAGGAAGATTATGTGGCTGCTTGCGGGGAGGACGGCGTGCATCCCATACGCTGAGAGGGAAGGCGACCGACCCAAGGGCAGCTATTGTTCTACTCGAGCCAAGGAGCTGAACAGAGAGCCTTGCGCTTGACGGGCTCCAGCTCTGGCTTTTCTGCATTCCAAACCACCGTCTGAGGCAGAGAAGAGCGCGCGGGAGGAGAGAAGCTCGCAGAGGCTCTCTGGTTGGCATGGTGGCAGGACCATGGTAGAGGTATTAGGATTACCGCAGAATGCAGTTCACAGGTGAGAGAGATCCCTCCTGGCATGGGCCATGCAAATAGGGGACTGTGCTGCTGCAACAGCTACAGCGAGGCGGGCTGGGGAGGGAGGCACATAGGTGTTTTGCAGAAATTTAAAGTGACTAGACTTAAAGCAACTAGAAACTCCAAGGTTGTTTTTTATTTCTGTGCTGCATGTATCTATCAATTCTCTTCCTCATTATTTCAGTTTTATACACAGGTTTTTAAAGATGTATTTACATAGATTTAATGTGACGAATAGGAAAGTGGAGTGTTGGTACTTTTCTGCTCACTAATACAGAAATTGCATGTTCGTATTCGAACATCATATAGATGTGAAGGTGAGGAACAAGTTTTTTAATGGCTTTCAAAGTTAAAAATCTAGTTTGTTACTACTTGAATAATTTGGTTTATTTTTCTCTCTCTCCCTGAAAGCCTGTATTTACCTGACATTGCTCAGTGCTTTCTTATATTGCATTGGATTTCTGGATAAGGCCAGACATCATTCTTCAAGGGAATATTTTTTGCTGTTTACTTGTAGCTGGCATTGCATGATGTTTTCTGCATGCGATATTGCCCGCTTTGCTTCCTGGCCTCCAGCAGGTGATGGTAAATCAAAGCAGTTCAGGGAATCCTACAGGTTGCTCATAAAAACAAGAGGATTTATTTTCTTTTCAATATAAAAGGCACTGCCTTAGTAATGCTGCTTGCTTTTCTAGCAGCTTTTGTCTTAAAATGTATTGTTAAGTGCTAGCAAGCTGGAAAGCATTTAGACTTCATGCCATAGACATTTTTCAGTAGCTACAAAAGCCATAAATGTTGTCTAAGGAGACCAGGAACGGAAACTCCCGAGTTAAATTTTTTTCTACCTTGGAAACAGCCTTTAATAGGTACTGATTATGAAGTCCTTCTTAGTCATTTTCTTCCTCATCTGTAAACCAGGGAGAATACTAATTTGCTAACTTGGAGAGACTGTTTTTGTTAGCCTGAACCAATGAGGAGGTTCTGCAGCTGCTTTTGAACTACATGATCAGAAAATGAAAACCTTCTGCCTTAGCCTTTGTTTGGTTTTTTTTTTGATAAATGTTTTTCTTTCAAAAACAAGCAAACTTTTGGCAAAGTAGTCAGGAAAGCTCAAGGCAACACAAACCTGGTCCATTCCAAGTTTCAGTTAGGTGGTTTTGGGGTGATTACCAGGAGGTAGCCTTTAGAATTTCCCATCTTTTGGGGGCTTTTTCATGTGATTAACATGTTAATAGGGTTACTGAATTAAAAATACAGTGCTGGGGAGTTCTGGAAGGCAGACGTGAGCAGCAACTTACATTCCTGCAAATTATTCACGTTGTGCCTAGCTTTATCTGATACTCTGTGGGTGTCCAGCTCTTTCTCTCTCTAAAAATCCTTGGAAAACAGTGTAATTGTAATGAATACTTGAGGTGACTTCTGTCAGAAAGATCTGCCATGGCTCTTTAAAGCTCATGGGAAAAATCAGCTTCATTTGGATGTAAGCAGGAGGAAGGAGCATTCTCTATACTGAGGCTGGGCCTGCTCTGTGCCATTTTCGGGTATCTGGGAGTAAGTGTTGCACCAGCTGTGTAATATTGGAAGTCAGAGAATCCTGTGATGCAACAAAATACAGGGTATAGACAGCATTTGTAAATCATGGCTCGTTGGCATCAAGACCCAGGTTCATTTTCCAGCCTGTAGAGGTACGTACCTTTTCAAAGCCTTAATTCTCCACAAAGGGAATACTTCCTTTTATCTAGATTCCTTGGCTAATTGGCATCAGACAGCGCAAGTGTTCTCGAGGAGAGCTAATAATGGTGGGATTTGAAACTAGGCCAGTGGCAGAAGGGAGACCTAATGATCCCCTTCCATTTAATTTTCTGTGTATGTGGGTGACTGCTTCTGGTAAGGGAGAGGGAAATCTGCATGAGAAGTCAGCGGGCAAACGATTCAACTGCGGTCAGTCCTTACAGTTCCAGCTGTAGGATCACCACAGGTTAAATGGTCAACAGACTTGGACTGTGTCTGTTATGTGTTTGATGGGGAACGGTGCTGAAATTGTCAGGGTAAGCATAACTGTAAAACTCGTGTCGTTGTGCAATAGCCGGAGATCTGAGCCGATGGCGGCAGCTCCCAATGGCTGTGGGGAGTCGGGACAGAGTTTCCCTCCGCAGCTGAGCGGTGCTGCTCCCTCGTGGGGCAGTGGACCTGCTGTGGTGACACACTGCATCACATCTTTCTTCTCTGGCACCTGAAGCATGCCGGGCAGGGGCTTTAGGAGGGCAATGTCGGGATATGGACACCTGCCAGAGGAGGGAAACGGCTCTGCCTGATGCGTTTGCTCGGAGTAGGCCTTGGGGCGGCCTTCAAAAGTGGTGCCAGCCATAAGCGTTCAAAAACACAAGTCTGGCTTAGAAAAGAGGAGATAGAAAACATTTTCTCTTTTTACATTAATTTTCCTGCTTGTTTTGATCCCTTTTGGAGTAGGCTTCAGTCAGGTTTTCAAGCTCAGTTGAGCTAAGACTCCGAAGGCCCGGTCCTTTTCCTAGAATAGAGGCTGTAATTGTCTCCACGTTTGTTTGATTCCAGAGGCAACGGCTGCAGGAACGATGCCAACTGTGCAAAATGCAGTGTAATTCTAATGCCAGCTTTCATGCTCTGAAAGCCCTATCCTGGTATGTCCTAAGGTCACCCTAAAATGTTGGCTGTATTCTCCAGGCAAACTCCAGCCAGCGTGTCCAAGAAGAATCTTTAAGATATTGCATCAGTCAGAAATTAAGCCCTTGTCCACAAGATGGAGGACTTGGTATGTCCTTGTAAAAATTCCCTAAACTATACAGTCTCTTACCTTGCTGTGTTGCCCTGCTTCACCACTAACTCTGGTCCCTAATTTGGAAACAGATTAATAAAGCCCCTCCATGCAGTGCCTTTCTCATACTGATCACTAGCGTTTGGAAAGGCCTTGGGCTTTGGCAGTTGCCTGAATTGGATGCTTGCATAGAGATTAGCATAGTATTCCTATAAACACAGGTGGTACTAAGGAGTAAGAGGGAAGGAGACCACATGATTCATAAGTAAGGGTAGGAAATCATAACCACTGGTTCTCCAGAATGCTCCTGCTTTTCTGCTGTGTACCTGGTAAGTGTGAGCTGTGTGCTTTCAGGCTGCTAGGCATTAACAGTTTCTTGGTAGTGGTTTTCTGCCTTGTTATCTTCGTTATCTGGTGTTAGAAACGCAGGTTATTGTGAATTAGTCTTTTTTGTTTGTTTTTTTTTACCTCTGTGCCAATCGAGGAGTGTTCAGCTCCCACCTGATGTCAGCAAAGCTGCGGTTTCTTGACACATGAAGGGAGCAAGCAGTGACCTCAGGGTGGAGTAAAGCTCCCTACTGGCACAGCACCCTCCACCCTGCTCTGCAAGAATCGCTGGTATTTAGTTTGTGCTGAAAACAAGCAAGTTGAACTTGTTGTGGGAGTGCTACATAAAGCTGTTACCTTGTACGAAACCCTGTAGGAAGAAGGTAAATAAGTCAATAGGCTGCAATTCCTACAAGATCTGACCAGAAGCCTAAGAAGTTGTATGGCCAATAGAATATCATATATTGACCGTGTTGAATCATTTCCCAAGATACTTTGAAGCCATCTTAAGCGTTCTGATGGCACCAAAATGTTGCAGTCTGAATGATGTTTAGTCTGCGTTCCTGTGTGATGTACTGTAGGTGAACCTGCTCCGGCAGGGGGGTTGGACTAGATGATCCTTCGAGGTCCCTTCCAACCCTAGAATTCTGTGATTCTGTGATTCTCTCATCTGAAACTTTTTCTCAAAATTGGACTTCTCTGTTGTGTATGTGGTCATGTCTAGTCACAGAAGACCAAAAAAGCCCCAAACCAAACAACACCTAAACCCCAGCCCTCACGAAGTTGTTCTTTCATTTGTTTGCATGTCAGAGGTGTCATCCAAACTACGTTGTCTAAATAAGAAAAATAATTTCTGGCTGTTTCCCTGCTCCAATTGAGAGTATATGCCCAAGGAAAAACAGTAGGTCAGAAATTAAGAGTATGGACCAGCATGAACAATGGTACAAAACTGCCTTAATTGATTATTTTCACTTGCTTTTTCTTCTGAATTTGGGCAAAATTCAGCACTTGTGGAGACTTGAGCTGTGCCAAGTATTTGACCTGCAAGGTGAGCAGGAGAACTTGTTTTCCTTTTCCATGCCTGACCGCAGTTTCCATGGGGAAGTGCTTTGCTGTCCCAACAGCAGCTTGGAGGACAGCTTAATGCAAGGTGGCCCCTTCCCCAAAAACCTGCCTGCTTGACTTCTTCTGATGATTCATAGCACATCAGCATCTCAAAGTGCAAAGGATCAAGTGGTTGAGTCCTCGAGGGTAGTCGTAACCTCATCAGATTGCCGACCCTTTGTACTCTACCTGTCCCTATCAGTTACATTACA
Organism: Aegotheles bennettii; assembly: GCA_013398125.1. NCBI lineage: Eukaryota > Metazoa > Chordata > Aves > Caprimulgiformes > Aegothelidae > Aegotheles > Aegotheles bennettii. Next base: position 450,520 of record VZRW01002719.1, read on the forward strand.
AACACTGGGAAGAATTATTTAAACGACACTTTTTCCAGGGTGTTCCAATAGAATTTCTGATAAATCCATTGTATGTTAAGTGTAAAATAGCAGTGGTGCTGTACCTGAGCTGTTTAAGCAAGACTTTCTGGGCCTTTAGCAACAGAGTGCTTCAGCTCACTGCCTGCCTGCAGTGTGGTTTCTGGGCAGTTGCTTCTTTTTTTCTCTTCTTAATATTTGGGTGACGTGGAAGTACAGCCAGCAGAGCTGTAGCAGGGTCTTCCTTGCTTGGAAAGGTTGATTTTTCTAGGACTACCTGAGTCACGCAGCTCTGAGGCATAGAAGGAAGAAAGCTCTGTTCTTTTTTGTTTTTTTTTTTCATTTTGTTAAGCAAATATTTATACTTGTTTTTTCCTTTCACCAAAACACTGTTTTCTTTCCAGTATCTCTACAAAAATAGTATTTTCTTCTGAATTTTTGTCTTGGTCATGCTTAAGCTGTCCTTATATTTGAAGTTTGCATTTCTTGGAAATTCTTGTACAGAAATATAGTGTGGTGCTGATATCAATAATATCACTTGAGAAACTGGCAGTTTCGGTCCTCCCAGTATCAAAGTTCAAAAAAATCACTCCCCATCCCTCTTTCATACTACTTTTAAAGATGGAAGAGCTCTTGGATTTCTGCACATGTGTGAAGCAGGTGTGAACCTGGGCTCAGACCCTGGGTGTTGATCTTGTTCATGTTCTTCATTCTTGAAGGTTTGGCACCTCTCTGGGCTTCTTAATGTTTGTTCCAGTCTTAGCATTAAAGTAGTATTTCTAATGCTAAATAACTTTAGAAGTAACACAGCACTTCTAAGCAAAGGTGCTAGCTCAGAAATCCATTTTTAAATTGAAATGCTTGAGACTCTATTCATTTCAGGCTGTCACTGTCAGTGTTCCTGAGCAAGGGCTCCCATGTAAAGTCCTTGTGCTGGGCAAATCCAGCAAAGTGTGGAGTTTGGTTTGGGTTTTACAGCTCCCTGTTCCCAGGACTTTTTCAGTCTGCTCTTTGTTTTGAACGCCCAATGGTTTTGGTTGGAGAGGAAGAATATAGAAGGTATTCTTCATGAACACAGTCTTGGGGAAAAAGTCATTGCATTGAATACCAACATCAGAAATTAAGTACTCCTTACATACTGCTCATTAAATATATAGCTAAATGTATCCGTACTTTGGTACAAGATGTCTGTTTACATGAGGCATATGGCTCACAGTTTGGAAAGACACTCCAGAGTGGATGACTCGGTAAATAATGTCTTGGCCCTAATTTGGAATGAAATTAGCCTAATGTTTATAGAGTAGTCATTAATAGTTGCTTATGAACTGCCATACTGCTAGCAGCATAATTTAGCTGAATCCCTTGGCTATGCTGAAGATACCTGAAGTTGGATTGAGTACAAAAATGTAATTAAGTTGGTGTGGAAATGGGAAAAAAACCCATGGTTGCTTCATTAGTCAAGTTCTGAAAATCCATCAGTTTTCCCCAGCAGGAATACTTCTGTCAGAGCTCTTAGTGCTTCTGGTTGGGTCGCTGTTTTGTAACATTGCAAAGTGTTTTTCCATGAGAAAGTGGACAACAGTGACAGGACGGCCTGACCTGCAATGGGTAAAACCTTCCTATTGCTTGTTCTGATTTTTTGGAACTGGCTTACTTAGGGATAACACGCTGAAGAACCAAAATCACAGTAATTTGCCTGTTCTTCTGTTACAGTAATTTTTTAAAGATTATTTAAGACTGCATCTTGCTGTACCTAAGCAGCATGGTGGTTCCTTCCTTGCTTACCTCCTCGGCCTCTAGACAGAGCCAGGTTTCTTTCCTTATACAATGCTGGACATTCTCTGTGATGCAGGTGCAGATACACACTCACTCTGTTGATCTTCAGCTGATGGTTTGATTCCCAGTCTTCCTGCTCTCCTCAAGCATCTTTTAATTAATATGTCCTGGGGGAAAAAAGTGTAGGGGTGTTTAGTCTTAGACTCAGCAAACAAATAAAAAAAAAGCAAGTGCAGTCAGTGCCATGCAAGATTAATCTCCAGCCCCTACAGCATTAGTCTTGCATCAGTTTTGCCAGGAAAACACAATACTGGGATATGGAGAGGGAACTGGGGCAGGCATCCTTCTAAAAAAAGCCACTTTGTTTATGTTGTGTTAGAACATTCAGGAGGAAAATATTATCAAAAATTGAAGGCTGTTTTCAAGGGAGTTTAAAATGCAGCTCCTTAGCAAGCAGCTCCACAGGCTCTGGCAGCTTTTTCTTCTTTAACCTGAAAAGCATGCCTAAAGTTGTGTATCCTCAAAATAGTTCATGTGCACCAAGGAAACACAACGTAATGGGAGATCTCTTAAGGCATAGCTTGCTATTATGGAAAATATTTTGAGGCACTGATTAGATTCATATAGCCAGTTAGATATATCTCTGTATTTCAAGGGAAGTGTAAGCCAGATTCTGTGCTGGTGTTGGTTTCTGTCCAAGTAAACTGCCTTGAGTTAATTTTGTCTGAGAGGCCTCTGACTATAATTACATATTTAGCCGTTTTTGAAGTGTTTGTGGGAGGGACTTGCTGCTTGGTTTCTGTGAGGTGAAGTATGAATAGCCAACCAAGAGGCCAGGTGACTACTAGGGAGGCTAAGTGGAGATGGCAGACCTTTATAAAGGCCTAGCCCCTTCGGGTTTAGCTTAGATTTTCATTTCAGTCACTAACCTGTCTGTCTCCAATGCCCTGTCAAAACCTCAGTGTGGAAATGGCTTCCTGACATTATTTAAAATGTCACTTGTACAAGGGAGCTCTTGCCTGTGTTATTGTATACTAGAGAACTTCAAAGTTTGTTGTTTTTCTCACCTTCATTTTGAGCCTTTCTGTTCCTGTTTATCTTTACAGGCTGTCAGCAGGCACAGCTTTCACTGCTTCTGGATTCCTCACTGCTCCAGGAATTGATACTTAGAAAATTCTGTGCTCTGCCTCCCTCCTGAGTAACCGCTAGGTTAATGTCTCTGATCTTAGCTGGGTCTGGAAAACAGTGGTGGTCAGTCTGGAAAGAAAGGGCAACTATTACCCTGGGAAAAGGTAATACTGCATCAGTGCTGTGGCACGTAGAGGTTGTCATCTTCAGCTGGAGGAGAGCTGTTGAGCGTGAGTGCTAAAGATCACTGGCTGTGCTAAAATCACTTCATTAAGCAATCTGAAGGGATAAAATACTAGACAATAATGTGTGGGCTGGTACTTCATCAGCACAGTTTCACTTTCCACAGCAGAATGGACTGGCTTAAGGAGAGACTTGAGTGTCCATCAGGGGTTTTTTTCTGATAAAAAGGGCTTTCTGTGCACTTTGCTGTGCTCCAACAGGGCCATCCACATCTCGCTTCAAACGTAAATCTGCTATTGATTTACATTGCAATAGAATTATTCTGTTCAGCTGCTGGTAGCTTGTTCGTGGGATTGTGTCATGGTATTACACACTGGGTTTGCTTATGTAGCTTAAGCCAAGAAGTTATTCGTGTCACAGAATAATTGTAAATCCTCGTACCATGATTCCATAATACACAAGGAGTTGCTTGGCCTTGTCCATCCGGATGCTCTTGAACTAGATTATAGCATGGTTAGAAGGCTGTTACATTGTAATCCCACTTCTCAAAGGAAAATTACGTTCATTATAGATAGGCATTTAAAATTATTTAATGCAGGAAACAGAGCCTTTTGCATATAGAATTGACGTTTTTAGATGTCTGGAAAACTTATTTCCAAGCTAGCTTTCATGTTCTCTGCTGTGTCATCGAATGGGATTGGAAACTTATTACTGCTTGCCATTCCTCTGGGGCAAAATGACTCAAATAACTTTTCCTATTTCCTGATGGACAGGTGTAGAGGTGAGTAGTGTTGTCTGGTACGTATGACATTGATCCAGGAGTTGGAGAAACGGATGTTTATTGTTTGTTGTAGATTAACCAGTGCTGCAACCTCAGCAAGCAAATTTATATGCTTCTGCCTGCCTGCTTTTTGTGAAAAAATTTGCCCTCTCCCTGCCCACTGTGCTCCTGTCTGGAAGGGAGCATTTCATTTTTCACGTGCACACATATCCTGTCTTTATTCACTCCTAAATTAACTGTAAAACATTTTAATAAGAATGACTTGGGTGTACAATGTCTGATGTATATTGCCGTGAAGACATCATCAGCTGACTCTAGCAGTATCCATCAATCAGCCTGTCAGAGGCTGTCAGTGGTGCAAGTAAGATCCATTTTTTCTCTTCTTGTAAGTGCCTCACGCAGAGAACATTAATACGTTATGATTTATAATACTACCACAACTTTGTGCTTACAAAGCATCTGCATCAGAAGGCATCTGTGCTCTATTATTTGCATATATTATGAATTATCGTTTACTGAAGTTCCTGGAGAAAAACCTGAGCTTCCGTGCAGTTTCACTTACCAAGAATGCTAATTTTTAAATCCAGGAGATGGCAAAGCTGCTTAGCTTCATAGGTTTCAAAATCAGAGCTGTAGGAGGGTGACATTTCTGACAGCTGCAGAAGGGAGCAGCAGCTCAGTCGCTGATGGTAATGCAAAGAATTACCAGTTGGGGATGCATGCAAGTTAGAAGTGGTTCTTTTATGTAAGAGGTTCCAAAACATAAGGGCTTGGTTGAATTTTCAACCTTGTGGACTTGTCAGGTTTTTTGGAATTCAGGGGTGAAGGAGAGGAACCCAAACACTTTGAAGGAGTTTTCTCATGTTTTCAGCTGCTATTCTGTATGGCTACCAGTGCTAACCTGGAAAGCAGCAGTCTCTCAAGGCAGAGTTTAGCTGCTTCTTACTCCTGGGTTTTGGGGTTTTTTTTTTATTACTGCTTTGCTGATCTCTCCTACCCTTCTATATCTTTCCACTACAGGATACCACGTTTTGCATACTTCCACTCTGGACAGAGCAATTTCTATATTTATTTGCATTGGTTCAAACTTTCTTCCAGTGTAGGTTGGTCTCACAGCATGAAAATAAGTTGGTTGTGTTTTGAATATTCCTGTTACGCTTATTTGTAGCTTATCTCAAAAACTGTCTGTCCTGGAAAATTTGGACAAGACTTTTTTTGAAAGCTTTTGGTAAGCTCCAGAGCACAAGACCTGCTCTAAGATGGAGAAAGACAAATTTAGGAAACTATTCCCAGTGTTTCTTCTGCTTGTGGCAAGCTTTAGTGGGAGACCACCACTACATCCCTCCTGCAGCTGTGGAGCAAGTTTAGTCTCTGGATTTCTTGCTCAGCAAAAGGTTTAAAAATTGAAATCAATGCAGCAGACAAGTTTCGAGATATTTTTGAAGTTGATTGTTTGAAATTAGGTATTCAAAGGATGTAAACCGGGAGGGTATTTCTGATACTGGAGTTTGATAATGGAGAGAATCAAAGTATACAAACGTCAACCAGTGCCCGGTGGTTGAGAGATAAGGCTGGATAAATTAATTCTTGGCACTAAGAAGCAAACTGTTAAGCACAAGTGCAGTTAACCATTGGAACAGCTTACCCAGGGACCTGACTGGTTCTGTGTCTGAATTTCAGTGTCTGTTTACAGTCGAGTGTCCTTTTCTCTGGAAGACATATCTTTGTTCAATTAGAAATAATGCAATGAATGGATGAGAGTTACTGGGTGATGTTCTAAAGGTGTTTCAAGTCAGGTTAGATGACTGTAGTCATTATTTCTACTTTTAAATTTGATGGATTTGATGTTTCTAAACGTCAGTGGTTTCCTCTACATCTACCTGTCACTTTAAATTTCCTGGATTTTTAGCAGGGGTGTGTTCATAACTTACTTTTACAAGGACTTCTCAATTCATGCTTTTGTTCTGATGTGTATCTCCACCTTCTTCAAATCCATTGCAGACAGGCTTCCTGCATGATATTGTGACCTGATAAACCACACAAAAAGGAGATAAATAGTAGGGAAATATTTATGCAGGGTTTTTTTTTTCCTCCTCTGTGTGTTCCCCTCAATGCTCAGAAGAAGTCTGCATATGAAAAACTTCAATGCCATTTCAGTTCCTAGTTACATCCTCCTGACTGAAGTCTTTGCCAGTTCTGCCTCTGTTTTTTCCAAAGTTTTTAATGTTCTCATATTTTAAAATACTCCAGTAAGCCAATTTCATATTTGATGTTTAATATACTTCCCCTTTTATCATGAACATTATAGAACATTGAAAGGGATGAATAAAGCTAAATTATGGTACAGGATGAGGCAGCTAGGGAGGAAAACAGGATCCGTACACAATCTGTACTGCTGGAAAGGAGGCAGAATTGGTAAGCATTCATGGGAAATCAATACTCTTAACTTTGTTTTCTCTAGAACCTATTATTTATGGAGTTGTAGTTAATATTGCAAATTAAACCAGGTCTTAATGGAAGGACAGTCAGGTGGTTGTGGGCACAGTATCTGTTTCACAGAAAACTAAAAGGAAGGAGGTGAAAATTTTGTTTCATATTGACCCAACCAGGTAGAAGAAAATGGCTATCTAATCCTTTCTCTAATCTTTATTTATTGCATTCTTATTGCAAGTGGGTTTATGTCATCAGTTTGTACAGTCTTAACTCAAAGAAGATTCTACTTGTAGAAGTTGGACGACGTGATCCTCCCACACACAGAGTAAAATTTGTTAGAAAAGCTCATTTTATCAAAAAAATCATCAGCTATTTTTTGCATAGATGGGAAATGTATCTAATGTCATTCTATCGTCGGATTTTATATTATGAAAGAAATGTTTCTGGGGGGTTTTTTATCCCCCTGTTCATACTGGGTGTGGAGGCACGTACATTTTCAGTGTGAACAGGAGGATTGCTCCTGTCTTCCATGCTGCTGTGGTACCCCACTCCTGAACTGTCTCGTGTTCCTTCATTAATTGTGAATTCTGTATAGCACCCGCCCTGCTTGGCAGGTGTTTTATGAAAACATCTGTCCAGCACAAACAATACTTGCTACAGTTTGTCTTAGTAATTGGAATTTTCTTCCCTGCTGGGACTTGATAGCTCTTTTTTCCTTCGTTCGTTGGTTGGGATCTAATTCTTCGCTTTGCTGATCTAATGGCTTTTTGTTGTTGCTGTTTTGACTTGGGTTTTAGTCAGTGGTCAGCAAGCATCCTAGTTTGTAATAGGGATTGGCAACTGTATAAATTATTTAAAATAAGGACAGGTTCAGAAAATGGTGAACAAAAGGCAGCTGTCTCTTTAAAGAGTGCAGTTTGATCTGAGCATCAGCTCCATCCCCTGAGGACAAAGGCAATTTTGATTTGTGGGGCCCAGGAGTCCCTCACTTACCGGGATTCATCTCTGCTCGTGCATGTGTAAACCTGTAAAATGCTCTTTTGTGTAGAATAAATCATATGCTATAAATCCTGTACAATTAAATGTGACCCTCCTGAAGTCACAATGACAAGTCTTCGTCGCAAAGCTGTGCAGAGCAAGCTCGCTGTCTAGACAGAGCAGAATTATTTCCCATTTATCTTTTGTTGTTGTTGTTAAATAAATAACTGACTGTTAGGCTTGACGACTTCTTTGTACCCCCAAGGAGGCTCCTCTCTCCTTACCTCTTTCTCCTTTGCCCTGTTGGAGTCGTGGCTGAAGCCTGGCAGGGCTGCGACGCTGATGAAGAGGAGCGGGTCGGGTCCCCTCTCGCTAATGCTGCTGTTGGCAGTCAGGAGCAGATTCCATTATTGCCGATCAATGCCGCCGCCATGCAGGAGGAGGGGAGAGGGAGGGGTGGGAGCTTCCTATTCACAGATTGATCAACCTGCCATTGCATGAACAAATTCATTGTAAGAAAGGCTGAGATGCTGTTATAATAGCTGGAGCAGGAAAGGGCTTGTAAACAAGGGAATGCAGGCTCTCGGGTGATGGGGAGGGTATTTAAATTGCCTCTGAGCTGGCTGTTTTTTCTTTTAGCATGAAGCGTAGTACCTGAGCCTACAAACAAAGCCAACACTATAAGGAACTATAGAGATATATAACATTTAGCTGATGGGCTATTGTGCTGACTGATTCAAGCTTCGTCAGCACTAAGACCAATTTCTTCTTTTTACTTAAACTGATTCTATCATAACTTGCTACCTCTTTTGGATTTTAAAACCTCAGTTTCCCCTGCTCCCCTTTTTTTTTTTTTTGCCTTCTTTCTGTTCCTGCTTGGACTGAAGCCTGACACAAAGGGACAACAAGTATAGATCCCCCTTGCTGCTCCCACCCATGCCTGCTTTGTCAGTGCAGGCTGTCAGATGTAGGGTTGAGAGAACCGGGCAGGACCACGCTCTCATGTTGTCAGTGTAGACAATAACTGGAGTACTGGAATCCCAAGACCATCAGCTCCTCCCCACCCTTCCTACCCTGCTTCGTTCACTTATTGGTTTCTGTATGGAAAAGTTTTCTGGCTGGAGAATGAGTCTTCTTTCTCCTGGTGATGTGGCCGAATGGCTGGATAGCAGCACAGAAGATGAGAAAAGCCTTCTCTCGTTTCTTGGTACGGTAGGGTACTAACTGTATTTTTATTTTATTTTTATTTTTTAACACTTTTACTGGGAAGTATTTTTTTAACACTTTCACTGGTGTTTAATTTCTTCCATCTTTCAGTTACCTGATGTTATTTCTTTTAAAAAAGCTTTTAAGTGGTATACAATTGTTAATTAAAGTTGGTTAGAGTCTGTTTGAAATAGTTGCAAACACATTGGGCAAAGGTTAAGTCGTAAATGGGCATGTGCCATGCAAGAGATCATTTCTAGACTGAACACTGTTTACTTACTTCTCTGGTTTTCTTCTCTGTGCCATTTGACTGGCTGATCACTGTGTGCAGTCTGCTTCCACTCATTACTGTCAGCTTGCCTACAACTTAACTTCTCAAGTGTGTGATGTCAGTAAGATAAACCAGAGGAACCTGCTGAATTCTCTTCTTAAGAGAAATGTTTAGATGCATTTAGAAGAAAAATTTAAGCCACGGGATCAGATACTTCTCTAGCCCAGAAATTAAATCTAGGAAGCACAATCAGACAATCCTGTGCTGTGTTCCTGGGTACTTGCACATTAGTTTAACTGCATTCAGGTAGAAAATTGAAACTATTCTTTTATTTGTAGTCCAGCATAAATACCAGTAAGAGGTTGGAAATGTTTTCAACAGAATTCACACATAGAAGCCAATTATTGTTTTCTCTTTCTATTTGAGCTGTTGCTATGCCAAACTGTTGTTATTTGCTTTTGCTCTTTTAATTCCATCTCCACAAGTCATTCCATCTCCCCTCTTAATGGTTTCTATTGTTCTCAGGATGCAGTCTGTTTTTCTTTCTGTTTTGATAATTTCCAGGCTGCTTGACTTGTATGCCCCTATTCCTTTCCATGGACTGTTTAAAATAATGTTTGTTAGAATATCTGCTATAATGGATACTTTTTATTTTTCCCTCGAGACCCAGTAGTCACCATTATGGATCTTTGTGAGTCAAGTAGGGCACAGCCAATCCAGGTGCTGTTTTTTCCCCAGTTTTGTTGTCCTCCATCCAGACCATAGGCAGGTACCTGATCTGGCTGTGCTCTTCTCAGTAGGTGGAGTTTACAGTAGACTCTCTAGGGTAACCACTTCTCTTACTTCCCAGGTCCAAAACAGTAGAGAATGTGAGAGGAAAATAAGGGACTCCCACAGAGTCTTATTTCTATTTGCTAACGCTTCATCATCATGTGCTGTGGCCTTCTTTGGGAATATCACACCCAGTGTCAACAGGAACAAGAGTTGCATTGGCTGGGCACTGGTGCTGCACAGCGAGAGGCTGCCATTTCCCTGCCTTACACGTGTGCCTGCACTCACATTTTGTTCTCCACCAAGAGATGCTTAACATGTCTCCTAAATCTCAGCCCAGAAACACCAGGAAGTAGTTATTCAGCATGGAATCTGGAGGGTGTTACAAAGCTGAGCTATTTAAGGTAACATTTTTTGCTTCCAAGTAGATATTTTTATTTAAATTATATTTTTTCTTAAAGAGATACCAATTCCCAAAAGCTATCTTAACTCTGGGACCACATTTAAGGTTCGGTGACATCCCCTGGATGTCTACAGCACATTGGGATTTTTTCTTTTTGTGTCCATAACAATAATTCTTATAAATCCTGCCATAGTGAGCAAGAGGGACTGAAGCTTAGGAGAGGAATGGGGAAGAGCTGTCGATCTTCCATGCATCCAAGAGCCAGTTACTTGTGAGAATATCCCAATAACCAGAGCAAAGGGTTGCTTTTTAGAGAACGCCTCGATTCACAGCCCTTTTGCAGAGAGTAAAAAGATTGGTTTTGAAAGCTGTGGCTCAAGGCTGTTGTTTAATAATGAAGATAATAAATATTGATATCATACTAATATGTGTCTAAGTCATAAGCCTCTAAACAAATTACATTGCGGGAACAAGTTACCATGCATCAGCTGATCCGCGCTAATTGTCTGTGTGCAATCTCTCTGCAGCAAACACAAGGTAATTTGAATTAGCAGGGGCAGTCCAAGATCATTAGGAACTGGGGACATCAGCATCTCCAGGTCATGTGCAGCAGCTCCTTGTGTCTGCTTTTGTGTTGGCACAGTTGTCTAGGCAATTTGTATTGCTGTGTGTAGAGTTGACCATTAAAGGAAGCTCTAGAGGCTGATGCATGAGGAGGTTAAAAAGGGGCAACTCTTCCAAATTTTGCATGGCCATGCACATCACGCCGAGGATATGTTGAACAGTTTAGGGATGTGCATCTGTTTCGCTTCTGACTCACGTTTGCAGAGCTGCAGGATTCATTCCTCTGCCTCAGAGCAAATGCATCAGTCTAATAACAGCTGATGTTGTGCTCACTAAATGCCACGTGCTGTTTCCTCGGAACACTCTGCAAAAAGAAACTGAGGGCCAGCACTTGAAAGCCAGAAATTATTATCTGCTATGATATTCTTGCCCTTTCTTCCAGCCTCCTCCATGTATTCATCTGCTTTGCACGTTAGGTCTTGTCTTTCAGACTGTGAAGCCCTTTAGGAATCGATGACTTACTTGTCTTTTAAGTGACTTACACTGTCATTTAGGTTGCTTGCTATGCACCTTCTGAACTGGGCACTAATTCAATTATGCTTTTCTTACGTGCCAGCACAGAGCGAGTGTCTTAACACCAACAGAATTACCAGCCCATAAATTAAAAATCTTTGATACTCACCTGGATCGCCTTGCAATACTTGTCTGATCAACTCAGTCCCTAGTTAGGCACAGTATCTCCTTTTAAAATCCCTGCTAATGGACTGTGAGAGTTTTTGATGGGAACTGGTGTCCAGCCGTTGTTTGATGATGGAGTTCTGTAGCAAGTGAGCTTTGCAGAGTTGCCTTTGTATTTCCCTTTCCAGGCTGGGTGGCTTTTGTGCAATCCAGTATACTGTGACTTGCTTGCGTTCTCTCTGATCTATTTTCTTGTGGCTTTTTCCCCCTGTCTGGTTGTCTTGATAAATGTGGAAAAGCTAACACTGCAGATTTCTATTTTTTCCTTGAAGTTATACCGTGTAGAATTTACATAATGTATTATAGTCAGAACACAAACTTGGACTTGAGGACTTGAAACAGATGAAGGTTTTGGAGTTTGCTTTTAGCCTAACCTTCTTACGTAGGCATTTAGTTAAACTTTTATGATAGTCTGGGAATTTGGCCCAAGTCCAAACTCTCCCAAAGTGAGCAAAATGAGAGAGGATGCTTACCCCAAGATAAAACATTTACATTTTAATTTATCTTTGTATGAGGTTCTCTATTTCATTAGGTAATACTCATCTAAGGGATGCTGTTCAGACATTTCTTCTTGTTGTTCCTTTTCATATATATCCTAATGCTTTCTATCTTTCTGGTTTTTATTACTGTCTCTAATTCTGTCAGCTGCTATGTATTTTCACCAGGGTAGAAGAAACCATAAGTAAATACTGCCTGCACCCAAGGAGATCTCTTTCTCATTAGTGCTGTCACATGAGCACTGTGAAACAACCCTAAACAGAAATGCTTATTTATTTTTAAAAGGCTCTAAAAGTGAATTAAATAGTCCCTTTTTAATAGGCTTAAAGCAGTAGTTTGTTTGGAATGAAAGTACTTGAATTAGCAGCCCAGCTGAATATTCCCACTCGATAAACATTCATTCATGCATGTAAAACAGGTTTTTTTAAATTACATATATATGCCTGTTGGTTTTTAATTTTTTTTTTAGCATATGCATATAGAAGGAAACCAAACCATCAGGGTCAAACAAGCCCCTTCATTATGTGCTGTGGTAGGTGATCAGCAGCTCACAATGAAAATAGTTAGTACAAATGTAGCAGAGTAGAAAGGCACTAGCTGTGTTTTGGTTTGTTTTCCTGCCCTGCAAGCTGAAAGTTTTGGTGTGCTGCCTTTGCAAAGTAAGAAACAAGGTCTGTAGTTCCTGTTGTCCATGAAACAAATACTGAATCTCTGTTTGTCTCTGTAGCAAACCACTCAACTGGTGGTTACGTCTATGAATAAAGCCTCCGAAACCTACCTGTCAACAGCAAACCCCTAAGTGCTCCAACTCTTTCAAGCCTAGATTTGAGCCCATTATTTCTTCAAGTGTATTTGTAAAAGAAATACTAAGCCACAAGAAGTCGAGTGCTGCAGGTTTTTATTCTGTATTTCCTTTGTAGTTAATCCGTAAGACTAATTGGCCTTTTGACAGAGCAGGATATAGCATTGGAGGAGGCCTTGAAATCCTCTCTAGTCCATTGCTGCATCCCTAGTAGTGTCTCTTCTGTCCATCCTCTTCAAGAGAACACTTGTCTATCTCATTCCTACAAATCTTCAATAACAAAGATTATTCTTTTCCCAAACCCTTCCTCAAGATGCTCTTGTATTTTCACCCCGCTGGGATTCGGTTATTTAGCCTTTACTTATTTATTTATACTTCAATATAAAGTTCATTTTTAAAATAAATAATTACCCAGAGGCCCACAAAGGGAAACTTACTCAATTTGCACATCTTATTTTCTTAACATACTTATTCCCTCCTGCCTCTCACGTGGGGTTTATCACACTCTGATAGCACCTTGTTTCAAGTTGAGACTGAACTCTCTGGGGCAGAATCGGTGCCTGTTCAGTACTTGGCCTGGTCCGGCCTGGGAAGAGGCAGTAATCTGTCCAGGCAGATGAATTTCTAAAATAGCATAAATAAAAGGTAAATATTTCATTTGTTTGCCTAGCAGTAGCTATTGCTGCAGGAGTGGTGCAACATTTAACACAATGACAGATTTTGCTTGAAAAAGGGGGTATGATATGTGTAGTTTATTGATCCTTCCTTCAGACAAGAGGGTAATTGCAGGGTTGTTTGACTGTTCAGTTAATGCCTGGACCAGCAGCGTTGCCATTCTCTCGTGGAGAGTGCCAAGGTAGCTATATAGAGGGGGTGAAAATATTTGGGTGGGGTTTTGCTTTGTTTCAGCTGGGGACATTTAAATCCAAGTGCACCCAAAAGGCAGCCTTTGGGAACGCTGGGTTCTGGGTAGGTAGTTGGTCATACAGAGCTGAGCCTGTATTTCTCCAGTGCCTGTAATTAAGCTAGAATTTAGAGGCTGAATGAATTGATTCTTTTTATGAATCATATTCTCCATCTCCTCTAGTCGCAGACCAGGGTACCTTCATGTGTGCAGACAAAACAAAAGGAAGTCTAAATCCCTGAAATTTTATTGTATCTTTCTTTTATTTCCCCAACCAGTAGATAAGATATACCAGCAGTCTGCCCCTTCAAAGACAGCACAGAGATAGCAAATAAAGATATTTGTAGAATGAATTTGAGGGTGGATTTTGATTTTGCTCAACAGAATCTATGTCTTGGGAAAGAAAGATTTATTTTTTTTCAGTGGATGGTTAATGTAGCCTTTCACAAATCCAAATCTCTCGTGCACATGAGAGCGAGGGATGTTGTAGCAGATAACTGGTGAGTGCTAAGCCCTGTGTTGTTATGAATGCTGTGTCACAACTGATGAAATTGTGACTTTGATTATTGATCGTGACTTCTGACTGACTGATTATTGTGAACTGCTAAAAGTCACAGCTGATAAAAGGCTGGTGTGCAGAACGTGACCAGGCTGAGAACTTTATTACAGAAGTGTAGGACCTGCCAGCCTGGAGTAGATGACCTGATTTGTTGTTCTCTGTGACAGAGACCAGTACCAGTGATGACAGACAAAAATTACACTTGCTAGTGTGTTTACCCCTTTTCTGCATCTCCAGATAGGTCTTTGGGACTGCTTTAGTGTCACCTTCTGGCCTTCATAAGCAAGAACTCAGATCTGGAGATGTTCTTGCCAGTCCTGGTAGGACACAAGCCCAGCCTGGAAGGTGCCGCAGTCTTGACGCAAGTTGCACTGAAATCATGCAGTAGCTCCATTGCATTGCCCTTTGCTCAATCACAGACACCCCTCTAATCTTTGTTTCTGTGACCTTCTTTGCAAGTTCAGTAACTTCATTCTTTCCACCCTTGCCCCTGAGGATGTTTCTTTGTTCCTGATTGCTTTTCCTGCCCTTCTCCAGTCCGTTTCTAATTCAGCAAAATGGAGATAGAGCAGCAAGCACAATCCTGCAAAGCTGGGAGTTTTGTTTCATCTCTGCTTCTCCCACCCTGAGAAAGAACTATTCACAGTAGAATACCAGTTCCCCCAACAGCAAGGGTTTGGATTTCAAGTGACCAGAGCACCCAGTGACAGGGAATTCAGATCCAGCCCCAGAGCTGCATCCTGACTGGAGGTCATTGAGGCTACACCACTGCGGCCAAGGCAGTTGCCTTCAAAGGAGGGTGATCATCAGAACTGCTCACAGCAGTAAGTGGCACCTGACTTACACAAACCTGCCTTCTGGCCAACAAAACAAGCTTTGGTGTTGCAGAGGGTAGAGGGTGGCGCAGTGTGAAGATGTGAAGGGAGATCGGCCTTGGTTGTATCCGTGGGCAGTTCCCTCTTCAGAGGCATCTGCCATTGCTGAGTAATTGGCTCAGCTAATTAGTAACTGACTGTTTCTATGTAGTGCGTAAATATTTATTTGCATAAATACATACTTGCATAAACATTACTGCATATAGCCAATATATGAGGTGATCAATTAAAAGTGTCCTATAGGGATGTTGGCAACTCATTTGAAGGATGGATTATGGGTTTTTAAGGTTGAAAAGGGGAAGATTGTCAGCCTTTTTTTTTTTCTTCCCAGAAACTGCGAGTGGATGGAAAGGGTTTCAGATTGTTTATCCATAAAACAATGTGATTTATCTGTAATCTTCGTCCCTGAGAGTGAGCAATGCAGAAAGCAGCTGTAATTTAATACTAAGCCGATGCGAGGTGCATTGATTTTTACAGCAGGTGAAGATTACGCAGGAGTAGCCCCTGGCATTACTTGTAGAGCAAGGGAGGGAACTGTCTAATTTTTTGCCTGGTGGTGACAGTATAGATTTTTTTTTACACGACTCAGCAAAAATCCTGTTCTACAGGCATCAGAGCAACTTGCTTTAGCTTTTGATTTCCACTTAACGTATCTCGACAATTTTGCTGTATCTAGGTCTTCTTTTTCTGGAGACTGAGCTTATTGTTGATTTGCTCTTGTCTTTTGGAAGGAGAAGAGTGGGAAAGGTGGTTTTATTTTTAGCTCATTGCAGGCACCTTGTGAATATTTTGTTTTCCCTTCCCCATTTGGGATGTGTCTGTGATGGTCTGAGAACGGAAGAAACTCGTTTTACTGATGGATTCCGTTTTGTTTGCAGAGAAGGTGAATTGCTGCTGGGTGGGTGTGGGGGGCAGAGGGAAGGCAAGCAGAGCCAGGTGTGTTCCCTGTTGTAGCTTTTCAACTCCGTTTGGTTTAAACTTAAACTTTTTCCCAACATGCCTCTCCTACAGAACCTGGTGTTGAAAATCATGGGGAATCTGGGCTGCTGTCTTCATTTATGACTCAGCAAAGTTAGCAGGGTGTTAAATTACAGGAGTGGCTTTGATGTGATTCCTGGGTGTGAAAAGTGGAGAAAGCCAAACCTATTCCATTAGGCATTGCTGTGTGATGTAAAATAAAAGGCTTCAGCCCCCAGTTCCAAGTGAATGCATCGCTCCCGTTTCCTTCCTCATGGTTATGGTGGGAACGGCAGAAGCGATCGTTTAAATCGGACGTAACACAGCTCTGTGGGAGAGTGGTACTCCCAGGTGCTGCAGGAAACAAGTTGTCCTCTGTTAGAGGCAGGGGAGGAGGCTGCTGGTGTAAAAGTGCATCCTCTGATAACACGGCAACCTCTGCGAAGTTGGCTGGTGTTCTAAAGCCTTGGTCTAGCCCTGGCCCTGCTCCAAGCGCTTGGTTCTCTAAAGGTGCCTGGCAGGGACTCACCCCCCAGGCACCGGAGCAGGCGATGCCTCCTTAGCTGTGAGAGAAAGTGCCCGATGCTGCTTCCATGAGGAGTCTCCCCGAAAGCGGTGCTGCGCTATCACAGGGCTGGCGAGCCTTGGCGCACCGTGATTTACTCCAGCTTGTGCCTTATCCTCGTGGTCGGCAGCCGGCGGCTGTGCCCTACCCATTTCCCAGTGGTTTGCCCACTTTGGGAGACTGTTCTCCCTCTTGGCAGTTCTTTTCCCGTTGATGCAGATTGAGAGGCTGAACGTGAGTGGTCTGGGTTGTTTTAAGCGAGCGATACCTGCGGTGTGAGCCACTGATGCTGCAGGGTCCCGGTTCCTTCGCCCAGTGTTCGATATGCTCCATTTTGTCCTTCTTCAAGAGTCCCTGGGAGATCCGTGTTGTAACTCTGGTGAAATCAAAATCCGCCGTGCAAAGGCATCACGAGTAACGTTACCCCTGAAGAAGGCTTTTCTCATCTCGTCGCCGGTTATTTGGAGAAAAACCCTGCTCTCGTGGCACCAGCTGGCTGCCTGGCTCCGTAAACCTTTTCTTGCTGCTGTGATTCAGGATACACAGAGAAATATTCCGTAGCGGAGGGAGCCGGCAGTTGGGCGTCTGTTAATAGCCTGAAAGTAACTAATGAGGATGTGCAGCCGGAGCGATTGATTGAATAGCTGCAGTCCTCTGTGTTTCTTCTCCACTTGCTCGCTCTCCGCAAGCCGTGGGGAGGGAGGGGACGGAGGGACCTGGCTTTCTCTTAAGTGGAAGTAGCACGGATCCCCAGGGCCAGGCAGCCAGGAATGGAAGTTTAAGCTGCATCTGTCTCTTGAAAGGAAAACGGCACGAGTGAGAATGTCACTGTCTGGAGTCACGGCTCGCTCCTTTCCTTTAAGATTCGGAAGATAACAATGGACTTTCTGCTAGGAAGTGATTTTTTCCCCTCCCCGTGTTGGGGGATGTTTTGTGAAGCTGGATTCCTTTAAGTCTGGCAACTGAGCTGGAGATGGGCAGCAGTTGTGATAAAGGTATCTGTATGTATATGTGTATGTATCTAGCCGTACATAAAAATGTATGTACGTATAGTATGTAGGTGTGTAGAGATTTTTAATACCATGTATACTTTATTATACCATTATTCTAGTATTTATACTAGAAAAAAAACATTTAAATGCATCTCCTGTGAATATCTGTGCTCCTCAGATCAGCCTGCATGGATTTAAGATGCCAAAGTCGTATCTTAGTAAGGTCATATTGCCAGAGTGAGGAGAAGTTGACCTATTTTTTTTCATCTGCAGAGATATATGTGTCATATTACCGGGCAGTTCTGAGTCTTCTGCTGGTTGCATGGTCTGAGCAAGTAGTGTGATCATATAAGACCGAACTTTGACCTTTGTCAAATTGGGTTCAGCTGTGACTAAAATTCAGACTCCCTGTGTCTGGGCTGTAGTTATATGTTAGTTACTGCATTGCTTATGTTGGGGGG
>VZRW01002719.1:468389-559366 GCA_013398125.1 Aegotheles bennettii
GGGGGTGTAAGGAAAAAAGAGAATAATTTAAAGTTTTCTGAATACTGTCTCACAAACTGTAATAGAAGACTAAATATGTTTGGGTATTGATCTTTACCATCATTATTTATTTTAATTGCCTATTGCCTACAACCAAATCAGATTTACAACTTTGAATCTGTCAGTGGACATGCCATTGTAATTTAGTAATTAAATAAGGTGTAGAAAAATAGGTGAGTGTAGTTCAGCAGTTTAGTAATGCACTTGAAACTTTGCTGAGGTGTCTGTCCTATAGAGCATAAAACCTGACTACTCCCCACCCCCCGGCACCCATTCACCTTCTTTTTTCTTTTCTTTTCCTTAGAGGTCCCAGCAGAGAGATCTCCTCGCAGACGGAGCATCTCCGGGACCAGCACCTCTGAGAAAACCAACTCCATGGATGCTTCCAACACTTCTCCTTTCAAAGTACCAGTAAGTGTGTCTTTCCTGCAAAGGAGGAATTTTTCTCATTGAATTGGAGGAGGGCATTAAAATATCACCGTGTATAAATGAGCTCTGAAAAAAGCAAAAACAGAAGAGTATTTAGTCAACATTTCCAGTTGACCAAGAGGTATTGCTATCAACTGTCATGTGTTATCAATGAGGTTTCTGGTAGATCTGTAACTTGCTTATTTTCATTGCCTAGATCTGAAGTTGCAAATAGTGAAGCATCAGTGACAATGTGGGCAGCGACCTATATGAATACTTTTGAAGTTGCCACCAGGGATTGCGTTACATATTCAATTTTGATTAGGGAAAAAAGATCCTGTAGGTTGGGGGTAGCGTGTTGGTTTTCATTCATGTCAGTGAAGTACGTGGAAAATGGAAATGGTTCTGTGGTTTATTTGGAAGCTGATGAAATGTCTGCAGGTGTGTTAATTGCTCTTTTGCTCTTCATTTTTTGTCGTGAGTTCGGTTGGCTGTGAGTCTGTGTGAGACATTTTCAGCCAGACTCTGGATGGTTTTTTTTGCTTGTGTCAGTCTCTGGTCAGGGTATCCAAGAGCACAGAGGCCTCTCTATTATTAGACTGAGGGCAAATGCTTCAAGTCAAAATGAGGTGCTCAGTAATTTTTTAGCAATATTTGTTTGTGCTTTAAAATATTTCCATAGCCCTCTTTGCTTTTGGCAAGCAATCTGCCTGCTTTAAAACCTGGGTAAAAACAGCAGAAGAACTACCTAGTGAATGTTTGGGTTGTTTTGTATATTCTCTATGGACATGAGTACCATCTCTGTACCTTAGTGTACAAGTTCTTGCTTTGCTTCAGATAGCACTCATTCCCTTTGAGCATGCTTCCTAGCTCACTTCAGATCCAAATGTGTGTGAAATTGGTTTTTTGATTAAATCCTACATGGTGTCATTTTAAAAATAAAATAAAAAAACAGCCAAGGATTTAATGAGAGCTATTTAAATTATAAAAAGATTAAGGTTGGTCAGAGTGTGTAGAATAAATGGTGTTTAAAGCAGCCTGCAAACTCTTGATTTATTGGAATTGAAAAGGAGACCAGTGTGAATAGCCTGGGTATCCATACTTGGTCCCTTTTCAGAGTCACAGAATAATATAGATTGGAAGGGACCTCCAGAAGGCTCTGATCTGTCCCCCTCGTCAAAGCTGGGCCAACTTATATCAGATTGCTCAGGGCGTTCTTCAGTCAGGTGTTGAAAACCTCCAAGGATGCAGATTGCACAGCCTTGCTGGACAAGCTGTTCTGGTGTTTGACTGTCCTCGTTATGAAGAGTATTTCTTTCTGAGAGGCTTTCTTGTCAGAATAAAATTTTAACTTCTAATGTCTATTGAAAGGCCACGAATCACATTTTCATCTAGTTCAAAAAACAACTGAAGTAGCAGTTAAAGCAGAATATATTGCTCAGCCTTGAGAAGAGAAAGCTCAGAGGGAAATCTTAGAAGGAAGGGAATAAAGACAATAGAGCCATCCAGGCTGTTCAGACATGAGGCAGTGAGCAAAACTGAAATATGAGAAATTGCATTTAAACATAAGAAAACATTTTTTCACTGTGAGGGTGATCAAAAACAGGAAAAGGTTGCCTGGAGAGGCTGTGGAGTCTCCATCCTTGGAGATATATTGAAAAGCAGACTGGACACACAGTCCTAAGCATCTTGCTCTAGTTTACCCTGCTTTGAGCAGGGGGGTTGGACTAAACAATCTCCAGAGGTGCCTTCCCACCTCAGCTATCCTGTGATTCTATGAATTGTCGTCTATCACTTCAGTGACCTGTTTTCTGGGTGATACTTGGGGAAAAAAGGGTCCTGGTCTAGTTGCACGTGGAGTTTTCACAAGAATATTCTGTTATGTCAAGTTCTGAGATTTTTATGCTGAGCCCATGGTCCACACAAATCCAGGAGGATTTCTGAGCTCTGAGAGCCTTCTAAAGTCCTAGCTGTTCTCATCTTCATTTATAAGGAATTCTCTGTTGTCTTTGTCTTCATCTGTAAGTAATTGCCTCAGGCTTTAGATGTACACATGCGTTGTCATAGTCTTTGCCTAACAACTGCAAGCTACACATCAAAGTGTTTGATTACTATCTGTATTGGGGGTTTTTTCCTCCCTTTTCCTTTGTTCCTCATTTTAGTACCATTTTTTTAATGTTCATCCTGTCTTTTAGGTAACATTTTAATGTTTCTCTAATTCTTCTCTAATAGTTCTCTAATAATTCTTAGCTCCTGCTCCCTCTCAAGACAAGAACCTTGCAGAAGGTTTCTCATTTCCCCTGGCAGTGTATTGGGCCTTTAGGACTCTGCTCAGGAAGCAGTATATGGCTGCCTTTCTCGGGCATAAACCAGCAAAAAACGTACAAGTTATTTGTGCTATGTGTAGCTGGTATTATGCTGCTTTGTCTGTCTGGCCACCTGTATACCCAGGAGCATAATGCACCCTCCTGTCTTTGTCACAGGGACAAGGCTTCTGGCTTTGTAGGTTTTGCTCCGGATAACCCATTTCTGTGCTGTCACTCCTTAGCAGGTTGTGGCGCAGGTGGGGGCTGAGCTCACCCTGTTTTAAAACATGCCAACTCCTGATCTGTTTAAAAGAGCAAGCTGCAATTAGAAGTCAGCTTGCTTAAGAATACAGATGAACTCGAGCCAAAACGACTGAAATCAAACCCCCTGTTAACTTTGTGGATTGGCACACATCTAGTAGGTGGATGATAAGACAGGGAGGAATCGTGTTTCTTCCTTTGATTTAGATGAAGAATTTCCCAGCCCTCAGAAGTTGGTGAGATGACTTGGGCGCCTCGTGGAAGTCTCAGATCAGTGATCTGAGAAGCGCTTCGAGTGGAGGATGGAAGGGGTGCCTATATTGGCTTTAAATTCGTGTGTGTCTCTGTGGTCATCTTTATGTGACAGGGATTTATTGCACCTATAAAGGAGATTAATAACAGGATAACTGTGTTTTTGTGTTCCCAAACATTGACACCTCCGGCAGGGGCTGGAGGGCAATAGGCAGCTGCACTCTGGTGCTGCCTCAGTTATTCTTTCCGTGGCCCTGACTCTGTGCCATAGCTCTTCTACTCACTGCTTGGATTCCTAACGGAAAGCAGCTTAAGGCAGGGGACAGCTTAACCTTCTTCCATACCGATAGAAAATTGTGCTGAGACTTTCATAATAAGTTGCTTTTACAGCTTTTTAAGTTGGCCTCTCAGAAAAGCTATTTAAAAGCTGTCTTCTCATTAGGACGGTGGCTTCCAGCATGTTCTGTGCAGGTTTTTTTCCTTTAAAACGCCAGGCAGTGGTACTCACTCTGAACAAGGCATCTGTTTTTTTAATACTGCTAATTGGCATTTGTTTAGCATCTGGAATTTCGATTCATAACAGCATAATGGCCTTTAAGCGAGCATTTCCTTGACGAGACATTTTTTAAGTAGTCTTTTCAGTGGTAGTGCTCTGTGAAGGATTTATTTTAAGGGACTGATCTCTCAAGTTCAGAAAATTTGCCTTTCTACCTTCTTCACGTGCACTGGAGGAAAAGGCATGCGTTTAAATTTCCTATTGCATGAAAAGTAGAATTTCAGTAGTTACAAACACACTCTTTCACAGGACTAACCACTACGTGGACTGGCATGGGCAAGGTGTGTGTTCTGGTTATCTCCCACCAAGGAGAAGAAAGTGGGTTCTGCTGATGCTGACGTTGCGCAGCACGAGGCATACAGACAGAAATAAGACCTTTTGGTGCTTGTCCTTTATTTTTCTTACCTATTTCCCTAAATGTTGTTGTCTGCAGTTAAAACATTAGTCTCCATCTAGGTTCAGTTGTGTTAGTTGCCATTTGACAATTTTCAAGCACATCTGGGAACATTGAGAGAGAACAAAGGGCGTGAAGGGTAGGAAAATTGAGATGGGGAAACGCTTGAGTGTGTCTTCTCACATCAAAACAGATGTGTGGTTATAGATACATATATACAGGAAAAGTCATATTTTTAATAATGAATATTATTTGTCTGAAGAAATAAGGAGGCAGACGGAACTGGCTACAAGTAGGCATAGTGACGCATAGGTGGGCGAGAAACCAGCTTTTCCCTTCCCACACACTATGTCCTGGCAGAGTGTCTCCGTCTCAGCGCATCCCGTTCCCTATTGGGGCACTGCTGAGCCCTGGTGGCACTGTGGCAACCTACCACGTTCTGTCCTTGCTCTGCTGTTGGAATTGAGGGACCAGGGTAAATATGAGATTATCAAAATCATCAGACCTCCTGCCACTGGCAGGGTAGAGGGGAATTGCTAAGCTGCTCTTCAGATTGGCATTGCACTCTCCAATTTCTGCTTCTTTGAGGTAGGGTGGTTAGTGAGTTGTTATTACAAATAATATGTGATTCATCCATGTCTGCTGGCTATTAGAAAAAAAGATGAGAAAAAGGCAAAGAAGCAAGTGCACATGAGAGAGGAAAGCCAGAACCCAATCTTTGAAGTAAATAAAATGATTTTTATCGGAAGCCTGTGTGAATATGATGAGAAGACTGATATTTAGAGACTGCCTGCCTTGGTTTGTTTCTAGTCAAGAGTATAATTGGATCTATAGAAATACTGTCTGCCTCTTTGCTCTTTAAGAGTTCTGCTAAATGGAACAGAAGACAATGCAGCCAGCCTAAGTGAAGGTCAAAGCTTGATGAGATCTCGCGGCTGCCCAGCCTCATCTTTTATGCAGTCAGCAAGATTGTTGCTTCTCCAGAGCACTGCTCCGCTACCGTCATGCTGCCAGGTTAGGACAAGGTTGATCTTTCCTGGCCACGTGACCTGACAGCATACATTACATATTTTTAATTCCATGTCAGCACCAATGCTGAGATAGAATTTTTGATTTACATTAATGTGAGGGCATCCTTCATTAAAAACTGTCTCTGCTCAAATCTGTCCTTCCTTTTGTAAGATTAATGTTTTTCATTCCACTTTCCACTCTTTTCTTATCAGTTTCTTTGAATCTGCTTCAGTTTTTTATCATTTGCCTTCGATGTGATGGCACAGGTGTGCTGGCTGTTACTCTGCAGGTTTTGTGTTGTAAGGTGTAAATGGGTGACAAGCTGTCCCCAGGATGCTCCCCAAATCCTCGTCCATATCTTTATTCTGGGGTAATACTGTTTGTAGGCTCTATAACCTTCACAATATCTTTCTCCCAAAGCAGATTTGTTACATCAAACTTGAGCATTGAGTCAGATGACGGGTATATCCAGTCTGTGACACCATCTGGTAGACCTCAACAGCAGGACCGTTTTTCTCGTGTTTGATGTAAACTTGACTTTATCTAATGAAGTAGGGAAACTATGAGTAGCTTTAAACACTGGTCACATTCCAGCCATCCTTGGTTTGATAGTATTTAAATGTGTACCGACTGATTTTCTTCACCTCCAAATCATGGCTTAGTCAAGTTACGCAGAGTTTAATTAACGCATCCTCTGTGAATCACTCCTTCTGGCCCTTTTATCACTTCTCTTGCTCCTCTGTTTTTAATTCCCTTCAATGGATGGATTCTCCAGGTTCTGGCACTAAAGTTCACAGGAATGCGTGTTATCAGTTTCTAATTGCTCACAACCCTTTGTGTTATTTCTCTGTCCTTGCTGGCCCTCGCTTCACCTCCTAATTTAATAGAGCTCAGTGTAATTAATGTACCGTTTAACTTTTCTTCCAGATCATTAACAAAGATGTTAAACAGAAGCAGCCATGCAACTGTCCCCACCACATCCCATTGGACCCTTTCTCCTACCTTGATACCTTATCGCTTCCCATAATTACTCTTTTTAGCTATTCCTGGTTCTCAGGTTTGTGTTATTGGCTTTGACAAAGCTCGCTTCCATTAATTTTCCTAATTATTATATATGTTGTATTATCACAAGGCTTTCTGAAGCACTGGGCCGCTTGCTGGCTGTCTGCCAGGGGGACTAAAGAGCCAGGGTCACAAGAATCATTGCCTCCTTCCCGACATGAGGGAAGGACGGGAAGGCAGCTGCTTGAATCATGGTGAGGCAGGCTCGAGGCTGTCACTCCACCACATTCCTCACTGGCTGCAGCTGGTTTGTTGACAAACTGTTGTTTGATTGAGCACCCCGACAGGCTCAGATGACCTGTTTCTTATATTATTTATTGTTTATCACCATTGTTTTGTTGTTCTCTAGACAGACTTGTGACCTTTATTCCTTAGTTCCTGGATACAGGCTCTTCTTATGCTGGTGCCTGCTGCCATGGAGGCAGCCAGGCTCTGCTCCCAGTCGTGTCCACGCTAAACACCTTGCTGAATCAGTCTCTGAAAAACTGTTACAGCTCTCCACAGCTATCGGGTAGCTCTTGTTTTCTCATGAATTTTTAAGTGTGTGACTTGGAAATTTGATTCCTTCGGTACTTTTGACTGCATATCACACAGAATACATGCAATCTTCTGTTGCGTTTTATTAACAGATGTATTATCAGTGCATCCCTCTTGTGGTATCCTCTCCATATCCTTGGTTTTCTTAATACTGTTCTTAAACCTCTTCCGCACCCCTCCTGTGGCAGTAGACAATTTTTCATTGGAAAGGTGAAATTGTTATCTGGCCAAATCTGCAGTGCTGTCCCATCAGGGGAAAAATATCTTCCTGATCCTTGCTGTTGATCAGCTTGTGTCCTGAAGCATGATAATTGCTCACTCCTGTTATTTTTAAACCTGACTAATGCAGCTACATATGTTATTCTTCCTCGTATAAACACATAATCCTTTTTTAATCTTGCTGGAAAAAAAATTTATGATATCTTGTGGTAGAGAATCATACATGCTGATTTATAGATAGCGTTAGGAAAGGTCTCCTGACAATCATTTAAATGTGCTGCCTCTCATGTTAAATTGCCCCTTGGTTTTCTTACGTAACGGGGCGCGCGAGGAGCTTAGTTAATTCCCATTCTATTTGTTTTATACATCTATAATCCCTTCTTGCTTTTGTTTCTAAATAAATAGTCGGTCTTTAAAAGCTATCATTTGTAAATCCCCCTCTTGTCTGCCTTTAATCAGTTTATATTTTTGGAGTTCAGTTTTTTTCTAGTTTTCTTCCTGAGATGAGAAGATCAGAAGAGAGCGGTGCATTAGTGTGATAGCTGTGGCAGCTTTACATAATACCACTTCTCTTTTATTGTGCTTTAGCCTTTGTTTATACATTCAAGCATGGTTTTTATTGTTTTCTGCCCATGCACAAACCACCTCTTCAGTGGTGTAATGCCAGGCTTTTTGAGTTGATGGTGGAGTTTGGCTGTTGTAGGTCACTGTCTTTTCTTTGTATTACCACTGAGGTGTACACGTAATTTGCACCTGCTTTTCTACTGTGTGAGTGGCTGAGAGCCTTTTCAGAGGTAGTCATTGCTAACACTTTAATAATGAGTGTTACTGTGCTCATAAGCAAACTTCTCCACCTCCTTGCTAGTTTCTTCTTCAGGGAATAGTAACCTTCACCATGTTTGCTCCTAACCCCTGGAATATCCTGCTAGTTGTATACATTTCCATTTTACAACCTGGTTATCTTCCCCTGCTTCTTTGCTTCTCAGAGCTTTACAGTGTACTGGCACAGGAGAGCATTTTCACTTGGCTGTCATTTTGGGGTTTTTTCCTTGATAGCTGCTTGTGAGCAACTTAAGCAATAAAATGCTTCACGTACTGACAACGTGCAGTAGTTGGGAGGCAGTTCTGCTGTCATCCATAGTCACTTGCCTGCTATCTTTGTACTCATCCAATCCTTCCCCTCAGCAAGAACGAGTCTTATCACTGTAAATGAAGTTACCCACCTGCTGTTATTAATAATGCATTAGTGCTCCTCATCGAGAATTATTAATGTTCCAGATGCATTGCAAGCCTCCAGAAGGCAATGTGTTTGTCCCCAGAAATACCCAATGTAGGTAACGGTGCTGCAAACCACAGCACTGTATATACAGTGAACCTTTATCATTGCCTTTTTTATCTTGGGTTTTGTGCTTTGAAGCTTCCACTAATACCACTGCATTCTATCGATGGATAATCTGTATTGTAGTCATAGATAGTTGTATTAGTTCGTGGCTGAATTAACCTTTCACTTTCAAAACAACAAAGACAAGCGTTATTTATTATGCATGGGCTGTTCTCTCCAAAGTGAAGAATCAGTGGGTCTGTAGGGAGCAATAGCCAAAGAGTTGAGTGGTTCATACTTGGGCTGTCTTTGAATTTGTTGGGTAGTTCCTGTGCTGCTCTGCTGAGATTAAGGACAGACAGAAAATTGTCATCTTTGGCACAGAGCAAGCGTTTCCTAAAGCCAAAGGTGCCCTGAGCAACGACCATCCCTGAGTTTAAAATACTTGGAGGTCATAGATCCTGTACCTTCCCTGTGCAGCTATGGAGGGAGTTTACAAAGCCTGCTGGATTTATCACTTCTCCTGTGGCAATTTCTTCTTGGCAGAGTGAGTTGCTTAACTTCCCAATGAGATGAATAGAATTCTCGGTGGGAGTGAAATATTTTTAGATATTGTGTCATTGGGATTTCTTACCCCAGGGTTTGATGCTTTTGGCTGAGACAATGAACCTGCCCTGAACCTATTCCACATGCCTGATTGTGTGTGCTTGTACTCTCTCCCCCTCGTCTCTCTGTTCCATCCTTGTTCCCCTAAACCTGCAGTTCTGAGAGGAATTTGTTGAGTTTTGTCCCTTTAGGTGTGGACCATCAAATCTGTCTCCTGAAGGACTAAGGCACATTTCTCTACAGTTATTCTCTCACTGGACTCCTCTTAAAATACTGTGTTTACACGGTACTGATCTTTTCAAACTGCATCCTAGCTGATTTATCCTACCAAATATTTTGATTATTTAAATTAAGAACATAGTCTCATAATTCCTCTCAGTTCAGGCAATAAGTTTACATCTTTTTGCCTGAGAGTGTTTGTTTAAGCAGTAAAATCCCCACTGTTTTAAGAAATGTTCCATGGTGATTCTTAAAGCTCAGACACCTCGTTATATTTAGGCATAAGAACCAAACAGCAGTGTATTTTGTGTTGAAATAACTATTTAACCTAGAAATACAAGAAGTAAGAATGGTTTTGTCTTTTTAATGGTATAAACTACAGTTATTAGCATTAGCAGGGATTTCTTCTCTATAGAAGGAAAAGGAAATAAAACTTTCAGTCAGATGGTATTGTTGCAGATAGAAGTTGATTTTTCATCACTGCATCTTTTTTATACCTGCACTCAGTATTTAAAAGCATCTCCTTTGGCAAATGGAAGTCAGAAAGCTCTGCTCGGTTCTGGCACATGTGAATTTTTCATGCTGCTCCCAGGTTGGCCATCTGTAATCACTGGCCCTGCACGAACTGCCAGCAAGCTACAGAGAGCAAACATTGCAAAGATTTTCAAGTCTTTTGAGAATGACCATTAAGGACACTGTTTGTTTGAATAATTTTTATCCTTAAGTATGTTCTTACCCAAATTTATGTTTTCTTTTGTGTGTGTAGTCAACTCTGGATAGCCTTATTCAACCCCAGAGAGCATATTTCTTGCATTAAGGAATAGATTATGTTCAATTAAACCAAGAACACGTTTCACTAATGTTAAAGCAATGCCAATTTAAAATTGTACATGCACACGAAAATGAATATTCACGGTCCCTCTCTGCGTGTGATTTGGAATGATTCACTAGAAATGCTTTTGGACCCCTGCTGAATTGGGTCAGCTTTGTCTTATTTGCCCTTAAGGAGAGAAGGACATGTTATTTTGTGTTTGCAGTTTGAGTAGCCTGAGAAGGACTGGAATGAAGCCAGGGTCCACCAGATCTGAATCCCTGTAGTTGGGTTTGTTACCTTTTATGCTGAGAGGTCAGAATATATGAAAGTGCCTTTGAAAGCACTACACATCCTCTACTGGAATTCCAGCAATGGCCCCAAGAGAAGCCCAAGAGCATCTATTGATTACAGGGTTTTTTCAAAGGCACTTTTGCAATACCAGGCCCAAGGAAAGTGCAGGAACATGAGCAGAGTTTGAGTGACACACACAGCTAAGAACACTTCTTCCCTTTTGACACAGTGCCTTTTCTCCCAGCACGCTGTGTGGATTTGTGGGGTGGGGTTTTTTGCAGTATTTAGATATCAGGCCTTTTCTTTTCCACTTTATTTCCTATTTCAGGAGGATGTAGCAGCTTTCACCCCTGAGGAGCCTGCTGGCTGACAAGCCTCAGAAACTGAAGGGCAGCCTTAAATGCAGCACTCCCTTCAGATGCAGAAAACAGCCTCCCCCTTCCTTTGCAGCCTGCAGCAGCATCCCACAGGGCATCCCAGCTTCTCTGTGCTGCCAGTGCCAGGCTCTGGTGTGCGTGTGAGCAGGTTTCTTACACTGGTATTTGGGGTAGGACAATCTGTGTGTGCTGGAAAGATCCTGCAGCCAGCATCAGGTATGGAGAGGCTTTCAGTATCCCTCACTATCTCAGTCTGAGTGGGAGAGAGGAGACACAGGCCTTCTCACTGTACTTGCTGAAGGTGTCGTGGGTGTGGGCCTGAGGAACGGTGGATTTGGTGGGATTCTTTTTACACTTGACAACTGAGCAGGACTTGCTTGGTCATTCATCAAAAGAAGCAGAGCAAGAATGAACATGAGGTGGAAGAACCCATCTGCCCATGCGTATGGAGAGGGGAATCGTGGAGCTTCAAGGAGGAGCAAATTGTGTGAAAGAAGGGACAAACTGAATGTAAAGGGACCAGGAGCAACTGAATGAGGCAAGGGGGAGGGTGGTTGAAGGGTGTGCTTGCTTAAAGGAGAGAGGATACATTTTGTTTCAAAAGGAGCACTGAAAATGTGGGAAGATACAGGCAAATAGAATCATAGAATCATTTTGGTTGGAAAAGACCTTTAGGATCATCGAGTCCAACCATTAACCCGGCACTGCCAAGTTCACCACTAAACCATGTCCCTCAGCACCACATCTACACCTCATGCTCATTTTATAACAGAAACACACTCAAAAATCTGCCTACTCTTTGCTGGAAGCCAAAAAGCCATCGAGGTTCCAGGAAAAGGACTGGACTGGCAAATTGGTGTAGAGATGCTTGCAGTGTATATCTTGAACCTGACCAAGTTCAGGCTTTCCTGTTTGGAAGCAACTTCTTTTTCAACAATTAACCTGGCATCCACTGATGAGAAGAGGGTGATAGCCCTTTCTGTTGAATGCTGTAAAATCATAGAGCAGCCCAGGCTGGAAGGGACCTGGAAAGATCACCCAGTCCAACCTTTTGTGGGAAAGGGAGCCTAGATGAAATTATCTAGCACCCTGTCCAATCGTAGCTAAGCCTCATCATCATCCTGAAGAGGTGAAAGAGATGTGAGAACTTTCAGACTAAAAGATTACAGACAGAGTCACCTTTGTTGTGATAGCCTGGTTTTTATGAGTCTGAGAGATGAACAAGTTCCATACCTCAGCCTGGCTGAGTCACCTGGAGCCAATAAAACACTCTTGCTTTGTCAGTGTTCTGCGTAGGAAAGAACAGGAGACCTTGCTTGTCTCCAATTTGCTGATCTCTGTGTTACAGAAGGCAGCTGTGGGCAACATCTGTCACCTGTCCCAAACGCAGCATGTGGAGGCTCGACTTGCAAATGTGTTCCAGAATAGCTGTACTCCACCTCTATCCTGGCAGAATGCAGTGCTGGGAGAGAGGGCTGGCCCCAGCTGGCTGTCACTGTCACTAGAGCTTTACTAAAGTAAGGCTGTAGATCTGCTGGTTCAATCCACACCAAAAGAACATTCACTTTGAGCAAATTCTACCGACCTATAAGCAGTCTATAATGTTCTTAGAAACACGGTTTGCTCGTGTGTGTTTGGTGAAATCTCAGTGGCTCTGTGCAGCTGCTCTGTGAAGGGGCAGAACAGATTCAGCCCGTAAAGTGATGCTTAATCCTGTTGGATTAAGAACCTCTGTATTTGCTTTGATCATGCCAAAGGATGTATGTGCATGTGTGTCTGCAAGGCCTGGAAATATTTTGACACAATATGGTTTATTTAAAAGGAGTATTATCCTCACAGCAATTGGAAGGGCTGGAGGAGAAAATCAAACGTGCAGGCACTGAAATATTTCCATGATTTCCCTGCACACACCCTGTTGTATATCGGTGGTCAAATGTACTCATGTTTCACTACTGGTAATGCAGCAGTAGCTCTTGATGATATCAGCAAGGAGAGAAGTATGAGGAGAGGCTGAGGGTTTGCTTACCTGGGAAGGGAAAGGCTATGGGTGATACAAGGCAGCCAGAGAGGGGAATTGCAGAGATGATGGAACCAAACTTTCCTTGTAGTGGCAGGTACTGTAAGGAAGCAGCAGCTGCAGATTGCTGTTTGGGAGGGTTTCTGAGCACAAGGAGTTGTTTTCTCGCTTATGGGGAACAACTGGGGGAGCTGGGGGTGTTCAGCCTGGAGAAGAGGAGGCTCAGGTGGGACCTCATGGCTCTCCACAGCTCCCTGAGAGGAGGTTGGGGTGAGGGGGGGGTCGGTCTCTTCTGCCGTGCCCACAGTGAAAGGACGAGAGGGAACGGCCTGAAATTGCAGCAGGGGAGATTCAGGTTGGACATCAGGGACAATTCCTTCCCTGTGAGGGTGATTGGGTGTGGGAATGGGTTGCCCAGGGAGGTGGTGGGGTCACCGTCCCTGGAGGTGTTCAAGAGGCGTCTGGATGTGGCGCTGGGTGCTGTGGGTGAGTGGGGATGGAGGTGGGGGTTGGACTGGATGAGCTTAGAGGTCTCTGCCAACCTCAGTTACTCTACTCTACTCTACTCTGTTTTCTCACTGGAAGGGTAATGCAGCACTGGACTGAGTTGCCCAAAGAGGTGGTAACGTTTCCATCACCAGAGAGGTTTTTGAGCCTTAGCTAGACAGTGTTGGAGTTAGGCTGACCTAGTGCTGGCAGTACACTCTCATCGAGCAGGAGGCAGGCTAGGTGATCGCCGGAGGCTTCCTCCAACTAATGTGTCTTTGTTCTCTTTGGTGCACAATTGTAGTTCAGAAGACTGATTACTTGAAAATTCAGTATTTTTAGATCACGGGTAGATATTTTTAGTTGGGCTTTGCTTCAAAGCAGTACCAGAACAGGTATCTGAAGTCACTTGTTCGTGAAATCTTTTGGAATTTTAAATTCTGGCTAATTGAGACTATTGAAATTACAAATTATCCCAAGACTTAACTGCTATGTCTAAACTTGAAAAAGAAAACTTGCGTGCAACTTTGGGTGTGATAGAAGCTTGTAATAAAAGACATCTTGTACTCTTAATCTAACCAAGAATTAAAATCAGTGTGTGTAAATAGGAGGTGGGAACAAATACTGATATCCAAGACTGTACCTTATTAAATGATAATTATGGGGTTTGGGTCTCTTGTATAATAGTTGGAATTCATTGAAGTGCACTTGTAATGTGAGTAGTGCTAATTATTGCAATCTGAAGCTATCACACACTGGAACTATCACTGACAATCTAGCCCTGCCTTTATTCTTGCTCAGAGGAATCCCGATGCAGCGCGTCCTGCAGCCATTGTCAGCAGGAATCACTGCCGAGCTTGGACTCTGTGACAGCACACTGATTGATTTATTCCTGGCATCAGTTTCCCTGTTTCACTTTTGCAACTTCTCATTTTTAGGGCTTCTTCAGTAAGCGTCTGAAAGGGTCCATCAAGAGGACAAAGAGTCAGTCAAAGCTGGACAGGAACACAAGTTTCCGCCTCCCATCTCTCCGCAGTGCTGAGGACAGGTAAGGTTCAATGCATATCCCAAAATAATCTCTCCTCATCCAGAGGCTCTTCCAAATCTCCATGCAGCACGCTGTGCGCTCACAGAATGAGAGCAAGGAAGGGGATTTATTGTGAAACTGGGTGGGTTTTGGGCAGACTCTAGTAAGTTAAAAGTTATATACTGTACCACGTACTGCTGGCTCAGGACTGAAAACTTCTGCTCTAAACAGCTGATGAAAAGTTCAGGTTAAGCTTAGGGACTCAAATTCCTTTTTCTGCATCTGTTTAAGCTACAGGCTTTAAATTTCATGATGCAAAACCATGGGATTGATCAGCTTTAGCAGAACTTGCCTTGATGCATGCAGTTCTTGTTCAGAGATCAGTGCCATGGCCAGCGGTGCGAGCAGATCAGTTCAGCCAGCACTGCCAAGGCAGAGTTGTACACTGCAGTTCAGGCACATTAAGAATCCTTGCTAATGTCAGTTGGTTGTGTAGTTACTGCAGAGTTAAACAATGAGCAGATGGTCTGTTTTTCAGAAAACTGGAAAACTCGGTAACTTTTGACCTTTTTACTGCTCCATTTGGTATATTCTTGCTTGGTTGGTTTTTGGCTGGCGATTCAGGCTGGGAATGAATTATATATGAAGCAAGCAAAAGCTCTCACACACAGTTTGTCCTAACTATTTGTAATTTCTCTTGATTGTTTTTATTAAGCATTATTCTGTGTTACATTCCATGGTAGCCCAGCAGGAGAACTAGATTGAGTGAAAAATAGGTTGCCCTGTACTTAAGGCCACGGCAGGCTTCTGTGATTTTACATTCTTTAGTGCATTTCCACTTCTCCTTTAGCTGAGTTGAATTCATTAGTTGTGTCTGTCACGCTGTGCTGCTTCAAGCAACGGCGCTATCTTCATCTGAAAGGCAACACCATAAAATCATGGCGACAGCAAGGCCTTGGATGTTAGAGGTCTTGTTAATTTCATGAGCTAAAGACAAGACTGCTGCTTACCAAATGTGGCTGTCCCTGTGGATGGTGTTACTCCTGTAATCATAGTAATGCCCACCCAGTCTGTTCTGAGCATCATTTCGTCAAAAATCCCTATTTTTGGGGAGTTACAACATGGCTATAAAAAGCAACTCAGCATAAGCGTGTTAAATAGCACCACCGTGTGATAAAGTACCTGATACTTTCCCCATTGCTTGGAACCAGCTTTGCTTGAAGTTTTGTAATGTAAAAATTTCTCTTTGCTGTAAATAAGGTATCTGTTGTTCCCTGACTTGGTACTCCTGGTGAACGTGGACTGATGATACTTCCTTTTGCAGTGTAAGGGAAATGATGTCGTTCTGGGAAAGCCAATAAATGTAGCTGTAATTAATCCCATACAACTTTGGTTTAAGACATGATACCACAGCAAAGCTACCTGCTCTCTAAAACCAGATCCTGCTCTACTTGCAAAGCACAAATCCGGTGTGTGCGGTGATGGAGTTAGGCATAGCTGGTCTGTTCTGTCCGTCCTCTCAAGTCTCCTAGGCATGGATTTACAAAGGAGAATCCAGGAGCAAAAGAACTGAAAAGTTCCAGTGGCAGAGTCCACACAGAGGTTTGGGGGACAGAGCCCTGGAAAGCCAGGTGTAGGATGTTAGAAAGGGACAAGCCAGTGGCTGCTCTTCACTTTCCATCCCATCACCCTCCTTGGTTGGCCTACTGTACTGGCCTTCTGCATGCATCTTGCATCTGTAGGGTAGGAGATGGGGCAATGTCCTGGGGGTTTTGTGACTCAATACAGCCACTTGCTGCTAATGGAACAAAGCATTTTTCCATAACCACTCCATGTGATCTTCCTCCTTTTGGAGGATGTGTGCTGATGTGGACAGAGGGCATAGTTTGGAGGCAAGGGGGATCATTTGAGAGTAGCCAAGCTACGTGGAAAGCAAGCTGAGATTAAATATATTTGGAGATAAATCTTTGCACAAATGAGTATTGCACGAGCCTCACCTCAAGCTGATTGAAGCCTTGGCTGCAGGTGAGGAACACAAATTGCTGATGCATAAAAAAAACCCCAAACAAACTTAACAGCACTACTCAACCTTGTAGTTACCTTCTGTTGGAAAGACTGAAGGTTTAATGGAGTTCTCTTTGCATTTGTGGTCCAATCAGACAGTGCACCAATTGAATATACCAACTTTGAAAGTTTATGGTTACAGCTTTGACATTTCTAATGGTATTTTCTAAATAAAACCATAAAGGAAATTCAGTTCCACTGTAAAGTGAAACTTGCCAGTAATTTCTCCCTTCCCTCTCATACATTCCGCCCTGTATCTAAGGGTGCTTGAAAAATGCAGTTGTCTGGTAGGATAGCAGGAAAAACAACTCAGAAGCCACTGAAGATGAGGAACAGACAAGTATGCTGGAAGGAGATGGGCTGGAGGAAAGAGGAGGTTGAAAATATTCATTTGTGTTTAGAATTATGTTGTTGTTTGGGACAAATCAGGGACAACTGGTTTTTGCATGGAAGAAGGTAACACATAGCTGCTGACTTCTAATTCATAAGAGGGAATTGCCATTCTCTCACCTCCAGCTCTCCCAGCTTTCTGTATGATCTGTTGCAGTAAAAACTTCCCTGTCCTACCCCAGTGAGTCAGCCCTTCCCCATTTTAAGCAGGTAATGCCAGGTGATGTCATGGTGTTACACAGGTTTCCAGGGCCAGGTTGGCTGATAGCATCTACCTTTTCTTGCTCTGACAAATACAGGAGCCCTGCCTTCAAAGAAAGTACTATATAGCTTAATAAATTAAAACCTTGCAAGGATTAGAAGGAAACAGAGGCTGCTGTCAGGTTGCTTTTCTCATGCTTTTGAGGTGTTTGGGTCCTGTTAAGAAACAGGAGATGTTTATAGATAAATACCTGTAAAATTCTGGAGTAAGAAAGATCACATATCCTGGTGCACATCAAGTTTTGGGATACTGTAACACTGCGTGCCATTCCAGATGGTGACAGAGGGTGGATGCTGTCTGTTCAGAGCTGATTTCAAGGATTCAGGAATGCTGTAGGAAGGAGTGATGGAGATAAGTTGCAGATTTTTTTTCATAATCAGACTTTGTTTCAGCAGAAAGCAATTGACTAACCTACTTTTGCTGGCTTTTAAACTTGGTTTCAGTGTGACTGGGTTAGAGGGTGGGGAGAGGAGAGGGAGCTGTGGTGCCCCTCCAGAATAAGCCCACCATGGGTCAGCATTGAGGCGTCCTGGGGCAATCCACTGCTTCTCAGCCTGTAATTCCTATCACTGCCATTACTCCAGGTTAGACTGATTGCTTGGTGGTCTGTTGTACTTGAATACTTTGTGTTTTGCCTTTACAAGGCACTAATGTGAGAAGACTTTGGCTCTGCTCTGTTGTGCCCCACACCAGATGTGAAGGAAGCTTTTTGGAGCTGTGGCCAGCGTGGCAGCTCACTGTGTTATCAGCAGCTCTCACCATGAGGCTCTCTGGCACCATGTTACCAGATCATCTTTCACAGCTTTTCTACCCTGTTTCCCACTGCATTCTTCGAGCTCTTCAACCCACACGTTTGTCTCTAACATTTTCCCAGTGTCAGTAATAAATAAAACATGTAAAGAAGCATGAGAAAAGACTTAAGGAAAATAATGTTTCAAAGGAGAGACCAAATTAATCTTTTCAGTTTGCAGCCAGGAATTTGAGAGTATTTCCAAGTGGACCAACAGTTCCTGCCTCAGTTCTCTTTGTGGTGAGGGAGCAGAGATGGTTGAGCCTTGGCTGCATATGGTCTCAGCCACTGCAATAAAGCTCTGCGGACAGCTGGGAGGGTTTTGCCCTGCTGGGATTTACTGCCACGTGGGAATCCTCCTGCTTTACTAAAAGTCATTTTATGGCATTATCAGATAGTCGGAGTGGAGCGCAGGATCTGTTGTGTGCTCGCTCAGGATGGGCTCTGGCAGGGTGTGGGGCAGTGAGTAACCATGGCTCTGGGGTTCATGGTGAAACGGTACCGCTGCTCCAACGGCAGCTTCTTCTACTTTCGGTAAGTTTTCGCTCCTCCCTCCCGGTTTCTTGGCGGTATGAAAATAGCACAGATCATGTAAGTAATAGAAGCAGATCTCGTAGTGTTCCTCATATTCATTCATCCTAATTTAATCACAGCTTTCAAAAAAAGGTGTGTGGATTTAGCCGTAAGGATAAAAATCTGTGTTACACAATGTGTTATTAAGGCTTGACTCACTCAGAGCCTGTATTCATTCAGTGTATCTGTTTCTATCTGCATACTGGAGTATGGGGAAAGGGGAGGAGTGGTTTGTTTCCGGAGAGACATCTCACTCCTGGTCTGGTGGACATATTTCTTTCAACCAGTTTTTTTGATTCTCATGCAGCTGTTTTGTTTTTCAGTGGAGACTGAACAGGATCTCAGTGCTGAGCCTGTTGTCACAAACCTTCACCTTCGGGCTAGACGGCTCTGTCCTGTCTGAAGGCTCCCTTGACCCCTTTACAAAAACGTATTTCCTAATGGCTGCTGCCTTTCTGCAACCCCAGGCTCCTCCACAAAGCATTCACTTATAAATAGCTTCACAGTAAAATTGGTTAAGCATCCCTGGTCCAGCAAATGAAAGGAATTTGAAACATTAACAGGAGGCACCGTGGCTGGAGTAAGGAGAACACTACCACTGCGAAATTCAGCAGCCTGCCTGGCTGCACCATGCGAGGTGTCTGTTAGACAAGCTGTGATGTGTAGGGAGAGCAGGCGGGCAGGGAAGGGCTTTGCAAACGCAGGATGCAAACAATGAGGCTTTGGGTAGGGCCTTGCAGGAAAAAAAAAAGGACCAGATTCTCAACAAAAGGCTAAAGCAATCTGCTCAGGCAAAGTCAGCGTTTGATTGACACCGAGCAGAACTCGCATCTAAATAAGTTACCTGAAGTTTCTGGTTTTAAAAAAATAATAATAATGAAACTGGTTAGACTTGTAGAATTGTTGACCAAGTGGTAGGATGTTCTGCTAATTGGTAGTTGGAGAATGAAGCGGGGTGTGGTGCCTACAAAATGAATGCTTGCACTGGGAAACCTGATGCTGCAGCACGGACAGCACACCTGGCTGCAGAGGATGCTGCCGGCGTTGGGGTCCAGTTCAGCAGGGCTGGGATTCCAAATAGCAGCACTGAGCAGAAAGTTTACTGCATCACAGCCCAAGCTCTCTCCTGTGGCTTTGCGAGTGGCTAAGTATTGAATTCCACTTTCTGCTCTCGGGGAGCGTCTCCAGACACACGGGTGTTGTGCTGGAATTATTTGGAGCACGCAGGCGTACAGGCTCGCGTAAGACCGGTGCAGACGTGGCTTTAGCCGGGTGCTTGGGCTGAACAAAAACTCTTTTCAGGATGCTTTGCCTTCACACCAGTTTGTTGGTAAAGGAAATAGATTATGGGATGCAGTTCCTTGGGCATTCGCTTCTATACATTTAATTTTTACCTTTTGGATTATTGATGTCCACAGGCTTGTTTTCCAAGCACTGTAACGCTCTCCCTGGTAAGCTCTGTACTTGAAAGTCTTTTGTGCTTGGTAGGTTGGCTTTTAAATAGGTCAGAACCAGCAGGAGAGCTTCATAACCAGAGCAATGAGGATTTTAACCCTTTGTCCTAGATGCCTTATAGACAGTAGAATATAATAGAAGTCCACTAATAGGCTGGTGCGTGCCGTGGGCAGCCACTGAGAGCCAGAGGTTTCCAGTTCCCAGCTTACAACCGAGATCTTTCTGTAGTGGAAAATTACCAAATTACGGTGTGCAAGCAGAGTGGGTCAGCTTGGGGTTGGGCCAGCGAGGTGGTGGTGTTGGAGAGATCATTTTCAGTAGCAGTTGCATGCTGCTGCCAGGTCAGTGGTTTGGGGCATTGGCTGGGCTCTGATTTAGAAGGAAATTACGCAGCTCTGAAGAGCAGTAATCCAGAGCATATGAGAAGTTTAAAATGTTCCCTGACGTGCTCCTCCACCTGCTTTTCCCAGTGGAAAGAAGTTGTGGAGAATACCTATGTGAGAATGGCTTGGTGCTGTTGGTAACTCTTGGTAACTCTGGATTTGTGTGTTACCCTTTCAATCTTCTGTTGTGTGTGGTAGTAGATAGAAGAAGCAGCAAGAAAAAAAGTTGTTTGTCGGAGGTTAATAAATAGTAATTTAAAACAGGATTTGTGCTGTTTAATGGACCTGTTTAACAGAAACAGATTTGTGCAAACAGCCCTCCCCCCACCTTTTGCATGTGTGATCTTCCTGTTTACAGTAATCTGCTTCTCTGGGATTACCTCTCTCCTCATAGAGGCTCCCAGCAATACTCCATTTTGCCAGCATTTTCCTACCTAGCACAGGCAGACCCTGTTAATCCAGCCCCTTTGCTGGACATTGGGAAGCAAGTTAGTGGCATCTATGCAAAAGGCAAGCCAGCAAGCAATTTTCCTTCATTGTTACTTACAGCTTCAGAATATCAGATGAGGCTTTAAGGCAGCAAAAAACAATTACTTCTGTATAATTATTGCCTATATTGATTGAGATGCTGCTGATTTAGGCACAAGTCAATGATCTGCTTTGCAGATCTATCAATAGATGAAATACAGACCATGGTGCTTACAAATGCATGTACTTGGGTTTGCAAATGTGTGTGGTTGCATCTAGCCAACGACTTTATGACATTGCTGTGGGGTTTATGGAAGATAAAGTGCCAATTCTAAGCCACTTAATCAGTTTATTGAGCTGTTTTAAATATGGTAGCTCCAAGGGATTGCTCGAACAGATAGGTGTTCCTCTGCCCCACAGCACTGAGTTAACAACACTAAGGATGCTCCAGCTGATCTGGCACTACACAAAATGTTTCAAGCTAACCAGTTAGAGTAGCAGTGGAGCAGAACAGATGCTACTGAAAGATTTAATTTGCAAGATGAGATGTGGAAGCACGGAGCCACACTCTGTGTGTCCCTGCCTTTGCTCTCACCCTGTCCCCAAAGGCTGTTTGGAGGCATCCCTGGAAGATGCTTTGCTCTCGCCCGCTGTCTTTAACTGCCCGGATCTCGTTAAGCTCTGCGCAGGAAAGAAAGGGGGACTTCTTTCCTTCTGGAAAAGTCACCTTTGCCACGTCTGTGGAGCGGCCTCCCTGCACTTGCTCTGGCCCCCCCTAATCTCCTTACAGGAGCCACACCATGGCAACAGGCACCCGGGAGCCTCTCCGTGTCCCCCGCGGGGCTGGGTGGGAGCACAGCTCACGGAGGACAGAGATTTCTTTACCGGAGCGGCTGTGACTTTTCTTCTTGCCGCAGCAAATCTGCCTGGCACGATGCTCATCTGAAATTTGTAACCTAAGGCTTGAGGAAGAACTCCTCCTGGATTTTTGTGCCTTTCTTTCTCTCCCAGCAGGATTTACTGTCTGAGATGTAGCCCAGAGAACGGAGTTTGTGAGATGTGGCACCGCTATGATTTGGGGATGCACTGCTAAGTGGCTGTACAATTGTTTCATGTAGGTGTGCTTCATTCATCTTGCTCCAAGTGCAGCCTCTGCTTAACTGGGATTTGCAAAAATCTTTTTCTTTCTCCTTTATTTGGTAATTATTTTTCTTTCCCTCTTCTCCCCCCTGTTTGTGACCACTCCGTGCTTTCCTTCTGTTCCAGGGAGCTGAGGCAGGAGTTGGCTGCAGGCTCCCTGCCAGCTCCCCTGCATCATGCACCAAAGTACTTTGGTAGGACTGGAACTGCTGAGAGTTTGGGGTAGGGACAGAAGCCAAGTGACCTCAGCACTGCTTTCTTGAGAGGAGAAATTAGAGACGATTTTGCAGAGATGGTATTAAAGTGCTGTATTGTGGTGTGTTTATTTTAGACCTGCCCTACCTTAGCTGCAGCAAGTGTTCAATTATACATGGCTGAGGTTTTGGGTTTGCATTGGTACAGCTGTTGCTGTAACCTGTTAAAACAAAGCATGCACAGTGCAGCCAATGCATTTGTACCAGTGCTGCTGTTTTGCATTTGAAATCAGTGTCTTTGTAGCATTCCTCTGATTAAAGGCTTTTGCTGTCTGCACTTATTTCATTCAATATATTAAATGGGAACAAAGTTCTCCCTTGCTGTTTAATAAATCTTTATCATACAGGAATCTACTCGAATACCTCCAGCGTTTCATTTTGGACAAAAGAGCAGTTGGATGAACTCTGCTTGTTGCAGAGTTTTTGTTAAGCAGCCTTAGAAGTGCTGAAGACTCCTTTTTCAAATGTTTTGGTTTTTCCCCTTCTGTTTCCTCATAGGATTGCTTCAAGGGCAGGAGGAATTTGATTTTACTAAGGTTACAAAAATACGAGGATTTTTTTGTACAAGATAAGCAAGTACATAAAATCTGCTTATTAAGGAAGCTGTTAGAGGTAGCTGTGCTTTTTTCGCTCCTCCATAAATACATTTTAAAAACAGTTTCCATTTGAACTTGAGCCTTTGTGCTGGGAATTGAATAAACCAGGAAATACTGTGAGGACAAACACAGGTTAAAAAGTATCATTTCAAAGCACTGCTTTTCTCTGCATAGACAACTGATGCCTTTCTACTTTCACATCTGTGCTCAGTCACACTTGCTGAATGTGCAGCCGTATTTATGGACACATTCTCATGGATCAATGAACAGGCACAGGGACCAGCACAAGCTTCAATATCTTAACAAAATCTAGACCTGCCAGGTAAACAGCTCCTTTTCTGCTAAGCTGGGGCTCAGTGCTCTTCCTCCTCGTTGGTCATCTGTGAAGGCTTTGACTGAGTTCTAGCTAGAGGAAAATAAGATGTGTGTGCCCAAAGCGTTTACTTTTTGAAGTAGAAATGCTGTTTGTGCCTAAAGTATCATATGACTTTATTACAGAAGCTCTCAGTCCGGGTGTCAGCCTGGAGTTAGAAGGTGGAGCCACTGTCACCAATAAATTGAGCACGTTTTATAGTGCTGTTTGACAGCAGAACTCCCTGCTGTGCACAAATGTTGCATTAAATTGAATTGGGAGAATACAGAAAGTGTTAGAGCACATTTTATACTGTGGCTGTCAGTTTCAAAAAGCTATGGCATTGTGGAGGGAGGGGATATGCCTTTGAGAAATACTCAAGAACTGGTGGGAGCAAGGAGAAGACTGCCTTAATAAAAAGGTACTGTGCATGTGGGAGATACCAGTGCTGGCAGAGCTCAGGGATTTACAGTACAGCTGAAAAAGGGAAGCATTAAGTGTTAGTGAGGGGAAATTAAATGAGAATGGAGGTATCAAAAACATGGGAAACTTAAAACTGGAAGAAGCAGCTGAAGAAGAAAATGCAAAGGTTCAATGCAGGTAACTGATCTGAGCATTGTGAAGTGGGAAGTCACTGGTCGGTTGGACTGGATGGTCTTGAATGTCTCTTCCAACTTCAGTGATTCTATGATTTGCACGTTTGACTTTAGCGTAAAGGCTTTGTATATTAAGAGAAATCCAATGTGTTGCAGGGGGATCATCTGCTCTAATGAGAATAGCTCTCATTCTTCATTGGTTTAGAGATTTAGAGCTTGGTGTGCTTTTTGCTGTTAATACACAACATTGGGCTTGCAATCTAGGTAGCAAATGTATTTAGTGAAATTCCAAACCTATCTGTGCTTTGGTTTTGGTTTTTTTTTAATTTTAGCAGTGAAGTTCTGAACTCTTTGTTGTGCTGTTGTTCTTTCCCTGATGGCTCAGCACCTACAGTTTCTAGGTCAGTGGGAATGGACTTCCTCGGCTTGTGTAGGTGGA
This sequence comes from Aegotheles bennettii, assembly GCA_013398125.1. Lineage (NCBI taxonomy): Eukaryota > Metazoa > Chordata > Aves > Caprimulgiformes > Aegothelidae > Aegotheles > Aegotheles bennettii. The sequence continues at coordinate 492,355 of VZRW01002719.1, forward strand.
TATTTCCTTAGGAATCTGGGATTACTGGCCTCATGTTACTGTCATAAGGTTTCCAGACTCATTGTAGAAGTTGTCCTGAATAAACACCAAGCTGCAGCTTTCTCTGAGATCTTGCCAACTCTTTTGGTAGTTGTGAGAAAAATAATGTTTCCTTTCCCCCCTGTTCTCCTACAGGTCACGTGGATTGCCCAAGCTGAAGGAGTCCCGTTCCCATGAGTCTTTACTGAGCCCCGGCAGCGCCGTGGAGGCCCTGGATCTCGGGGCAGAAGAAAAAGTCTTTGTCAAACCACTTCACAGCAGTATCCTCGGACAAGACTTCTGCTTTGAGGTAAAGAACACTCTCCAAAGATGCAGCAGATTATGTGCTGTCAGTCACTCCGAGCCCTTGCAGTGAGCTGCTCTGGGACTTTGTAATTGGAGAAGAGATGAGCAGCCGCTGCTTTGCTGAGGGTTGGGTGGGGGCTGTCTAACCAGTGTGTGTTTGTAAAGTCCTTGAGGCTAATGGCATCAATCACTCAATGGAGAGAAATCTTTTTCAATTACCACGTCTTCTAATTGAAAATTCTCTTTGATTCGATAAATATCTAAGCATTTCTAGTTTGCATGCAAATATGATTCAAACATGCTGTTGTTCGTAAGCTGTGTGCTCATCCTCTCCAAATTCACCTAAAATTAAATTTAGAAAATATACCGTAACTGAGAAATGGGATTTCCAGTCAGAGCACCCTGCCATTAGCTCGGCCCGGTTGCCGATTGCTGGAGGAGAAGCTTTGGTAGCTGCGGCCGTGTCCGTGGCACCATGGAGTGGGATGCAGGGAGCCTCCTTGCTGTTTCAGCAGGGGTATTTCAGCAGCACAGCTCCTCACCTTGCTTCAGAAGCACAGCCCTGGCCTCGCAGGGCCAATGGTGCATTCGTTTGTGCTTTGGGATGTGTCTGAGGCCATCGTACTCTGGCAGGGGTGGGTGACAATCTGTCTTCAGCAGGATTAGTCAGATGTGTCTGTACTTCTGCAACAAAGATCTGTTTGCAACCTGGAAAACTGCTCTGGCAGAGAACCAGCATATCCGGCCCTTCTCCCTCAGGATGTATCCAGGAACCGTTCCTGCTTGCTTCGGTCTCATTCTTCTGGTTGGAAGCACTTTCCAGGTTGCTTAGGTTTGGGTTTCCAGCTTGCTTAGGTTTGGGGAGTGGAGCGGAAAAACTGGCACCAACTTAGTTCTGAGGCTGTTGCTTCAAACTCCTTTGTAATTGTGTGCACAAATGAGTGGAAAGACTCAATGAAGCTTGTCAGGCCACGTAGAAGTGACAGAAACCAAGGTGGGACCCCCCCCGTGTGAAAGCAGAGGTGTGTATGGCATCGTGTCAGGATCAGAGCTGGATCAGAGCACAACTCCTTCAGTTTGTTTTAGACTGCTGCTGTAAATGTGGACCCTCAGGAATGTTTTGTAGTTACTGAGGACACCATTTCCAGTGTCTTTTGCCTTATATTAATACATTGTTAGTTCTGTCTGCCTTTACGCTGCTGGTAACCAAATCATTTGCCTTTGGGAATTAATGGGGAAAATTGCAAGCATTTAATAGCTGTGGATCAATTAACGAGTGGTTTTTAAAAAATAAATTAACTGGTTGATTAGAGCCTTGTTTAAAAGTCTTAAAGAGAAGGTTCTGGTGCTCCTCATATGTTTTAGTTTTATATTAATCTGAACTGACATTTTTTCTCTGCATTTTGTGGGCCTTTTAACCTCTCTGCCTTTGGGGCTCCCATAGTGTTTTCCTGCCTTTTTCATATTTACTTTGTTACTCAAGCATTGCTTATCTTTTTCCCTGCTTTTTTGCAGCCTCTCACATGTCTCCTAGGCTTGCCTGAACTCAGCCTGTCGTTTTTATGTTCCAGGTAACCTACTCCAGTGGCAGTAAATGCTTCAGTTGTTCCTCTGCAGCAGAGAGGGACAAGTGGATGGAAAACCTACGGAGAACAGTGCAGCCGAATAAGGTAACAGGAACTGCGGAAATGAGATTAGAGGGGCAGTGGAGATGGTATGATTGGATTTTAGTCCAGTGTACCAGGGTTTCCCACAGCTGCACGCTCAATTAATTTAGTCTGGGGAGAAGTCCACTCGTCACTGTATGGAAGCTGCTGTGTGCTGTTCTGGTGAGTGCAGTAGGTCAAACCTTTCATGAATAAATACATGTCAGTGTGCTTCCTGATCCCTGCCCCAGCGCCTGCTTAGGATGTTTCAGACTGGGTTTTTGATACCATGCACTTCAGAAGGATGGAGCATGGTTTACTGGGGGGGCACAGTTTGGGAGGGAAGAAAGAAAAACAAACAAAAAGCAAAACAAAACACAAAAACCCCACAAAAGGAATTTGAGCCAGAGTGAGAAGGGGAGTCGAGTTATTATATATATAGAGGGAGAGAGAGAGAGAGTTATGTTCTTATATATATATATANTATTATATCAGCTGGTAAATATCTGCTAAGTCCCCTCCATAGCTGGCATACCACCTTGGAGAACCAGGCTAGCAGTGCTCCTGGAGTTACTCACAGGAGTAAAGGCGGCGGTGTGCTGTGCCAGTCTGGAGCCTCTTGAGTGGCTCCTGTGCAGGGTGTTTGTTTTCAGCCATTTCAAATACAGCCTTTTGAGAATGAAAACGTTCTAGTCTGCACCTCTGACATACAAAAGACAGCCCTTTGCCTCTACTTTAAAAAATGTCCCGTTTTCTAGAGATTCTGAAGGTCGGAGAAGGTGATTCTGAATTCTGCTTCTATCCCTACCTTGAACACAAAGGGCCGCTCTCTGCTGCTGCTTTAGAAGACAAAACGTTCAGTTTTTAGGGATTCTCAATCAAAGCTGAGCTCTTTTCTTCTGCACAGGACAACTGCCGTCGAGCTGAAAATGTGCTCCGTCTGTGGATCATTGAGGCCAAGGACCTGGCCCCCAAGAAGAAATACTTCTGTGAGCTGTGCCTCGATGACACCCTCTTTGCCCGCACCACCAGCAAAACAAAAGCGGACAACATTTTCTGGGGAGAGCACTTTGAGTTCTATGGGCTCCCACCTCTTCACAGCATCACGGTTCACATCTACAAGGACGTGGAGAAGAAGAAGAAAAAGGACAAGAACAATTATGTAGGCCTGGTCAACATTCCCATGGCCAGTGTAACTGGTCGCCAGTTTGTGGAAAAATGGTACCCAGTCAGCACACCTACACCCAACAAAGGGAAATCAGGGGGACCTTCCATTCGGATCAAATCCCGTTACCAGACCATCACCATCCTGCCCATGGAGCAATACAAAGAGTTTGCAGAGTTTGTTACCAGCAACTACACCATGCTGTGCTCTGTGCTGGAACCTGTGATCAGCGTAAGGAACAAGGAAGAGATGGCCTGTGCTTTGGTGCACATTCTTCAGAGCACTGGGAGAGCTAAGGTAAGAACAGGCTGTTCCTGTCGACACTGCTCTCGCAGATGATGGGTGATATCATTTCCCCTACAAACCAGGCAGACCAGAAGCAACAGCAGGTGGTGCCTGATAGGGTAAGGCTGAGAACAAGGTCTCAAAAGCCTTTGAAAAGACTTGGGCAATTGCATCTGTCAGGAAGGCACGTAGATAAGCACGGTACCAGCGATGATTGAAAGCTGATACAATGATTAAAGATGCTATGTACAAAGTACAGGCAGGCAGACTGTGTAACTTCATGTTATTCTGAAAAATTGTGGCTTGCACCTGAGTTTTCAGGAACCTTTTCTGTATTTCTAAAGTCATGATACTAGAGAAGAGATAAGCAAGCAAGAGATTAGGAAGCCAGAGAATTACTTCTCTAAATAGATTCTGATAAAATGAGCAGCAGGGTGCCATTGTTGAGTCAGTGCTAAGTCAGCTAATCGATGCTAGCATTGATTTGGTCAGCGTTTGAACAGCCATTTGGAGGATCTATACTCGGTTAATGGTGATCCCACCTGCCCCAAGGCTGTTATTAGGACTTCTGGGCACACAGTGATGGTTCTCTGTCAGGCAGCAATTGGAGCGAGCCTTGGTTTCTTCAAATAGCTTGTGGGAGAGTATTCTGTAGGTCTTGGGAAATTCTGAGAAGCATTAACAAGCATTGATTTATCTGGATGCTGCCTGCCAAGTGGGTGTGTGAGTAGTACCAAGCTGCAGCCAGCTTCTTCCAGTAACACCAGCTAGGGCAAGTTAAGCATGACCAAACACAAGCTCTGGAGGGTTGGAGATGTGGAAGGATGGCCGTAAGCAACATCCAAGGGGCAGCCTAATTTAACTGCTTCAAAAAAGTCCTTTTATGTTTGCATAATCATGTGCCACTCTCTGCTGTTCTCCCCTCCACTTACATCTCGGGAAGGCTGCTGCTCTGTGACAGCGTGTGACAGGAGGTCGTTCCTCACCAAGTTGTTTGTCTGAGCAAGAGAAGCTGGTAGCCAGGATAGCTCCTGTAGGGCTGTGTTGAAATCCTGCTGGGAAGCAGGCTCTGGATTCCTGCAGTGCTAGCTGCGAGAGGTAGATAAATTAGTGTTATAACTTTGCCTTCGTAGTGCCTGAACGTTTGCATCTCTGTCTGCTGCGAGCACGGAGCAGCTCGGGCTGCCATGACCTAAAGCTGCACAGAGGGGACATCTCCAGGTCACACTGTGTTGGTGGCAATGCACCTGGATGTTCCCGGTTTGCGCTGGGTGAAAATCATCCTCTCAGGTTTTGCTGAGAAGAAACAGCAATAATGGGTTGAAAACCAAGAGTGCTAAATGTATTTTTGATTTATATTTATCATAGATTTGTTCTGTGTGTTTTACGCTCATACGCCAGCAGTGCATTAGGGCTTCTGCAGTTAATGGGCTTGTGTGACCTTGGTACAGCACTCTCTGAACTGTTTGGAGGATGCTGCTGTTCCCAGAAGAACCAGCAAGTCACCATGATCACTCAGCCCTAATTCAGGGTGATGGTTTGGAGGGGTCTTTTTTTTTTTTTTTGGAATAGTTAAAAAAAAAAAAAGAGAGAGAAATCTGTTTGTTCTGGAGAACTTTACAGTGGCTGACATTGGATCTTGCAAAATACTGAGTGTTTCTTGTGAAATACTGAGTGTCCTTGACTCACATAAAGCTATCACTGCAGGAAGTATTACTGTAGAATTAGACCCTGTACCAAGAGGTTATTCACTGTATCAAGACTTGATGGTAGTACCTGGCTGGGCATTTCAATACGGTTTAAGTTAAGCCATGTAGATCCACAGCAAGTGTGTTAACTTTTTCCCCAATATCCTGAACCACTTTTGGGTTGTGAATTTAATTTACATAAGCCGTTCTTCTTATTTAAATTTCAGCAAGCTGAAAGAACTTGTGCCTGACTTCCAACTTTAAATCCAAGTTTTTATGTAATATTTCATATTAAAAGATAAATGTCACATCACCATTTCTTTGGGCAGGCAAACCCACTGAAAAACAAGCTGGTGAGGGCTCCTGTTCAGGTCCTAAACTGAAACACGAGCTTGGCTGTGAAGGTTTCTTTTAGAGACTTTTGCTTCTCCCTTTATAATTTCTGATCTGTAACATTTATAAATATAACAAACCCAAGAGAAGCCCTAGCTATTTCCTTGGCCCACACTACATGAAATATCTGCACTCCTTGTCCCAAGCTGGGAAATGATTTGTGTAACCCCCTTGGCTTCTGTGGTTAGCCTGGCGTGCCTGAGTCTGGTTAAAATAACCTCTTCCCATTTGACTTTTTTCTTCAGGACTTCTTGACAGACTTGGTGATGTCAGAGGTAGATCGTTGTGGGGAGCATGATGTCTTGATCTTCAGGGAGAACACACTTGCTACCAAAGCTATTGAGGAATACCTGAAGTTGGTAGGGCAGAAGTACCTTCATGATGCACTAGGTAAGCAAGTGCCTGTCTGTCACCTGGTTGCAAGGGCTAATCCAGAACTGTCTGCAACATAACCAAAGCTTCATGCACCTGGGAACGTGGGATGGGAAGGAGCTGGTGTCTAGTATCCAGACAGCAAATTACATGCTGTTTTACTCTTGGTGCTCTACTGCTCTTTGCAGGAGTAGCACTCAAGGAAAGGCAATGTGATTTGATATAGCTGAGTTCCCTCTTAAAGATGCATCACCACATCATGTTTTTCTGGATAACGTTCTTTTGTGTCTCTAGTTGTGATGAAGAGGTGTAACACTGCAGTTGATTTGTGGGCAGCAGTGATTGTTCCATCTGTATATGAACGGGCTTGAAAAAGGGGTTTTGACCCATGGTTTAACAGCAGAAATTGAGACAGACACCTTGTGTCGTGATGTCAGGAGTGAATCTGGTGTCATGTGCAATACAATTAGGTGGAGATTTCTGAAAGGGTGATAGGTGTGAGGCATATATTTCATTAATCTCATGCTGAAGAAGCTCCTGCACTCACTTTAGGCTGAAGTGCCACCACCTATGGGGTTAGGTATGCTCAGGGGTATCTGGTTGACAACCAAAGTTCTCATCCACAAGTACATATTGCTGGGGCATCTCCAGTCAGTCTCCTTCACTTGCTGTTGTAGTGAACAGCAAATGTTAGCTGTGGTGTTAACAAGTCTTAAGCATGAGATGCCCACCCCAGCACTTGGGTTATGGAATCACAGAATCCCAGACTGGTTTGGATTGGAAAGGACCTTAAAGCTCCTCCACTGCCACCCCCTGCCATGGGCAGGGACACCTCCCACCAGACCAGGTTGCTCCAAGCCCCATCCAGCCTGGCCTTCATAAACATTTGTGTTAACCTTTTAAACAGGCACCTTGCCTCAACAAAAATTCTTAGACAAATCTGGCTGGGGGGGGTGAGGCTGCAGAGCAGCACAGGGCAGGAGATAGAGGTACAGACTGCCAGTGTTTATCCAAAGTGCTCTTCATTCACCACCTCGTTAAAACTGCCCGGCTGACCTGTGATGTCCTGCTGCATTCCCCCAGTGTTGTCCTTAATGTCCGTGGTTACATGCCAGGGTGGATTCTGATAACTGTATTATTGTCCCCTCTCCACCAAAAAGGTTCTGCTCCAGTCATAAGCCACTGCCTTACTGTCCATGCAGCTAATATTGTAATAAAGAGGACCAAAACCCAAAGAAGCTCTCGGCCTCACTACAGTCAGCTCTTACCAACTCCACACCACCTTTGTTATCCACGATTGCACAATGATTCACCCATCCCCCTCTTGCTTCTTGGATGTAGAAAGCTTTGGAAATTGATACAAGAGAAACAAAATCAGGCCGAAGCCAAGTCCCACACCACATCCTTTCACAAAGAAAAAAGGAAAAAAATGCAGCTTGCTTTCCTAGCAGTCTCACTTGTCCTCAGCAATCCCAGATGCTGGCAAGTCATCAAGGAGATAGTTGGCTAAGTTAGTGCTCCAAGGGGCAGTGTGGTCAGCTCCATGATTATATGTACTTTGGCCATGTCTTCAATGTACTGAGCCTCTTCTGGTAGGCTTATTCTCATGGGTGGAACCACTGAGCATCAGTCACAGTCCTGGGCTGTCGCCTGGTACGGAGAAATGAGCAGCGTGTGACTTTGTACTGTGCTGTTCTGTACTGTGCTGTTCTGAACTGTGCAGTGTTCTGAACAGCACACTGTGCCGTGCTGAAGGATCAGCTGTGGGACCAGTAGATCACATTTGACTGCCAGCCCCTTAATGTGTGCTAATTACATAAAAATATTTTAAAATTAATGACTTCTAATACATCATTTAGAGCATTGGTGCTGAGTGATAGACATGAGGGATGGAAAATTCCCCTAAGGTCGTCCAGCTTGTCTGTGGCTCAGGGCAAGGTTGCTCGTGACAATGTGCCTGTCTAATTCTTTGTCGAGTTTTAAATGTCATTCTGCTCAGATGCCACATTCTCTGAAGGGATTAGCAGCATCACACTTGGTGTTAGCTACTTAATACGTCTGTAAAAGCGTCTTAATATATGATTAAGGCAGGGTCTTGTGAACCACAGAGTAAGTTTCAAATGTATTTAAAGAAAAAAATAATATTCCAGTAAACAACAGTTAAAACAGCATTGGCTCAACAAAAGTGATGCCGAGAGTGATATAAATAAGAGATCTAGATGCCTTCAGCAGAAATTTTTTGGACCCCAACAACAACCACAAAAAAAATGCTTAAGAAAATGTGCTGCCTGCTTTGCTTGCAAGAACACTGCTGACTCGAGATGTGGGGAAGGGGGCTGGGAGGTGTTTAAGGGTTTTTAGGAAAACAAAGACAAAAAACCCAAACCCTTTTGCACAAACAAGCCTGGTGGCGTTAGCTCAGAGCCAGCGAGATCATCCGAGGAGATGAACTTAAAAGACATTGCATCATTAAATGAACAAGTAAAAGAGTTTCTCCTAGTGAACAACAATTTGAAAATCACTTCATGTATTAGCACAGATAGGAGGAAACTAGTAAGTAGTTCAGTCCACTATGTGAAAGGAGACTCCATCTGGTTCTGTAAGTGTCCAGTTCCTGCTGCAATGCTGTTAGGAGAAGGATGACAGACATGAAAAGGTTTTTGAAAGGTGCAGGCTATAAAATTGTCGTAAGGTGTTGATAAAAGAGGTTGAGAAAATGAGCAGTCTGTAGCTTCACTCGGGTTTACTCTCATTCAGGAGCACCGTGACACTTTTCTAAATTTACAATCTCTTTAAATTTTAAAGTATTAAAAACAAAGAGCATTGTCAAGTGCATTTTGTGGGGAAATTATGAAGACAAAAGGCGCAGTGTTGTTTCTAAAACTGTGGATAGTTTTATAGCTGATAATACAATTTGAATACAAAGTCAAATCCTGTTCTTCAGGCTATGAGTGAAGTGTCTGCAGGGTTTATAAGCAAAGCCATCCTGTTACTGCACCTGTATTTGGGGCAGTGAGGGCACGGGAGGCTGAAGCATCAGAGCACCAGCCGTCTGATCTGGTCTGGCAAGTGCTCTGTTCTGAAAGCACTGGGAGGAGTCGTGTCCCCAACATCTGGTGTCTGGAGGCTGTGTTGCAGACCCAGGGAGCAGAAGAGGCAGTCGCCAAGGCAAGACATAAACAGGATTTAAAGATGTGTCAAGGAGGCTTTTCATGTAACTACTGTGGTTTGTCATCCTCTTCCCTTTGTCCAGGGGAGTTTATCAAGGCTTTATATGAATCAGATGAGAACTGTGAAGTGGATCCCAGCAAATGTTCATCCAGTGAATTAACAGATCATCAGAGCAACCTGAAAATGTGTTGTGAGCTGGCCTTCTGCAAGATCATCAATTCTTACTGGTGAGGCACCTCCTCTCCCCTTCTCCCCCATTAGGTCATTTGCTCAGAGGGTGCCTCTTCCTCCTCTGAGGATGAGCAAACAGCAGGTGTACAGGGAAATAGCATGGACCCATCTGTCTTCTGAGACTGCCTTCGTTTCCTTTCTTGACTACCTTCCCACATGTGACACCATATTGCAGGTGGAACTTGTGCCCAAATGGAGAGGTTCCAGTCCCACACACCGTACCTGACAGGAGCTTCTGCTGAAATGCCCTGCCAAGGGAACACATGCTGAGCTGTGACCGAATAAGGAGGGAATGAAAGTGAGAAGACAACAGCTTAGCTTTAACTGGCAATAAAAAGCTGAAATTTTCATGTCTATAGAAAACTTTCAGACCCTTTAGATCTGTAGAACTGAAGAGGAAGTCAGAGGGAGGAAACACTGGCAGAGAGATTTCTATTAATGTCTGAGCAGTAGTGAAAGAGGAAGGGCCTTTCTGCTTCAGGATGAAGCACATCTGGAATACTGAGGGAGCTTAACGGGCGAAATAAGAATTTCAGTTCTGGAGATGAGTTCAGTTTGGGTTTAGTGTTCTAACACCCTGTTTGCTCCAGGGTAGCGATGGATAAGTAGTTCTGAGCTTGGAAATCAGTGTGTCTGAAGATGGCTTTGCTTAACATATATGAACAAGGGATGCTTTAAAGACTGTCTGAGTATCACCAGATTAAATGGGGATCTAAGAATAGATGCCTAATGGCATTTCCTAGCCTAGAGAGAGAAAAGGGGTGGGGGGAGTGTAAGAGAGCCAATTATGCTTTTCCACTGATAATTTCTTCAGGTGATTGGTCACCAGTTCAGCTTGTTTCAGCTCTTTGCCCATGTGATTTTATTTCCTGGTTTGTTGTTTTTCAGCGTGTTCCCTCGTGAGCTGAAGGAGGTGTTTGCATCCTGGAAGCAGCAGTGCCTGAGCAGGGGCAAGCAGGACATCAGTGAACGCCTGATCAGTGCCTCCCTCTTCCTCCGCTTCCTCTGCCCTGCCATCATGTCCCCCAGCCTCTTCAGCCTCATGCAGGAGTATCCTGACGACCGGACATCGCGCACGCTCACACTGATTGCTAAAGTCATTCAGAACCTCGCCAACTTTGCTAAGTAGGTGGTGGTGACAGATCTGGGGTCTGTGCCCCTCGGGGTGTGAGGTGCTGCAGGTTACTGTGGAGCGAGGAGAGCCCTGCTTGGTACTCGTGTTTACAGGCACTGCTTCTCTGGCAAATTGAAGTTGGTTTTAGAAAAGAAGGAAACTTCTCACTCACATGTGAAGCCCCTTGAGACACCTCAGCACTGAGCTGGATGAATTCTCCTTTTCACATGCAGATTTGGGCTGTGTTGAATTCAGTAGAGGGGACGCAGTATAAAACCAAGAGCCATGCATTAGCGTGTCAGTGTGTGTGCTGCTTCAAAAGAAAAACAGCCTGTTCCCACCAGGGATCATGATTTTCCTCCTTTCTTCCTCCAGAATTCCCAGCTGAATGATACAAAGGGCATAACATCTCTCTTACAGTGGAGGGGATGCAGAGGAGGGGAGAGAAAGGTGTGGGAGGGAGGGGGGCAGAGACTGCGTTCGACCCCTTATAATATGACCAGGGAGTTACTATTATTTAAGTTCCAGAAAGCAGTGACTCTTAAATTGTCCTTTGTTGTGTGGAGCCTATTGACTGGGTTGCCCCCCCTCCCCTTTCTTGCAGGTTTGGGAATAAGGAAGAGTATATGGCCTTCATGAACGACTTTTTGGAACATGAGTGGGGAGGAATGAAGCGCTTTCTCGTGGAGATCTCTAATCCAGATACCATCTCAAACATGCCTGGATTTGAGGGCTACATCGACCTGGGCAGAGAGCTCTCAGTTTTGCATTCCCTCTTGTGGGAGGTTGTGTCCCAACTTGATAAGGTAAAGCAGGCTGGAGGCCTGGGAGGGTGAATCCGGTGATTGTATCATAGCAACAGTAAACACCAGGAAACATCAAGGGAGCAACTGGAGCCTGCTTTGGGGAGAACTTATTCAACAGCATCTGAGAGGAATGTTTGATAGTGGTATTTCACAATTCTTCTTTCCACGATTTCAGCTCAGGGCATGTGAAGTGGTTGGGCTCCAGCAGTTAGTGCAAACACTTTGGAGGGCCTTAAGTAAGGATGGGTGTTAAATGGTGGAGAGGGCAGCACTTAAAAGTGGACCTGGAATTCCCTGAGCAGCTTGTTCCTCTCTCATAAGTGAGCTGGAAAAAAAGGGAGGGTGTTTGGACAGAAAATGAAGATGTTGTGGTGCCATTTGGATGCTGATGGAGGTGCTTTGCTGCACACCAGGCCCTCCCCTGCCCAGCTCTGATGGAGTAACGCACTGGCCAGGCAGAACTGTTCTCATTAAAGACCTGATCCAAGGCCTGCTGAGATGTTCTCATTTCTGTAGTCCTTGTGTTCCTGCCTGTGTGTTGTGCTGGGCTCATGTGTGTCATCCAGATTCTGTGTGCTGATGGCAATACACATCTCCAGCAGCAAGCACTGCGTCCATTTAGCTGCAGAAGGAGAAAGGACAGTAGTTTTGCTCTTCCTTAGCTATGGGGCTTTGCAGAGTCCAAAATCATTAAAGCCGTGGTAGCAAACATAGTTGATGAGACCCAGAAAAGCTGAACCTGTGAGTCATTATTTATTTTTTTTTTTTTGGAAGTGCTTGGAACCGTTCCATATTCCAACTTTCAGAGGTGCATTATTTTGTCCATATTCCATTTATATTATTCTTTCTTCTGAAACTGGAGAGGTGACATGGATTGCAATGCACTCTTAATATTTTTATTGCATTAAGGTTTGCCAAAATAGTTATTTGTTGGGTATCTATTTTCTCACAGTACATTATTTAAAGCAGAAAACAAAAACCCGAGCTTGTTGCATCGGATTAAATGGAAACATACTTGACTCAAAAAGGCAGTGTATCTTAATCTTAGTTTGATAACAGTTTATGGTCTGGTTTTTCCGTTTCCCTCATACGTGCACACAGTGTGCTTTCAAAATGTCACAGGCAGCAAAGTCAGCTGTAAAGGCAGTGCAGCAGCCTCGGGAAAACAGGCAAAGTAAGCACTCAAAAGACCAGATCCTCCTTTTCTACACACTGGGGTAAACCTACCAGTGCAGGGAACGCTGCCATCTCCCTCCGAGCTGGTCAGGCCTCAGGTCAAGAGAAACCCAGCTCCAGTGTGTAGAGTTGCAAATGGATCTCTGGACTTGGTGTTGGTTACTGAGCTGCTCTCTGAATGCAGTGGTTGTAAATGTCTTGGGCAGCGAGGAAAGGGAGGAGCCAGACCTGGATAAAGCCATCAAAGCAGATCTGCTTTGCCCTTTCTGTAGGGTAGATGGATGGATCTATCCTAGCAGGCCCTGGGGAGCTGGTATAGTGGTTTACTAAAAATAGATTTAAGGGGTAAAGTTACGTTGCAATGCTGCCTTACTGTAGGTAATGACTGGAAAACAATGAGAGAAGTCACCTCGGAGGCTTATGAAATGAAAACCTTCCCTTTCCCCATCTCCCTCAACCTTTGCGATTCTCTCATGATCCCCCTGAATGCCGCATCCCCTTGTCTGTTGGCATGCATTTCCTTTACCACATGACACCCTTTGCCTGGAAAGTTCCCCCCACTAGCTGAATCTGTAGTCTTTGGATGCCCTTTAATGAGTAGATACTGTAGTTTTCACTTCAGCCTCACCCAGCCTGGACTTAGTTTGCTTTGCATGATAGTTTTGCATTGGAATGGCAATAGTTTTGTTTTATTGAGCATGATTTTTATTTTTGGGGGTCAATCCTAATTTCTGTTCTATTTCCTTTTCTTTCCTCAATGTCTGCTGCACCCCGTTTCGTCTCCTCCATCCATCTCGTCGCCGTGGTTACGCTGCTCCGTAACACTGCATTACGGTCCTGGCACACTCGCACACAACCACCCACCCTCCTTCCTTCCACCTCCACCCCTCCGCCTCTCTGCATCGTTATCAAAAAAAACTGGCGGATGTCGCGGTGCTTGTTGTCCAATTAGGGTGAAAATTCCTTCCTACAGGCGACCGTGGCAAAACTGGGACCTCTGCCTCGTATTCTTGCCGATATCACCAAATCAATGACCAACCCTACGCCGATACAGCAGCAGCTGAGGCGTTTCACCGAGCACAGCTCTAGTCCAAACGTCAGTGGCAGTCTCTCCTCAGGGCTTCAGAAGATATTTGAGGACCCCACTGATGGGTACGTAACAGCCAGAGCTGAAGGGAAGCTCTGGGGGATGAGGGTTTTTACCCCTGTTAGGAGTTGAGGGCTTCATCACCTGAACAGCCTGCCCAGGCCAGCCACAGGAGTGGGGAGCTGGGGCCTCTGTCGCAGGGAATACACAGTCCCAGTCAGAGGGTGCACAAGGTGGCACTGGAGACCTGAAGATTTTGACTTCTCAGGACTCAAACATCTCTGGGAGTCGGTGACTTGAGCTGCTAAAAACCAGTCTTGCAGTTTATTGCCAATGTGTGTGTCCGGATGCACAGTCAGCCCTAACGCTTCCTTCTGGCAATCAGGCTGCTTATTTACTGCTAATGAAAAAACAGGGCTGGAGGTGGAACTTGGTACCAGCAGAAAACCAAAAATAGTCCCTCCTCTGTCTAGTGCAGTGTTTCTCCTATTGCCATAGCCGTTATCCTGAAGCAAAAACCTGTGACGTGGCAGAACTGCCAAAAAACTTGGACACTGTGGTCTCTGCTGTCAGGTGTGAGGGCTGGTTTTGTCACATGGAAGTGTCTGCCCTCTGAGCTTACATCTAGATGTACAAGAGCCTTCACACAGCTCCTGTTGAGTCCTCAAACACCCACAATACGTAAAGCTGGTGAAGGGTTAAATGGGATCTGAACTTCTCTGGAGTCTGGCTGGAGACAGGAGTGTCTGAGGGGAGAGGGTTTGGTGGGAATGGTTCGCGTTTCACCTCCGAAAAAAATAAAGATGAAGCACTTTTTGAATCAAATATAATTCTCAGAGATAAGTGGTAATTAAGGAAGAGTGTGTTCTGACTTGAACACAAAGAGCTCATAAAAGGAAATCTGGTTTCTTGAAGCTTTCAGTTGGGGGGGAGGTTAAATGAGGTAGAGAGACTTCTCTGGGACAGATCTCTTAGGGTCTTGGCTGCTTAAAAATTAACCAAATTCCTTTCCACTCCACAGTGACTTGCATAAGCTGAAGTCTCCAACCCAGGAAAATGTCGACGGATATTTTAGGGGCAAGACCTTACTGCTGGTTCAGCAGGCATCCACCCAGAGCATGACTTACTCAGATAAGGATGAAAGGGAAAGCGTCTTGCCCAATGGACGTAGCATCTCTCTCATGGACCTGCAGGATCCTCACCCAGCTCACAGTGACCACACTTCTATTGTACACGATGTGCCTTTGCGCCTGGCCGGCAGCCAGCTCTCCATCACACAGGTGGCCAACATCAAACAGCTGTGGGAAACCCAGAACACCCCCCAGAGTGCTCCCCAGGTGAGAAGGCCTCTGCACCCGGCTTTGAACCAACAGGGCAGCCTCCAGCCTCTGTCGTTCCAGAACCCGGTTTACCATCTCAACAACCCAACCCCTCCGCTGCCGAAGGCCTCTGTGGACTCCAGCCTGGAGAACCTGAGCACCGCCAGTTCCCGGAGCCGAAGCAACAGCGAAGACTTCAAACTGAGTGGACCCAGCAACAGCAGCATGGAGGACTTCACCAAGCGCAGCACGCAGAGCGAGGACTTCTCGCGGCGCCACACGGTCCCGGACAAGCACGTCCCCATCGCGCTGCCCCGCCAGAACAGCAGCAGCCAAGCACAGATCCGGAAAATGGACCAAGGCGGGCTGGGTGCCCGGGCCAAAGCCCCGCAGTCCTTGCCACACAGCGCGTCCCTGCGGAGCACGGGCAGCATGTCCGGGGTGTCGGGGGCCATGGTGACCGAGCCCGTTCAGAATGGGAGCCGGTCCCGGCAGCAGTCGTCCTCCTCCAGAGAGAGCCCCGTCCCAAAGGTGCGGGCGATCCAGAGGCAGCAGACGCAGCAGGTAAGGAAAGGCTTTCCAGGTGCTTCCTCCTTTGGTGGGTACCTGGTTGCTACATTGACCTTCAAACCTCTTTGACCTTTGAGTTGAATCAAGAGCGCTGGCACTTCAGCCAGTAGCACGTGTAAGGAGTAACCACGCTTGGCAAGTTTAGCTCACCTGTTACTTTTGGATGCTTTTGTACTAAATTCTTTAAAAAAAAAAAAGTTTTGCATTTACTGAGGTCACAGCAAGGCAGCTGAAAGAAACAAAACTTGAAAATTGCCCTGAATAAAAAAAAGCAAACAGGAGCAGCTTTGTTCCAAATCGTAGTTAAGATTGCCATGTGAGAACATGCTTGCCCCGCAGTGCTGATTTAAAAGCTTAGCTACCTGCAGCCAGAGAAATGTAATATCCTAGAAAAAACTGCTGCCAAAATAATAAACAAGCACGGTTGTCCTAAGTGTGGAGAAATCTGTATTTCACCGTGACGCAGCGATGTATCGCGGGTCCCCAAATAAACACCGCTCTGTCATTAATCATCCCAAACCATGAATAATGCAAACGCCTTCTGGAAAGCAGTGCTTGGGTCTACCAGCTCCTGATGCACTTCATCAGTTGTTCATAAGTGACTGCAAATCAAGATTTTCCTGTCAAAAAGCCCACCTTAAAAAAAAACAAAAAAATTTTAAAAAAGGAAAAAAAATCCTGTTTATGAAAATCTTTTCCCAAATTAGTTTAATGTTAGAAGTGTTTAAATGCCTGGCTCTAGAGTGAAGGCAAAAAACACCAGGATCTGCAGGTCAGAGAAAAGGAAGGTGGGTGTTTCTCCAAATGTCATATCAGTGCATCCAGACTGATCAGCTGAGCAGGGTGAGGTTCTTGAAGGCAACACTGCTATTCCTTGGGGTTGTGTTTTCTCCTGTGGTCACTGTGAGGGTGAAAATGACCATGTTTGATTGGCCTTACCTACTGTTGAAAGAAATTTTTGAAGCTCCTTCTTCCCACAAGGCTGCCTAGAAAGGATGCTGCTCTGCACACAAGCAGGAGTGAGGACTGTCACTCCAGAAAGATCCAGGTCCTGAGGCTGAAACTGGACCGTGCTGCTGGTGAAGCCACATCTGCAAGGAGCAGGAGGTTGCAGTCCTCCTTGCTGGTGTAGCCCTGTTGGCAAAAGCGCTGGTGAAGCCTTGGTTATGCAGGGAGAAGGGTTTTGACTTGTAAGATGAAGCTGGCAGAAGACCTTAGATGCCAGCATGAGCTCCTGCTATGCCAAAGGCTTTACTGGCATCCCTCTTGGTGTAGCTTTCTTGACAAACTCCTGAATGTTGCAGTGGGAAGGAGGAAGATGTGGGTGATGCCTGAGAACCTGGGAGCAATCAGGGCTTCAAAACTACTTTGATACCTCTGGTTCATTAAAGTACAAGGAGATCAGAAACACTGAATCACAAAGCAAAGCTGAATATGCCAACTTAGCAACACCAAGAAAAGCAACTGCGTGTTGTTTGAAGTGCATGTGTTTGTGTTCTCCTTTGGAGTGTGTGGTTTACATTTGGGCAGAGGGGGTGATAGGTAAAGAATCCTGGATACAGCTATGCCTAGTGCGGAGGTGGTAGGGCATTTTTAGGTCAGTAGCAAGGATAAATTTGAAGGATAAACTCCGTTTGCAGTTCTCAGGCACCCAGTGTGAATCTGTATTGTGTGACCTGCTGAGTTCCACTGAAGGGTTCTGTGCAGGGTCCCAGCTGAACTCCCCAGGAGCTGGTGCCTCTCCTCAGGGCTTGCTACAGGCAGTGCAAAGAAGGGTTTGCTTTGGAGGCGTTAGGATAAGGAGGAGAAAGTGCAGGTGCTGTGCCTCCTGGCTTTGTGTGCACACCCGAGGCGGGTGGCTCCTGCCCTGTGTGTACTGACAAGAGATGTCTGGTAGGCTGTTTGTGAACCCCTGGCTCATCTCATCTTAAATCCCCGACTGCACCCAAGTCAATGAGTTCCTTTTGCTTGCTCAGCCTCGACGTGACATCTCAGACTTCCCTCTTCTCCAGTTACTTTCTGCCTTCAGCTTCACAGATGCCTGTGACTGTGACTGTCCTCAGGGCAGTCTCCTTGCCCCCTTGTCCAGGCCATGTGCATCTACTTACTTTTCCACTCTACTCTCCATACTAATTGTTTTCACTGGATTCGTTAGAGTACTTGCACCTACTTTATTCAGAGAAATCAATTTGTTCTTTCCTTCTCCTCACCCTTGAGAAATGTCTTGAAGTGTGCCAAAGTGAGGGGCCAACATTTTTTTGAGGCAAATTCCATTGCGTCCTTTTAATTGCAAATCGTGTTGTGGAATTGTGTTCTTTTTTTGAAAAAGAAAAAAGAGAAAAGAGAAGTTGGGCATGTTCTTTCTGGGCATGTTCTTTCTAGGCATGCTTTGTGGGCGTTATAATTATTAGACTCTGTTCTCTACAAGTCCCATTTGTTCGTGAATATAGAGCCAGGCCCTTTGTTTGCTGGGAGAGGTCACTTTTTGCCTTCCATTTCCATTTAGTAGGTAGGTGGGAACAGAAATGTCAGTGTGTTCCTCTGGAAGAGAGGCAAAGAGGGGAATTAATACACGTTCCTAGCAGGCTTTTTCTGTTTTCCCCTTTATTAGAGTATAACTCATAACCCATTAGCATGTGAAGTGCTTGCCATCCACTCGATCTTTGTAGGCTTTTCTGAGTGTAGCTGCTGGAGACGTTCTGTCCTACACCTTGCAAGGTGGTCTGGCAAGGTTTGCTGCTGATCGACCTGTTACAAGGTTGGTGAGACAGTTTATAGTCAATCTTCTGCTGCCTTAGTCCTCCATAACTCCAATGAACGGTGGTGCTGTTCCTAGTTGTTCCTAAGTCCTCCAGCGATTCCTGGAGCCCGAGTGTTTACCACCAAGAAGAGCCTGTTGGTGGCAGGGCCACACATGGTTCATAGTCCCCCTTGTCACGGCTGTCTCGCAGCAAATACCGTCAAAAAAATCCAACTAAGGAGCTTTGCCAGATTCTCACACTGCCCTTGAGAGGGGCTGTTAGCCTTTCTACTCTGAAGACTTCCTTCTAGCCAAAAGGCCTCTGCCTAAATCCAGGGATTTTTGCCTATTTTCTACTCCTTTCCTTTGCTTTTATGCCCGTCCTTGCTGAGGCTTCTTCCAGGGCTGGAGTCTGCATCGCCGCTCAGGACAGCTGAGCTGTTGCAGGCAGATCCTCCAACATTGTCCCTCACCCGACACGTGCAGAAGCTGTTGCTCCCTATGAAGAGCTCCTCACTGAAGTGGGGACATCAGAACCCCCCTGCCAGAGCTCACATTTCATGCCAGGGCAGTGCTGAAGCAAGGCAGGGAGCTGAGGAGCTGCTTGAGCACAAAAAGAGGCTCCAGTTGGAGGGTGGACACGTTGATCTTTTGCATTTCTCATAAAGTTAAGACACTGTTGCTCTTTCAGGGTAATTATGCTAATTCCTGTGCTTATAAACTTGTCTTTGTCCATGAAAATCGCTTGGAATGTGTAGCAAGCCATATTTTCCCTAGCCGGGTAGAGAGTTGTTTCTTTTCTCGGCTCCCTCTGGGATCCCCTTAGGGAGGATGCCCTCTGGTGATGTTTCACAGTTCTCCTAGCAAGCACCGCTGTATGCTACAACAGGCACCTAAATCTGACAGGCACAACAGTGATAATGCTACTTTGCTGCTTTTAAGTGTTGCTGTCAAGGGAGGATGAAGTATCTCTGGAGGAGGGGTCTTGGGGGTCCTGTGAGACTCGTGGTCATTTTTCTCCTCCAAATACACTGGAATTTAGAGCTGGTTTGTATGTCATCTCTCTGAAAAGTGCTCACAGGTGTCTCTGCTCCAGGTTCAGTCACCTGTGGACTCTGCCACAATGTCACCGGTGGAGAGGACAGCCGCGTGGGTTCTCAACAATGGACAGTATGAAGAGGTAGAGGAGGACGCAGAGCAGAACCCAGACGAAGTCAAGCATGCTGAGAAGGTAGATTTTATTCTGTGTGCAGCCTCCTTGAGGGCTGACAGTGTGTTCTGCCCACCCCATGGCTGAGCTCAGAGCAGCTTCCAGGTGCTGCTTTGGCAGAGTCTTGCTTTGAGGCACAGGCTGTGTTGGCAGGACGTGCTGCTGTACTTGCTGTCACACATAGCTGTAGTACAGTATCCCCTGCTATAGATCAACTCACAAACAGGCTGCAGCATGTCAGATAGGTGCAACTGACACAGCTGAGAGTTTGGGCATTACAGGCTGGTGTTTGGCACTTAGGTGCATCATGAGTCACTCTGCCTGAGTGTATCAGATCCTGCTCAAGTCGTTATTTTTATGACAGCACTATAGCTACAACATACTGCAATTTTTGTGCTTACAAAACTTTTTAGTGCTCATTAAACTCCATTTAAAAAAAGAAATCACGATTGTTAACCCAACTGAGTATAGCTTAGGATACGCTAAGTGATTGCACAAGGCTCTGTAAGTACAAGTCAATCTTCATCTGCAGTTGCATTCAAATTTTATCTTGGGCTTTGCCTGAGGCAAATGCCTGTCATCTAGGTAGTACAGTGGTTCTGAGCTCCACAGAAATGTCTGAGGTCTTTTTTTTTTTTGTAAGCATATTTAGTTTCAGGAGTAGATAGCATTTTTTCAAATACCAATACATCTATGTGCTGCCACAGTGATGAAATTTAGTAAGAGGTTTGGTATTTTGAGATGGCAGGGAGTGAGGAGGAGAACGTTTGGTGGAGAAGCTGGGGGAACATAGGATTATTAGGAAAGGTGAATGAAGCCAAACCAGAGTGGAATATGTTGAGTTTCATTGTGCTATTGCAGACTGTCCACAGAGACAGTAAGAACAACAAAACCTCAGCTAAGTAAACTTACAGGCTCGGTTCGGTAGTGAATGATTTGCTCTGTCTTCCCATGTGGTTTCATACCTTGATTAGGTCCCAAAGAGTGAATTATTTGGGTCTCACACTGGTCTGTTTTGTAAGTTGGGTCATCCCAGGACATCTTTGCAGTTGAACACTATTAGCAGCTTCGGTCTGGGAACTGCTTGAGTCTGGAGCAACTGGAGATGTTGCCAGTCTGGCCTGAGGAGCCATGTCAGAGCCCTCTGAGTGATTAAGTTGTCCTACAGGATGACACTCTGCAGTGTGGGAATAGCTCAATGCTCAATGGAGCCTACGTGTTCCTTGCCTGTGGTTGCCCACAGTTGTTTGCTTGTCCTTTCCTTTACTTCCATCAATTTATATTTCATGAAAAAACCGATGTTGTTCTCTGAACAGCTGCAGAAGATTACAATGATCTGATCTCTTCCTTTTTCCTTTGCGTCTGATTCTTTCCTCCTTTCCTTCCACCTGCAGTATGAACAAGAGATAGCAAAGCTGAAGGAGCGCCTGAAGGTGTCGAGCCGCCGGCTGGAGGAATACGAGCGGCGGCTCCTGGTGCAAGAGCAGCAAATGCAGAAGCTGCTGATGGAGTACAAGTCTAGACTGGAAGACAGTGAGGAGAGACTGCGCAGGCAACAGGAGGAGAAGGACAGCCAGATGAAAAGTATCATCAGCAGGTGAGACTTTGGAAAGTTCGGGACTATAGGACAAGGCTAGGCAGCTGGGAGTGTCAGATGGATAGATAAGCTTTTCCAAGTGCAGCAGAACTCTTCTCTTGCAGAGCAACGACAGTCAGAGGGGTCAAGCCAACAGGCCAAAGTACCTGAAACACTCTGGAGTAGTATCAAACTGTCCTGATTTGTACCTCTTTTTGCTCATCAGACTCATGGCAGTTGAAGAGGAGCTGAAGAAGGATCACGCAGAGATGCAAGCTGTCATCGATGCCAAGCAGAAAATTATTGATGCACAGGTAAGGAGCTCAGGATCTCTGAGAACCAAGTGTTCTGTGTGTAGAACCCGTTATTTCCCCCTCTCCTCCTGCCCCAGCGTTGTTATCCAGCTCCCAAGTCAGTATTGGCTCATGGTGTTGCACATGTGACTTCCTGCCTTCTAGGAGAGAATTGGGTTTTTTGATTAATAAAGGCTGTACTGTCAGACACTGGGCTTTGAGAAAGCCTGACAACAAACCACAAGGCTGTCTGCTTCTCCAAAACCTCTTCTCCTTTGTGAGATCCCAAGGGGGTAAAGGAGTAGCAGTGTCTTGTGTAGACATTGTTCCGAGCATGGGCCTGGGAACTCTGGGAAAGCTGTGCTTCACCCCAGCATAGTTGAATTGCCATGTGCATGCATCTCAGCTATGCAAGCTAAAAGCATGGCTTGGAACGTTTGAGTCAAGAAAAGCGAGTGCTTGCAGTGGAGCGTTGCCCTGTACAATGTCCTACGTGGCATTTCACCCCATCCGAGTGTCCCCGTCAGTCCTGGAGAAACGCCTGCTTTGCCACGAGCCGGCAGTGCTTGCCTGGGGCAGCACCAGTTTGCTGTGGGAAGTGGGACCCCGTGGGCAATGCATGCGGGTGTCTTGTGTGGGATCATCTCAGCTTTTCTTCTGTGTCTGTGCTGATCCCAGAGAGCAAAGCCTGTACAGCAGAACCCCAGACTGGTTTGATATCTGCCTGTCACGTTCTGTTTTTGACATTTGCACTTGGAGGACACCTTTCCTGCTTCTGGGCTTTCCAGTAGTTCCAGCTGTAAACTTTCCTTAATAGATAATCTTAGGAAGATGGCCTGTCTGAGGAATAACCCAAGTTACTTCAGAAAGTTGTTTCCCTTCAAAAAGAGTAGGGGGGAAAAAAAGTCTTAGTTGAACATTGTTGAAGATGGTACTGGTGTATTGGAATATAGAACTTGGAATATAGAACTTGGAATATAGAACTTGGAATATACAATATAGGCATAAGTGAGTGCAAAAGGGCATGCACAGTTTTTCCCAGCAATAATAGAGATGTTTGAGCTTACGTGGAACTGTAGGGAAAATATAAAGTAGGAAAAAATAGCTGTGTTATTTAAAAGCTGGGTGACATTAGGAGCATATTTATAGCAGATTTCTTTTTGATAATTTGAAGCGTTGTGTTTTTCCTGCTGCCTCTGCCCATTTTCCCACAGCTCTTCAGAAAGGCTGTTGGTGAAAGCTGGATTTTTGGGTCCGTGCCATCTAATCTGAATAAATCACTCATGTAGAATAACATGGCACTTGTTACCTAGCCTTGCAGAATAAGAAGCAAAAGTCCTACTGGAGTTACACCATCCTAGTTCCTAGGTATTGTGAAAGATGCTGTACATGGAGACACCAGTAGAGTCGCCCTTTCCAGATGCAGCTCAAGATTAAATCCTTTCCATGAGGACTTGCACTCCATATGCAAAGTGGGAGAGTGCAGTGCTGGAGAATGAATGGGAATGTAGTCAGCCACTGAGTAGTGATGGTTGGAGAGCAGTACAGCAGCCTCCAGCCTGATGAAGGAGTGTGGCAGGTGAAAGCTGGAGCAGAAGTTGACTGTGCTGGGCCATTTTTTGGAGATGGGCATGGTCAGGGCACCTTGCTGTCACACGCTGAAGGAACGGCAGCTCACCCAAACAGCAGCCTGGATTTTGAAGGAGGTGACGCCTTTTTCATCTCCCTCGAGAAGGTGAAAGGGGCCCTGAGCAAACTCATAAAAAGTGATTTTTGGAGGGGAAGATTTGAGATTGTGACTGAGTAAAAAACCTGCCCTTCCCTTTGTTACCTGTCTGTGCCAGTGGGCTCCCGGCCTCTGTGGGTTGTGGATTGGTGGAGGGTGGACCAGTCCGATCCTTGGTGCTGATCCTCTCTGCCAGCTGCTGACTTGTGGAAGCTTCAAACCCTCAGGGCTGGAAAGGTGTGGTCCTTGGTCACACTTAACCAAATGGGACATCATTCATTACCTATAGTGGAAATGGTTGCAAAAACATTAGCAAAACAGCGGCATTGATGATTCCTCTTTGAATCTGACACTTTTTTCTTCTGAAGTGCCCTTAGCTACTTGGGCAAGCAAGGTCATCAGCAACCCTTACCTGCTTCAGTGCCAGCCGCTTCGTGGGGGAAGCTTAGTTGCCATTGCCCCTTCCCGAGTGCCTGAGCAGAAGAGTAAACTGGTGGAAGGTTCAGAACAGAACACACCAGAGGAGCCCAGGTGCTTGCTGGGTTCTGTAGCAAAGCCTCTAAGTTGTGCTTGGAAGGTTTTTCCTAGGCTGTGATTCATTTGGCAAGGGGACATATCAGTGGCTAGAAAAGAGGTCTTTTGTACCTGAGATTTATGGTGTGGAGTTGGAATCTGACTTATCAGACCTACCTGAAGAGTTAAATGGCTGCTAGGGAACAGCAGTGACCTGGGTTCTGGTGCTGAGTTACCTCGGCACAAGGTGGTTTTCAAGATTTGCTCTTTGCCTTGTGGCCCAGTGCAGCTCCCGGTACTGCAGCCCCCAGTACTGCACCCCTGCAGGAGGACAGCCCTGCTCCAGCACAGGTGCTGTTTGTCCTGGCTCTGGGCCTCCCTGGCCAAGCAGGGCTTGGGGCTGGCTGAACTCTCTCCTCAGAGCAGTGGAGCTGCAAAGAGTACTCAGCCCAGTTGCTGTTGCGAGTGACATCTCCGCTGTGTTAAATTACAGGTCATAAATGGGGATGAGATAATTCCAACAGGCAAGTAAACCCAATCAGTTCTCTAGCTGAGCAGCACCCAGTCCCGGCCCAGCACACTGACCTCCTACCCATTCCAGCTCCCCCCACTCCCTGTGCCCGATTCATGTGTGTTAGAGTGTATTTTCCTTTGAGGAGTTGCCTCCACTCACCAAGCCCATGCTTTTAAGTTTGATTTTCTGAGTGTAAATGCCCGGCTCTTTTGCAAACTGGCATCAGTGCCAGAAACCAACCAGCCTTTCCTTTTTGACTCTGCCAAGATGTATTCTTCGGGAAGAAATTTTCATTTTAAATTATATATTCCAGATGAAATTTAGTCGGAGGAGGAGGAGGAGCTTTAACTTGCTGAAGAACACGTTTCTGCTAAGGCAGCTGTGTTTTGCTGGGTTTATTTCCGCATGGGAGATGTCGTCCCTTCTCCTGACTCACGTTGCCTGGATCAGGGCAAGTGCTGGGGCAGGCTATGGCCTGCCTTGCTGTTTGCTGATTTCCCATGCCTCCTCCATCAGCTCGGCGATACGGAGCTCGCTCTCCTCAGGGCTGTAACACAAGCAGTACTGAACTCTGCTTTGTTTTCGCACCCTGTTGGGGAAGCCCAGTGAGAAAAGCAGAGCTGCCCTGGTCGCTGCTGCACCGCACAGCTGATGTGCTGGGATCAGCACCCCGAGGGGCTGCTGTAGCACGTGGGTCTCCTGAGCAGTACATCTGAATTATCCCTGGATGTTTGTGCCTTCTGCAGATCAGTTTCCCTTCCGTTTTGTTTTCCAACGGGCTGGACTGGGAAGAGTTCCTGTGTGCAGCTTTTTTTCGTTGGAGTAAATTTGACATTTTTCCTTCCCAGAGAACCAAAAGCCGATGGGCCGGTAGCATGGAGAGCATATTGACCTGTTGCCATCTCTGTTGCTGCTTTGTGTGGCTGCATTATTATTTTTTATTTATTTTTTTTTTTTGAGGGAAGATGAAAATTGCCATTTCTCATCATGTCACCAACTCTTTGGCTCAGCCCTCCAGTGCTGCATCCCACTGCAGATAATCGAGCTGTTAGTAGGCTGGGATTCACTGATGGGGTTTTTATTTTTTATAAATTTAGTAGCCACCCCTTAGCTTTCTGAATCCCCCTGCTAAAAGTGGAGGCTATAGCACTTTATGTGCCAGCAGAATCCAAACTGGGCTGCAGGAACCCTGGATTCGGCAGTGCCCGGGAGCCCCTCTGAGCTGGAATGGGTTTAGGAGCAGTGTGTTCAGTGTTTGTTCTTTGTGTTGTGTCGATGGCATCTCCCCCTCCACCCACACCACCTCCTTCCCCTCAAATAACCCCTTAGTTGTAGCTTTTGGCTGCTTCTTCTCTATGTTGCTATTGCACCCTCACTCCTGCTGGTGACTGCAGGCTGCCATTATCTGCTTTCTTTTTTTTTTCATTTATTTATTCTGAGCATACCATGAGTTTATTCTGAGCACACTCCATCCAAAACACAGAGACAATGGCCGTTAGATACCACTTGCACTCTTCTCTGCCAGATGAAACCTCCACCACTTTTATTTTCTGCTGCCTGTTTCTGTTTTTCTAACATATTTTCAAAAAATATCAATTGGCTATTTTGTTATTAACACCAACACCCTCCCCCCTGTCCCATGGCAAACACTGCATTTCCATCGGCCTGGGTTGCAGGCTGGCTGAGGGCAGCCACCGTGCCTGGATCAGCTCACCCCAGTGTGACTTTGACTCGCTGTCACCTCCCACCACACAAAAAGGCCTGTGAACAGCCCGTGGCACGCCGAGGCCACGCCACCCCTAGAAAACAGAAAGAGGCAGACATCCCATCTCACCAGAGAATGTCAGCCAAGCTGCCTCTGCCTACAAACCATCTGAAGGCACTGTCACAGCCCCCCAGGTCCTGGAGGTTCCCCGTGAAGCTGGCTCCTGGGGCAAAGGAGTTTTGTTCTTGCAGGAGCTCTGACTTTGTGGGGTGTGTGTTGCAGGAGAAGCGGATCGTGTCCCTGGACTCCGCCAACACGCGGCTGATGAGTGCCCTGACGCAGGTGAAGGAGCGCTACAGCATGCAAGTCCGCAATGGCATCTCCCCCACCAATCCCACCAAGCTTTCCATCACGGAGAATGGTGAATTCAAAAACAGCAGCTGCTAACGGGGCAGCTGCTGCCGGCCACCTCCCCGGGAGAACAGCAAGAGGGAGCAGACTCAAGAAACCTTCAAAACAGCCCCCCCTTCCCCTTCCAGGTTTACATAATGCTGCTAATAAAATGGAAAAGAGAAAGAAGAACTGGGAAAGGTGGACTTTAATTCCCCACTCAAGGCCAGGAGAACCGGGCTCCTGAGAACAAGTCCTTCCATATCACTGTGTAAATAGAGGGAGCTCTTGGGTCATGTACAGAAAACGCCGATGTAATATACCAAAAGGAAGTGAATACTGTAGATTTTTTTAATTATTGCTATTTTTATTATTATTATTTTTTTCTCTTGTTGAAAGCACTGCAGTCCTTGGAGGAGGAAGAGGGGAGTGTGAGTGCATGTGTGTTGTGGGTGAGAGGTGAGCAGTGGGTTACGTTAGGCAGCAGCTGTACATGTCAGGCTGACTGATACGTGAGTGGAATGAAATAGGAGTGAAATGAATTCTCTGAGAAAACTCATCTGCTGGTTTTATCCCCCTCTTCTCTAGCTGTTCTTTAACTGAATGCAAACTCGATAGCAAGCATTTGAGCAAGAAAATTGGCTCTTGCTGGATCCTGTACCTACTTTCAGTAGGACTCTGGCAAAAAATTGTCAGTCTTCTGAGCAAGGTGAAACCTTGGAGCAGCAAGCGCGTTTCCTTGCATTTGCACACAGTCAGGCTTCCCATCAGACAGAGAGAGGGAATCTGCAGTTTTTCAAGGTAGGATTCTTTCTTTTTTTACCCCAGTTCTAATGCAGTTTTATATTTTCTGGTTTGAGAATTTAGACCTGTAAATAGTTTGGGTTTTTTTAATTTCTACCCAGTCCCACTTTACGCAGCGTGCGGTGGCACCCAGACCTCACTCTCTGCACTCATCGGGAACGGTCGGGTTGATGCCCTGAGGAAAGGGCTGAACCAAAGGGTGCTCGTGCCCAGCGAAGCAGGCTGCGTATGCAAAACTTCCTTTTTCCTAGAGGATTTCTGTATTTTAACTCTCGTTCCAGTTCACTATTTCAGCCACTAGCTTAGCCAGTCCAGTTCCAATGAAAGATGCTTTCTGCACGCTTGTGTTAAAGGATCTTCCATTTCCACTGAAATTTGCCTTTCTCTGGATACTTTAAAGGGGTCTTTTCAAAGCTCTGTACACACCAGTTTTTTCTTAAGGAGTTTCAACTAAGTTTTCATCTCCAATTACTTACAGTTGCATTTCATAGAAGCATTCTTACAGGCTGTGTGTGAATGCATATATAATGACAAAGTGACCTTCTCGTGGAAGATAATGACGTTCACAGACTGTAAAAGATTAACAATAAATGACACAGTATTGTCAATTCTCATGATTTCAGCAAGTGCCACGTTATTTAGTCTGAGGGTTTTTTTTAAATCCCCAAATTCTAGGCTCAATATCGTGTGAATCTTCACTTCCACTTTTTGGTATACATTTCTAGCCCCCAAACTCTCAAGGTGAATAAATTGAAATTATGAATAACAGAAGCATGCTAAAAACAGTGAGTGTGATTGGCCATTCAAACATGTTATGGAAATTAGAAATTGGGAAAGCTGACTACAAAACCTCAAGAGGGTTTAGCAAACAGCAGATAGGAATGAGATAAAGTGGCTCTGGGGGCACCTGGCTGAAGCCGTATCGCCTGTGGTACGGGGAAGGTCAGAGCTGGTTATCCTTCCTGGCCCTAGTTTCTGAATCTGTGAAAAGGTACCACATTAAAAACGCAGGCGTTTCTAAGCTGATTTCTTTGACCTTCTGAAAGTGACCCTTGTTGCCTTGACCATGCAGGATTGGCAATACTGAGAACTTGTGATCGGTGTCTGCTGTCAGGTTTGTTTGTGCTTTGGAAATGAATGAATCTCACCTCTGTGGGCAAATGCAGCCTGTGCCAGAGCACAGGACATTACCTGGCCTACCAGGTTGTTCTGTTACAATGCTTCAGTCAAACCTCATCACACGTGTGTGTTCCATTACTAACTATGCATAAATACAGAGACTGCTCCTCCTGCACCGTAGGATGCGTAAGAAAAACGTGTGAATCTCTCTTTGGCTGTTAATTTACATCTAGAGTAGTCTTGTCTGTAGCGAGCTGGGATTTATATTTAGTGCTCAGTTCTTTCAGATCAAAGCTTCTCTGGCTGCTCCAGTGTGACTTGGTTCTATGGGCCGTGGAGCATCCCTGGCTTGTTCTCGGTGTGTCGCAGCCCAGTCAGCACTGCCTGGCACACCTGGGGCTGGGCTCTGCATTTGCTCAGTAGTGATTTCTTTTCCATACTTTCCAAACCGTCTTCCAGCCAGCTCTGGGTCTTTGCTGACCCCTGATATTTTCTTCCTCAAACTGTGCCTTTCAGTTCCTTCTTCTTTCCTCCTTCCTTCGTGCATCATAGCCATAGGCAGTCTATCGAGTTTGTATTAATCTGGCTTGTGAGTAGCTCTCTTTTACAAGAAACCTTTGCAAACTCCTCGTTGAGTGTTTTTTGTGTGATCTGCACCTCCCCTTTGCTATGTCCTGTACTCACTCAGCTGCACTGGGAGAGATTGATTCCCAGAGGTTGCCTTTGCAGATGGGCACGTGTGTTGCTCCCGTATGGGTGTTCTGTGATTGAGACGTGAGAGCAAGTGGTTGTAGGAATACGTTGACTAGAACAAGGCAGAAGCAGATCTGTCACCCTGGTGGAGTTTAGTCCAGCATTAATGTGGGAGATGCATTTCTCAGCTGTATGGTTCGATGCTGAAGACTCCAAGTTTGGTTTCTGAAGAGAAATGCAACAGGGGCCACGTTTCAGCCCTGATTTTTAAAGGATGCCTGCCCCAATATTGACACATTTTAGTGAAGTCTTCAGTGATGTATCATTCTAACGGTGTACCTTCTCCTGTGTATTTCTTAAGCATGTAGACTAGGAAAAGTTGCTGTTCTAGAAGAGTCTGAGCCATCGGTGTCATCCCCCATCTTGTTGCTAGGCTGGTTGTTTCTCTTCTCTTCTCTTTCAGTTTCTACCCTAAAGTGCAGAGCGTGCTCCTCTAACTCCTGCTGTGGAGGAGAAGCTGCCTGTTGACCCAAAAGAGGGTGAAGGTTGCAGACTCCCAGTGCCGTGAGACTAAGATTGATTAGCTGCAGAACAAAACGTTGTGCTTCTGAGCTCTGCAGGCAGCTGTCTCTCCTAGTTTGTTACCAAGCAGCTTTCGAGAGCAATTTTAAGCCGCTTCAAGCCGACAATATGTGAAAATGCCAGCTTCTATTTTGTCCAGTCTGATAAAATCCAAGTGACACTAAACCACGTGGCAGCCAAAAGGTCTGCCTATTTTGGAGTAAGAACCCTGATTGTACTGGGTTTGAGACTATTAGCCAGCGGGTCTCTGCAGCGACGAGAGAAGTAAATAGTGCGGAGCCTGATGATGAGCGTTACAGGCATTAGGTTTGGGTTCATACTTTGAGCAAATGCATCAGGCTGTGTCTAATGCTGATGCAAGGAACGGCTGCTCTCATCTGGAAACAGCTGAAGCAGTGCAGGAAAAATCTCACAGCCTGCAGGAGTGACGCTCGTGTGTCCCTCAGCCTGAAACAGGAAAGTTGCCCCATCCTGGCATCTCGGTCCTTGCTGGCCACGTCACTCGATGCTGTTCTAGGGTGATTCTTCCCAAACCTCGGAGCCACCCGGGCTTCCAGGTTCTCAATAAAAAGCTCAGGGTCAGCGTGGTGGGGAAACAGAGTGGCCTCGTGCAGCGCTGTGGCCTTTTGCCGTGTTTTGTGTGGTGTCTGCAGAGTGTGTGAAGAACAGGGGTGGCCACAATGGCACGGGATGGGCACTGATGGAGAGGGCAGGGAACACCAGGAGTGGCATCCTGTAAATGCCCATTCTTTGCAATTCTAGGAATTCAGACCATTTTTTTTTTAAGGGAAACAGATTCCAGGTCCAGGAATTACCAGCTGTTACTTCCCTGGTGTATTAGAAGTGGGCAGCTATGCTCAAGAGCACAGATTCACACAGCTGCACACTTTGCAGCATTCCTCTCCAGTGGCATAACTCAGGCAGGGGATCCGGAGGAGCACGGAAAGGGATGTGTGTGTTTTCTAGTTAGAGAATAGAAAGTGTATCCAGTAAGAAATTCTGTACCCATCTAATAAGTCATCCGAGAAATGGATTCTTGCAATTGCTTTGGGCTGCCTGAGGTGTTTTTTTTTTCTTTTACATGATATATTAATTTCATGTTTTAATGCTTGCTTAAACCCACCAGCTTTTAACTTCATCTGAAAACTCAGTGGTTGAAGTCTGTCGGTTTTACAGCAGTGCCCGTGGAATGTGTCAGCAATATTTATCTGCTGAGGTCTCTGTGTGTGTATGAATTCTGTTTGTGTTCTGCAACAATGTCTGTGTCGTTCCTGGAGAATAATTCCTGTTGGGGTGAAACCGTGAAATGTATCTCTGTCTGTGATTGGCGTGGTCAGACATGAGTATCCAGCTGAGCCTGACAGAGCCAAAAGGGTTAAATTTAGGCTGATGCTTTTAGATATTTCCTTCTCCACAGTAAGTTAACTCCCATGAGATCGAGCATGTCATTACAGATCATGCCTGCCAGGAATCCTACCTGTAAAAATAAGATTTTCTGTCTCAAGGGCCTTAATAAGAGTGTTCCTACACAGAACTGTTTTACAATGATAGCTCTAAATAATTTATTTTTTATTTCAACAAAATACACCTTAAAAAGTAATAAACTTGTTTTTCAAGCCGTATTTTTATGCTAGTAGCACTGGACTGTTCGGTCTCTGAGATCCATTTCTGCATTTCATTGCCTGGGTTTGTTCTAAAGAAGATTTATTTTTGTTCTGTGAATAATTTTTGAAGGTTCTTGTAATATGTACAGATATAGATACATTTGAGGTCTTTTATTGATATTCCTACAAAGAATACAAATAAACTTTAACTTTAAACAGTTTGGCCTCGGTAAACCTGTGCTGATTTGAAACTCTGCTGTTTTTCCTGTCAGGTTGTGACACTCCAGAGGGAAGCTCGAGCAGGGTAATGGAATGTTTGGGGCGGAGGAGCTCCCGTTTGGCACCGGGAGCTGCCTGGGTGAACCAGGGGGGTTCTGTGGTGAAGCAAAGCTGCAGAATTAATTCCTTTCTGGTGTTCCTGTGGCTGGGGTGCCCAGCACGGGTCCCGGAGCTCTGCTTCCCCACACTGGGGACCTCTGGGGCGTTCAGAATCCATCCACTCACTGGGAAATGTCTGGTGTTGTGGAGTGAGAGAGCGACAAGCTGTGGAGACACGGAGAATTGCTCTCTTCTGCTTCCAGGCGCAGGGTTTTGTGGGTAACAGTAACATCCTAAGCGGTGAGAAGAGAGTTGGCTTGTGTGAATTAATGTGTTTATGCCTCTCACGCCGTACCAGTGAAGGTGATCAGCCTGCTCTTCTCATTCAGGCAATTCCTAGTTCCAGGTGCTCATGCACCAGCCCAAAGCTGCAGGGTTACAGAGGGGTATTTATTTACAGGTTCACATAAAACTCTGGATTCTAAGCAGTTCTATTTACTCTTCACATGTGTATGAAATCTTGGATACAATGAGTGGGAAAACCTTTCATCCTGAACGTGCTGAATGTAAAACCTGTGCTCAAGGGGGTGTTTTGCTGCGAGTATTTTGATGTTCCATTTCATGTGATATTTTTTCCCCATAGCTTTGAAGCCTGCGGAATACACACGGCAGACTTTTAGTTGTTACTGCCTGCCTCCACCCTGGCCCTGTGCTTTGTTCTGTTCGAGTCCCCTGCGTGTTCTGCCTTGTTCTTGCTTAGGTGGAAAGTCTCCCGTGCCAAGAGCTGTGTTCCTGCGTGTTTGTGCAGAGCCCAGAGCAGAGGGTGCCCGGTGCTGCTGGGCATGAGGGCAGCACAGAGAGTGTCTCTGAAGGAGGTGGGTTTGTACATTCCCACACCCGTGTCCTGTCCCTGAAGTCACCTGCTCTCCTGTGGCAATGCCAAGCGCTGCCCAGGGGAGGGGACAGGCCCAGCGACCCAGATGTGGACAGGATGTTAAATTCCACTTGATCTTGGACGTGTCCCTTACTTCCACTGTGTTAAACTCATATGGGAGTGTGCAAATTCTTGTCACATTTCTAGCCTTTCTGGACAAAATTCAGAGGACTCTGGAGCCTGTCCTCATCATTCCTGCAGTTCAGCTACTCCAGCTGGGACATTCCTTGGGAGAAGCTCTCCTCCAAGAGTCGTCCTGCCCAAAGGATGCAAGCGTAAAACTTTTAATGTTTTGTGATGCACAAGAGTGTGTGCTGCAGCTTCCAGTGAGCAGCAGCTGCCGTTCAAATCCATTAGCAGGTGGAATGCCAGTTTGCTTACACTGAGATGTGAGTCTCATGAGGAGAGTCCTTTCTCCTACTAGAACCCATCTCACGTTGCTGTCCTTCACCTTTCTCTTGGTCTCACGGATTAAATATCCTCATGTCTCCAGAAGATGTATTCAATTCCTGCTTTTTGCTGTGAGAGGTAGATCAAATATCTTGATTGTAGGCATGAAACCTGGCTACCTGTCAGTTCTTCCTGCAGCAAGTGTGAATACCTTGTCCTTACTCAGCTCCGTGGGAAGGTGTAATCCTGCTGATGCAACTGGAAACGTGAGTTCTGTGCACCTGAACCCACCCTTCAGTAGACCTGGGTAGCCCAACTCAGCAGCAGAGCAGCCTTGGCTGAACTAGAGAGAAATGATTATCAATATTGCAGACTTCAGGGTAGCTGCCAGGAGCAGGGCACCCGGGATAGATGCACCCTGCACCCTCCAGGTTCTTCCAGCCTTCACACTATAGCATGACCCTAAGGGCAGTCCTGCTGCTGTTGGAGAGAGGGGGCTTGTGAGGGACAAACACCCGGTGTCGACACCAGGAGTGAAGAAGGATACGGTGGTGATGGAAACTAATGCAGAATGAAATGTGATCTGCACAGATGAATGACATTTCGCATTCCCTCTTCTCTGCTGTCAGGCTGTATTTGCAGGAGGATGCAGATGTTGAGAGCAGTTCCTATTCTGCCTGGCAAGGAGGAAGTCCTGTGTGCAGTGAAGGAGGAAGAGCTACAGCTAAGTTACAGGCTGCATTTATTCACCCCTACCCTTTGTTGCTTCTCTCCCTTCACTTAGCTCACGTAAGTCAGACACCAGGCAGGTGCTGTGCTGGACCCTACCTGAAACTATCGGTGTGTTAATTATTGCTGTAGGAGTTCATGCTCTGTTGATGGGAGCTACATCTGGCCTCCCTAAATTAACTATTGTTTTATATTATCCTGGTCTTCAGAGAGAATAGGAGATAAAATCCATTTTCAGAATTCTGTGCCTAGTATATTTAAAAGCAAATACAAATACTAATGAGCATAATCAAATGTATGCAGGGTACCACACAGCGTGTGGTGTCTCGCAGGGACAGTCCCTCCTGGGAGTGTGTGCAATGCCCACGTGTCACTTGTTCATCTCTGGAAGGCTCAGAGGTGGCTGTCTGTGCACAAGTGTTGGCTTTGCAAACTGAACTTGGGGAAGGAAGCTGTGGTAGATACCTGCCTGGGAGATGGTTGCCTCGAAGCAGCCTGTGCAGGCTCCTATCCAGGGACTAAGTTTCAGTGCTGCTTCTGATGGTTTACCCCTTCTTTGTGTTGGCTGAGGCAGAAGGAACTGTTCATCTCTTCAAGGAGATGTGGAAAAGAGGAGGTTGAATGAGACCCTGCATACAAGTGTGGATAGGGGGGTAGCACAAGCTCATTAAGGATTAAGACATTTCTATGAGCCCTTGGCAAGATGAACAACTGACAACTCCCCACCGAGGAGGCAGCACCTGCAGAAACAGTTTGCCTCTAGAGCAGTTGGTTTTGTCCCCATGGAGAGGTCTGTGTAGAAGTAGCATGGCTGGGCCTTTGGGTCAGCCTCTCCTCATCTGGGACCTGGCATTTGGAAGGAGGGAGAAGGAGGTGTTTGCCGGCTGTTTTCCCCCTCCTTCCTTAGAGGGCAAGCTCTCCCTGGGAGCTGCAGGCACTGCCCTGCCCTGGCAGGTAGCCTGGCTGTGACACCCGCGGCGCATTCAGCAGCTGACTTTGGCGCAGAGAAGCATCCTGCAGAGCCAGTGTTGTCTCTGTAGGGAGGAGTTGTCCTTACTGGGGGTGCTAAAGAGGAACGTCCAGTGGAAATCTACTTTGTAAAGGCCTTGACAAGGTGCTGGGTGGATTTCAGTTGTCATCGCAGTCAGGGAATTCTCTTTGGCCTCCAAATGAGCTGAAATGCATGGGAGGAGCGTACATCCCCTTGGGACACGGGGCCTTGTCCTTAAGCACGTACACAGAAGTGTGTCCCTTCTTCCCTTCGCTGTGGGTGTGGTGACATAGTCTGTGTTTCACTGCTCAAAGCTTTGCTCTCCACTGACATTTCCGTGTGTGCTAGTTCTGTGAGCACTTTCAAAGGGCTTTTTCAGGATCTGGGGCTTCCCTAGTGGGCAGGCAATGAAAGACAACTGACTTCCCTTTCCTCTGAGGGCCAGAAGCCACTGCAAAATTTTATCTTATTTTATATTGTTGGATGGTTTTTAGGATTAGGAATCGCAGCATAACTTAGACCTGGTCAAGGCTCTCATAATTCGGGTTAAGTGGAGTCCCACCTTTCAGATTTTTCTCCATCATCAGAAAAGTGAATGTCAGCTCCCTGCTAGGGCAGGGTCTGTGCCCTGCTGGGGTGCATTTAGACAAGTCATGGCAACCAATAGGGCTAAAAAAAGGTGATAAAACACATAGCACCTCCTCTGGGGTTGTCTGAAGGGCAGAGCGATTGCTACTCCCTCAGTAACATTTCTTTGTCATGATTTGTTTTTGTGGGGTTTTTTTTGTCTTAAAAGAAACGACATTCCCTGCGGGCAGAGCCCAGATTGTGGCTTTGGCAAAATCGGGAGCTTAAAATGGAAAGTCCATCTGCCCCAGCTGCTGATTTGACAACGGTGAGGTCGGAGTAAGCTGCGTGCCTGAAAGGGAAAGGAGAGACCTAGGAGACCATGGACTCGGTGCCTCTCGCGGTTCCTGGTGGCGTGCACAGTAACGCTCCATGCAGGAGGCACGGCTGACGTGCTTTTATGAGACTTCTGCCAATGCGTTGGTGGTCTAACAGCTGCCAGGAAATTTTCTTGAAGGGTTAGAGTGGGGTTTTTGCCGTAATGACTGTCCTCTAGGGAGGTAGCATAATATCACAGGCGTTCATGCTCCCACCTGTATGCAAAGCATTTCTTCTTCTGGTTGGGGACAGAAGCTGAGTGTTGGTCACAACGCCTGTGTTATAGCCACTAAAATACATCAGCGCCAGAGAAGAGCAAACATCAGTTAGCTCAGAGATCAGAAATCCTGGGTAAAAAGAGCTGCTTAGTGCTGAGAGTGGCTTTTCAAGTGCCATTCAAAACTACTGAAATTATCTCATTGGCCACTAACCACTGGGACCCTGAATGCTGACTACAGCCATTCCTGAAGGGAGCTGGGTGGCAGTCCCAGACCTGTCGTAGATGTTTGTCGTGTCACCCAGGTTCAGTGGCTCGCACAGCTGCTGGTCTCTGCCTGCTCAGCCCAGGGCCAGAGCAGCTGCAGTGCTGTGGGTCAGAAGTGAGCAATGGGCAGAGCTGGGTTCCTCCCAGATGCTCTTCAGCTGCGCACGTCTGCAGCAGGAAGCTGCACTCAGCCATGGAGATGCTGAGAGAAGGAGTAAAGGAGCTGGGTCCAAAAGGGAGAGCAGGTTGTGCCTGCCCAGAATAGAAATGAGCTGACAGGAGCACGTATGCCCTGTCATTTAGGGACCCTCATGCTGCCTGCATCAGCCCCTCACACTGAGGGTGTCTGCTTGCCCCAGGCAGCAGCTGTTGTGCTCATAGATCAGTAATGAGCCTGTGCCCATAGAGCCACTGAGATTTGTGCCCTTGGTAAGGAGCTCGGCTAGTCCTTGGTTCAAAAATGCTCAGGCACTTGATTTCAGATGGCTTTAAGTATCTTAAGGATCTGTGTATTTGGCTGGTTTCGGTCTCGCTGTTCTGGAGACTGACTTGGATGAGTGTTTCCTTGGTGATTTTGCTCTGCGCAGCTTCCCTGCCTTCACACCTCTCTGTGCAGTTTGCCCAGCTGCAGGGTGACGCTGGTACAGATTTATTGGAACTGGGACAGGCCTGTGGTACATAAGGTCATGCTCCCCAACAATCCGTGCCCTTCCCGGCTGGGAAGGCCTCACCCCTTCCTGATCCTAAACAATAAAAGCAGCTTTTGCTCCAGGTAGGTTCATTACGCTCTTTGGCATAAGGTTAATGGGCTTTTACTGCCCCACAGCCTTTGGGGCATCAGCAAATCGGTACCTTGAGTGCTGACCCCACAAACACAAAGTAGAATGCAATTAAATTGAAAATTTGTACTGTCAATTAAGGTTTTGTGCCTTTCAGTACAATGCTTGCAGTTGACTTTGGTCAAAGGTGGGATGTGTGTTGTCATAAAGAGCCCATTCTGGTGTACTCCTCAGAATGGCAGCCCACAAGTCTTGTGTCAGCTGATGATGAACATGGAGGAATGTAGTGAGCATGGAGCCCAGCGATGTGGAATCTGTTTAACTTACCACTGGTCCCAGCCCAGTTTGTGGTGAGCTGGCTGCCCTCCCCATGGGAAAGGTCACCCCAGCAATTGGAGGGAGGAGATGTGGTGAGTCAGGAACCTAACTGAGGTTCCTCCATGTGAGGATTGGCATTTTCATTGTCAACACATGGAATTTGCAAGTTTTTAATTTCATTTTATCATCGTTGATACCCATGTAAGTGGCTGCCTGAGCACATCCCACACTGGTGCAGGCTCTATGGCTGTGCTCTTCCCATTTCCCCGGGTTCCCACTGTGTTTTTCAGCTTATGAGGGCCACAGCTATTGGACTGGGCCTCTGCTAGAGTGAGTCTGGAATGAATTTGATAAATGAATCCTACGCATGCATGACACGAACACGCTCATTGCTACAAGTGTTTCTTTAACCACTACACCCTTATCAGCATGAGAAACAAGTATGTTGAGTATCTTGGGCAAACACACTTGTGCAGATGCTACGAGAGCTACAAGCGTTATCAACAAACTGTTTCAGGGATAACATTTGCAATTCACTATGCTTAAATTTGCTGTCAGCAAAATGCTCATCTTCCCTGAAAGCCTTAGGCCATCCCTGTTAACTCAGAGGTCCTCCCTGAGAGCACACCGAGATCTGTCACTGTGACAAAGTCCACGTAGACTTCCCACACACACTGCCCTCTAATTTATGTCCTACTGAAGCCTTAGGAACATAAAATGAGGACAAAGCAGATGCTGACTGGCTAAATGACAAATCTGTCCTTCCCACCTGCAGGCTGGTCCTGAAATATTTCTCTGTCACAGAAGTGATTCTTATTAGGACAAATTAGCTAGTGATTAACTGCTCTGCAATAATGCACTGATGATGTAAATAAATAGTGTACAGCAATAATCATAGACTTTCCTTGTATCTGTGTGGGTGAGTTGGACAAACCATGCAGAGAATTAAAGGGCATTTCAAGCCTTTTCCTTACAGAGAGCAAAATAGCCCCTAGCAGCAGCAGGCCTTTGTGTAGGGGAAGCCCACATAGTAGGAACTGTGGTGGAGGATTGCTCTTGAGCTGTCAAACAACAATCATGTAACACTGGGGTTACCACTTGCTCTGAATGTGAGCTGTTTAGGAGCCATAGGATCATGAAGGTTGGAAGAGACCTTCAAGATCATCCAGTCCAACTGTCTACCTACATCACCAATAGATCTCCAATACTCAATCTCCCTTCTCCCACACCTTTCCTCCCACTTGACTTCCACTTCCCAGCTCTCTGGTGGTGTTTGAGGAGATATCCTAGGAATAAGGACAAATGGAAAACTGTGAACAGGACCTGTATGAAACACCTAGGGGAAGGACTCAAAGAAATTGAGTTCCCCAGCAGTGCATCTGCACAAAGAACAAACTTCTTACTGGAACTCGTAGAAAAACTGCATGGAGAGTGGATACATTAGGAAGAAAGATTTTCTTCTTGGGAGAGGAGGGAAAGTGATGCTTGCAGGAGATGTTCCCAATCCCAAAGTGCAGAACCCAAGTGCAATAAAATGCCGCACTGTGCAGGCTGCAGGGAAAGCAGCAGCAATCTTTAATCTCTGCTTCATATCACTGGGGAAGAATTTTGAATGGGCTTGAACATGTCTGTTCAGGTGGTCTGACCCACAGGTGTAACAGCATTTGTTCCAGGGATGCAGCACGTTTACCCTGGCTGCTTTGCATACTCCTTTCTTGCTAACACTGAGGAGCTGTACTGTCCTCCCAGGGTGTGTGCCCGGATTCCACTGTCATCCTACAGGTTTGTTAAGTTGGCTACTGCTGCCTTATACATGGGAGCGTGGTGTTGTAAGGCAATGCAGGCAACTTGCCTGACCCTCTCCACCCCTCCCACAGCTGTAATAAAAAACCTCAGGGTTTGCTGTTCAGTGCACACAAGCAGCGCTGCATTTCTAGCTTGCCTTGTAAATACTGGGCTATACACTTTTATTTTTGTTTTTTAATTAACCCCTGGCCTACATTGACTTCTCTTGCTTTGACTGGATAAACCAAGACTGCAGATCTGAGCAACCGAGATAATGCAAATGATCCGCATTAACAGACTAGTGATAAATCCAGATTCTTCCTCTTTTTGCTTTGAGAAAGCCTACCCCATCCATGGGGGCCCGTAGGGCCATCACTCTGGAGCTCAGGAAAAGTTGTCAAGAATTTAGAGGTAGAAGAGTTGATATTTGTGCTGTAGCCTCCACACACCATATTTCTGAAGGGTTTTCACCATGTAACCTACTTTCCTATGGCAAATTTCAAACCAACAAACAAGTTGAGTTCAAATGTCAAGACACGGAGTGAAGAACCACATGTCCTGGGAATGAGGGGAGTAATATCTCCTGTTTGGAAACTGGAGGCTTTTCCCCATAAGGGATATGCAGTAGATCCAGCTACCTGAGCTTTGAACAAATACTGGACAACAGATGGAATGCTGTTGCTTAAAATGGGGATCAGAAGATTACTACCAGACTGGAAGGTAAGAATCTGTCTGAAAAGGAAGGCAGAAAATTGCACTGAAACATGACCTGCAGTTCCGAGATCTTTTTTGTTTTGACCTCAGGATGAACAGTACAAATGTGCTAACGAAGCTGCTTAGGGTGCAAATTTGGGAGCCATCTTCAAACATGGGAGGACCAGAACATCTTGCAAAATTAACTGAGTGGGCTGGGAGAAAAAGAACAGGGGTTTAGCTGGGGGGAGAGGAAGGAAACTATCGAAGTACACACAGGAAGAATCCTGTGATTGGGTTGGGATGTTATAATTAATAATTCACTGTGTGGAAATGCATGATGGGATCCCACTTGGCTTATCAGCCAGCCGAACAGCAGGCATGGCAAGGCTGTTCTGCATGCAACCATGCAAACCACACTGGAGCCACGGGAACACTGCGCAATTTCCATCTCCTTTGCAGGGACAGAAATAATTTGCTACCCATGTCAGGTATTTTAATTTCTCCCATGTGCTCCAAATCAACAGAAATCCTGAGGAGAATGAACTATGCAGTCACACGGGCTGGATTATTTGCTCACTGGAAACAGGGCTGAAAAGAGACTCGGCTTTTGTGCCACCTCAGGCAACATTTTGGAGGGTGCTAATTGCCCTGGGAACATCATCTGCACATTTCAGTGCCTTATTCAAAGAGGGCAGCATCCTGTGAAGATTGGCCTTTGCAGCTCCATCCAAAATGCATGCCAGACAAGCAGGTCAAATCCAACCCTGAAGGAAGGAATTGTATCTGCGCCTGAGGATTTTTATAGTGTGTTCCCAGCAGAGGCTTTGCAGGGTTTACCTTTACTCCACGCTAAGCTACAACACAATGACATCCACTTGGGAACTTGCTATATTCATCCCTCCCTCCAGAGGCACCCAGTTTGCCAGGAATCAACACAGAAGCAAAACTTTTGTTCACGATTATGTGCTGCAAACTGCGGCGGTGAGAAATGAGGTAAGGCGTGCGCCTCCCCAAGTCACAGTCCTTCCTGCTGGCGCCTCTCTTTTCAAGCACAGGTCTCTGGAGCCAGGAGAGCTCCCTGCAGAGCTGAAGACAGGCTAGAATAGCGCTATAAAATCCCCTGAGCTCAGCTCTGACTGAAGCATTAGTGGTTTTAAAGCACAAATTTATCATAGTCATCAGAGCATGCAGATTTCTGAGATGACGTGGGCAAATCCAAAGTGATGCTACACTGTTCTTGCAGCTCTGAACACACAGCTTGGGCTGTCATGAGCAGAATCCTTTATATTTAGTTCAACAGAGAAAGCTGGTTTGGTAACGCTGTCTCTAAAGCACTAAAAGCAGTTCTGTGTGCTCACGTAATCTGCCTGTTTCCAGTGTATTCACCAGGTAATTGGGGAAGGAGCTTTAGCAAGCTGCATTGTTTCTGTTTTACAGTGGGAGAAATGGAGTCAGGGAAGGAACAAGGCCTGCTCAGGACTGCACAGCAAGTCAGGATTTCCTGACACTTTTATTAATGCAGCGCTGCATCCGTGTCCTCAGACATCCCAGCTACAAGCTGAAGTCTCTGGGTCACACCCCGTGGCCTGGCCCAAGGCTCGTTTCCAGAGGTGATGCTCTGATGCCTCACAGCTTTCCTTGCTCTGTCTGATGTGCAGCAACATTATGGCCCGGCCCTCCAGGTGTGTTTCTGTTTATGGGCAGTAAATACTACATACAGAGCAACAAATTCCCAATGGGATAGTGGGACTGCTGCCGGTCGGGAGGGAAGGCTCAGCCCACACCACATCTTTTCTTCTTATAGCAGATTAGGAATCTTCAGCACTGGTTAAATTACTGCTGCTTCCCTTCCTGTGTTTAAAAACTGACTCAAACAGCAGGAGAAGCTGGGGACGTGATGATGCACCCTAAGTTGTGATTTTTCACAAAGAGAATTAGGAACCCAATTTTCAAATAGATTGTGCTCCTAAGTAGCACGGACCAAGTCAGATATTGAAATGGTTTCAACCATTCAGATTTTAGCAGGGACAGCATTGGTTTCATGCTCCCCCGTCCAGCTTATTACATTTCAGTAGTGTCTGCTCATGCAATGTCAAAGGAGTCGCCATCACCTTCGCTGGTATGTGGAAAGTGGTAAAAATCTCCAGTCAGTTATAGCACTTCCATCCCCTAAAGCTGCACTTTTGATGGGCTGACCTGTATCCCATTATCTCTGCACAGACATTGCTTTTGTTTCCCTGCCACGTTCTTGCCCTGCAGGCCAGTTTTACAGCAATTCTCCCCAACAGTGCAGCCTTCAGGTGCAATCTCAGTGCCTGTAGTAATTATGTTTGAAGGTTAATGTTTCATGAAAATATCAAAGCATTCCTGCCCCTCAGCCCCACTGCTGAGGTTGGCAAAAGCCTGGGGTTTGGGTTTTTTTCTTGTTTGTTTGTTGTGGTCTAATAGTAATCTGCTTGGCAGCGTGATGCTTGTTTCTATCCAGAGTTTAATCCACCTGATAGAACTGGAGTGGAATACAAACTGCAGTTTTGGTCATCTTTGGAAGGTGAGGGGCTATGAATGTCTTTTTCTCGCTGAAAATTCTCATGAATATTAAAAGTATATTTGGAGGTCTGTAATTAGGCTGTATTTAGCCACAGATTTAATTAAAGGCCGAAAACAAGGGACCTATGCTAGTGACAGAAGGAGAAAAAAACCCAAAATATTTATCTTCTGGCTTTGCTAGATGACATAGGAAAGGGAAAGCTGAAATAGTAACTCTTGTGGCTGTAAAGAGAATCCTTTTTCTTAGAGATTTGCCTGCCATATCTCTTAGAGGTTTTGTTTTCCCTATACATGTGGGAATAAAATTCCCGCATTATAAAAATACTGATGATCTCCTAAACCACCAATAGCACTACTCCAAAGGTAGGGAGATGGGCACAGATCAAGGGAGAACAGTTGCATTCCGTCAGAGATGCTGCTGGCTTTGTTCATGGTACACCAAAGGCATCTGATAAACATGCAGAACATGGTCTTGGTTTTTCTTTATCCCCAAATTGATGGGCAGCTGATTGTATCTGCTGAGAAAGGTTAGGGTTAGGGATGCTGCCTCTCTAAATTACGCAGAAGAGGGGAGAGATCAATGAGAAGGGGCACATTTGATTTCCCCAAGTGATATTGCAGCAGCCGCTTGCCTGGCTGCTGAGTTTGGTCAGGTGTTGGGAGTCATCCCCAAGCAGCTGGTGACTGGCTTCAGCCACGACAGAGGTTCAGAAGAAGATGCACCACATTGTCCAGAGAAGGTACAGCTAAGCCAGCTCTCCTGGGTTTAACATACATGTGAATGTAGCTGCGAGCAATGCAAGCAGTTTGTCTAGCAATGTGTCCTCACTACAGGAGGGTGGAAGGCACTGCAGACAGCATTGTCTTGCGTAGCAGGGTCTCGGAGAGCAAGAGCTGAAGAAGTTGGGCTGCTTGGGCAAAGAGAAGGGTTTTCTGTGACAACTGGGTGTTATTTCAAAGCACAGGGCTCCCAGACTCCCTTTGCGTTACACATTTGTGCTAGCAAGGGGTCAAATTTTGAGTTATTTTGATGAATTCAAATCTAGGCAGTTCTGCCTCTTGCTTGTGGTGCTCCTGGCAGCAGAAGCAATGTGGGGAGACGGGGGCACGGCTGCAGCCAGAACACAACCTTCTCTTTTAGGGTCCCTCCGGAGGCCTTGTTTCACCTGTTCAGCACAGCCCACCTTTTCTCCACCTTCCTGACACTGATACATGTGTACTAGTGCCTGCCTGAACTGGCTACCTCCCTTTCTCCTGTAAGTAAAACCATAAGAGCACTTTTCTCAATGCATTGTACAAATTGTTGCTGCATATAAAACTGGCTTTATCTGGTTTTGCCACTGATGAGCTGAGAAATTAAGTAGCTGCTGTAAAATGCTTTGAAATACTGGTCTTACAAGTTAGATTTTGCGTGGGAGAAGAAAGGCTGGCTGAATGTTTTTCATGTTGTTTGTGTGTCATTTTCAACCCTTCATTGATGAATGTGATATAGTTTGATAGCTAAAAATATCATACCAGTTTTGTGGTGGAAAGTGTTATTAAAATGAAAATAAATATGGGCCTCTGTATGTAGGTGAGAGAGAAAAGTGCACATGGGAATGCTTGAAGTGAATAGGTTTGGAAGCTTTTCAGACAGGAAAAAGCCAGTTTTGCTTACATGTAGCACACATTTAAAATGCATTTCAGACTTTGCATATGTTTTGGACTACTTAACTGAAAATGAGGCACCATATCTAATTACA
Source organism: Aegotheles bennettii (assembly GCA_013398125.1). Classification (NCBI taxonomy): domain Eukaryota; kingdom Metazoa; phylum Chordata; class Aves; order Caprimulgiformes; family Aegothelidae; genus Aegotheles; species Aegotheles bennettii. The sequence goes on from VZRW01002719.1 coordinate 535,829, forward strand.
ATCTCAAAACTCACAGATAAATGCTACAGGCTCAACACTTCAGAATATAAATAAAACCACAATAATGATACTCATGTGGAGGTACTAAAGAGGTAAAAATGAGACATGCCTGCTGAAAAGAGCGAGCACCTGGGACAGGTAGAAAGGACAGGAGTGGTGATTAGAAATAGAATAAAGGTTTCTAACATTCTAGTTATACAGAGGATTTGAGTCTGTCTAATCCAGAACCTGCTCTCCAGAGAGGCACAAAGTGGTGTTTCGGTGCTACCCAAAAAGGAAAATGCATCTGGCTGAGGGTGATCCTGGGAGGTTTTGGGGTGGGTGAGGTGGTAGTAGCTGCCTGAACCTCACTTGTCACAAATTTATGCCCTAGAGCCTGAGAGTTGCTGATGTGTATTTGAGCATTAATTAGGTCAAATGTGTTATTTAATTATTGGCCAACCAGCAGAGCTGGAGCTGGCTTCAAATTTCTCAAGGTCCCTGCCATTCAATTGTAAAGTTCATTTGGAGACCCATTCTGCTCTTGAAAACTTGGACAAGGAAAGCCTTCCTTAAAAGCATCCCCAACTCTAAAAGGAGCTTTGAGAGTTATGTCGGAAAGTGGTGCCTCATCAGAGAAATAAAAAAAAAAAATGGTTAAAAGGAAGGCGTAGGAGATAGAAAAGAGAAGTTTTACACTTTAAGCACTCCCAAAATCACTACAGAGAGAGAAAAAGTCATGGTGCTATGCCCGGCCAGCTGGTTGTTTGGAAGATGTTTAGTGAAGAGAAATGTTCACAATTTGCAAATACCAAAGAGGATGGTGATGGCCGATGTGTATAACCTAGGAGTAATAATCCCCAGCTTTCAAAGACACAGGCTACTGAAGAAACAACACTGTTCAGACCTGTAACAGCTCAAGCTGTAAGACAGCAGTGTCCAAGCAAAGGTCTCTGGTGTCTCAACTTGAAAAAAAAGAGTTGTGTACCTGCCTGGCACTCGGTCCCCAGAGCAGAGGAATCATTTGGAAATATTTTCATTGCCACTGGGTGGAGCTGAAGGCCTTTTCGTTCAAACCTCTCCTTTCATAACTTCTCTTTCGTAGAGAAAAATAGTGAATCAGGCTGTTTACAGATCGATTCGGAGAGCTGATTAGGCTGATGACCTCATTCTTCTGGAAGGGGAGGTCAGTGAATGTATTTCATGGGGGGTGGGGGTTCTCCAACAGTGTGCAGTTGTTTGGACCTAAATGTCAGACACAGCCAGGACTTGTGATGAATTTGTAATGCAGTCATATAAAATCATTGTTGTCTTTAAATGCCTGTAATAAACCAGCCTGAAGGCTCTGACCTGAATAAATGAAGGGCAAATAAAGCGGAAAGAAACTTATCAGTGTGGAGAATGTGTGGGTTAAACAGTAAGTTTTCTTTGTTTCTCAATTCGGCTTTTCTGCTCTAAATGGTTTTGAGTGACAGCACCAGATCCATAAAGGACAAGACGGGAGCTTGGATCAGGACAGACGTAAGGAAAATGGGGCTTGTTTTGAGAACAAATTCCAAGCAGATGGGCAGGGCAGCAGGAGGGCGAGAGCACTTGTCCAGATCACTTGGTGCTCATTACTTGTTCTTTGTCCCGTCCCACTTAGCTGGGCTCCAGCTCCGTTTTCCACCTGCAGCCAGACTCCCCTTATCTCATTCCAATTTCTTTTCTCGGTGTTTTTATGAGTGCCCTGTTTTCCCACAGCAGGCTCAGACCAGAGCTGCTTTCTTGCAGTCTGGCCATTTGTGCAATGGTGGTTTAAAAGCCCCCACTGTCCTCATCACCGCTCTCCTGGAGGGTGGCCAATGCACAGCGAAGGTGGCGCGGTGGGCTGCATCTCTGTTCTGTGCATGCCACGGGACACAGATGTGAATCCTGGTGGCCAGGAGCTCTGTTTAATGATTTGAAGTGCTGATGGAAGCAGTTAGTGCTAACTCATCCAGCTTTGTCCAAAGTGTGAGAGAATGCTCACGGGATTATCTTTTTTTTGTGGGCCCAGCTGCAGGGTGGTAGCTCCCAGCTGGCAGATGCTGATGGACAACTGTGAAGCAGAACATCTTCAGTCAACTCAGCCAGAAGGATGTCTGTCATTGGCCTTGGGAGATGGGACAGCTAATTTGGCAGAACAGCTCTTCCTGTTGGCCGCGTTGCTAATGGGGAGCCGTGCTGACTCAGCTCTGCTGGTGCAGGTACAGCTGTGAAGATACCATGGCATGGAAATGTCCCTCATTTTCACTTTTTAAGTAATTCTGAACTTTTTCAAGAAGTTTGATGTTTTCCTGTTATTCACCAGTTCCCTGACACACCCCATCACCAGTCTTGCCTCCTCTCTGCTCCTCTCACTTCTTCTCTTCTTTGTAAACGCATGGCAGACTCGGCACACACAGTGCACCCCAACTGTTGAAGGCTTCCAGCTCCACCTGACACCACTCTTGAGCACACTAAGCAAGCCAGACATCCCTGGCTTTGTTCTGTATTTTCCCTGTGCTTTTTCTGTTCTACCCTGGGTCTCTGGTGTTGTAATTAGAGTAGACCACATAATGTATGATTAGAGCATGACATAAAACGCATGCTGTAATACAGCTTATTGATTGAAGCTGGTCGAGGGATCTTCTGATATCATAAATATGCTCAGATATGAGGGCAATCCTATGATTGTAATCTTTGCATCAATTCCCTGCTTCATGTGATGATGAAAAGGGATAATTATTACACTTGTTAATAATTTAGGAAGCTAAGCAACAGCACCTGGAAATTAGATGTCAATTTTGCAAGATTTCCACGGGATGAATAAGGACAAAAAATAGGTCAGGCAAAGTTGTACCTTTGTCACTTTAGAGAGGTGAAGGAGGTATTTTTAGCAAGAAGAAAATGCTTTCTCTGCCTAGCTATGAAACACGAGGAGGTGCCCATAACGGATGAGCTTTATTACATGATTGCTCTAGGCCTGACAGGTCACTGATGCTTTCCACAGCCACTCTGCAGGAGCGTCAGTTGGTCGGGGAGTACCTGTGCTGGCAGTCTGTCTGCATTGACTTGAAGGGTCATCTTTATTGTCTCATCCTGGCTGACTGGCAGTGTAATTCCACAGGGCTCTGTTCCAGCACGGGTTTGGTTAGTTTCTCATAGTGATTTTCCAGAGCCAGCACCGTTAAAACACTATTTATCAAAATTTATTTTTCTGTGCTCTCAGTACTGAAGGAAAAGAAAATATGCAGGAGACACACTTACATGCCCTGTGCAACACAGGGCACGTTAGCACGACAGAAAGTTAGTGCTGATACACAATTGAATTGGCTGTGACAGATAGAGTTGTGGAAAGAGTTGGAGAGCTGCACTCCGTGTGCTGTCTCTTGTGCTGTAGCTTTTATTACTGGAATATTTCTCTCCCTCAGTTTTTTATTTCCCCTGTCTCTCTTCAGGCTGACAATATGGATCCTGAGTCTTTAAAATTGCTTTCAGCAGAGCACTATTATTGTTTATATTTAAGAATACTATTTAAAATCTAAAGCCAAGTTGAAAAGGAGATTTGCAACATGGGGGGGTGTGTGTGTGTGTGTGTTTGGCATCTCTGAACAGTAATAATGTTAAAAAAGAAAAACTTTCATTGCAAAAAAGTGTCATTACAATTCTAGCCAAGGAAAGACTGCTTTTAAAATTAAACACCTATGTTTTTAAATCAAACTGCTCAATTACTTTTCGGTATGTAGTAGTACAATCTATATATAGCAGCCAATTAATTGCTCTGCCTGACGTGATTATTTTTTTCCTGGATAGCTTGAGGACCTTTGGAAGTGTTTCTTTTGAGCTTTGCAGCCAGTGGGGCTGTTGTGGTCTGAAAAACAAGCCATCAAACCGGGTTTTACCAAATCACTTATTACCAAAATAGAAGCCACATGCCATCCTTGATCTGCGTTCATCTCTACAACAAGAGCAGCATGTCCACCTCTGGAAAAGTAGCTGGGAGCACCTTACAGGACACAGGAGCTGATCAGAAGATGAGTCTGGAATAGTTTTTATGGACATCAGGTGTTGACCAGTCGCAATTTTTCATCCCAGCCATGTGAAGTTTGTATGTTTTTAAGTGCACACAGGGTGAATATTTAGCCAAACAAAGGCTGGTGTTAGGAGTGGTACTAGTGTAGTGAGTTTTTATTCTTCAAATAAAGCGAGGGTGGCACAATGACTGTAACTAGAGATCTCAAATGCAAACAGCATGTGGAGACAGACCAAGTGAAGAAGATAAGCCAGCTCCTATCAGCTTTCCCTTAGGGGAGGGCACATTTTTCCTGGGCTAAAAGAGCATATCATGGAGGGGTTTACTTCCACTCCATCACCTGAAACAGCACAATCCATAACTGCATCAAAAGTGATTTTTCCCAGGCTCTGATAAGCTTGAGTCATTTTATATTTCATATTTGTCATACAGCTGTTCCAGAAAGATGTAATAGCATTGAGTTCTATTGCTAAAAAAACCATCTTTTCCTGCAACTATTGGATTTTACTATGGGGAAGCACAAGCTGTGAGAAGCTCCTGTATTTCACAACTGATAACTGCTTTGCAGCCTCAGTTCTTCTGAACAGCAGGAAGTGTTCTACATTATAGCAACCTCATGCTTACATAGGTGCTGGAATCCTGTTTGGATGGTTCCCAACCCTTGTGAGTTTATATGGATAGAGATCTTAGTGTCATTTTGATTTTTTTAACCCATACTGTTATTGCAGTGCTCTTGTATGCAATTTATGATTCTGAGTTACCTTTTTTAAGTTTCTAGAATGGGAGTTGTGAGTGCAACCTTTGAAGGATGTACCAGAATGACTCTTTATCTAGAAATACCAGTATTCTCAATTGGCCCATGAAGGAGCACTCAGTACTGGCTGGTTTTATTGCAGTGCAACAATTGAACATTTTTTTAATATGTTTTATTACAGGAACCAAACAGTTAATTCACCCAGTCAATACCAATATTGCCTCAATAAAGTATGATTTTAGCCTTTGGTCAACCTCACTCCTGAGGTTAACTTCCTGTGCCAACAGGGTTTACATAATACATAAATACACTGGTACCTGTAATAACATACTGTATTACTTCCTGAATGCATTATAGGCTCTTAAGCACTTAATCAAATTCCTTGGGATTATCTTCTGCATCCCCTTCTGTAGGCAGGTTTGCATACCAGTTTGATCATTTTTATCTGGGGAGTGCTTTTTAACCGGAGCACATATGGGACTTTTTGTTCTGCTGTTACAAATCCCGTGGAGGTGCATCTGCTCTTCGGCGCGTGGCTAGCCACACGCTCGCATTCGAAAGGGTATTAGGGCTGCTTTGGTTTTAAAGTAGGCCCCCCCAGTAATATTTTCATGCCCTTGATATAATTATTCTGCATTCCATTACAGTAGCTGTATCTCTGTTCATTCCTGTTCATGTATTTACATGGTTAGGAAGCTGCTTATTATTATTATTTACTTTTTGTCAGCATTTCCGGGTACCCAAAAAAAAATGCTATCTACCATAAATAAAGCATTTTCTGACTGTGTGTTCATGCATTTGTTCTGGTTTTAAATTCCTTTCTAATTTGTAGTGAGTGCAATGCATTACTGCCAATTGCTTGCTCTTGGCAGGCATGACACTGAACCCCTTGTACTGATCCCTTTCCACGTGTTATGACTTTTTTTTTTTCACTTCCACTGCATATAAAACTTTTCCCCTCTGTTTAGCTACCCTAACATTCTGCCTTCATACTTTGGCATGTGTTTTTAACCAGAAATGCTTCAGTTCTCTTAGTGCTTGTTAAATACTTCTGCATGGAATTGCTGCAGTCACCAAGTGTGCTGTGTTCTTAACCGTGTCCAGCTTGCAGTCACAGTAAGAGTTTGTCCTTATGTTTGTATGTGGCAGGATCTGAATCAACAGGAAACGTGGCATTGTACGAGACACTTCTAACATCCCTGGCAACTTGAACTCTTTTGATTAAGAAAGGTGAGAAAATGAGCAGTTGTAAGATACAAACGTATAAGGGATGTAAAAGTATGCTTTTAAAGTTGCTCAATAACTTCTGTAAACAAGAACATTACAGTGAGGTATTATCCATCTTAGTCTTGTTACTTCTAGATAACCCATCGTATCAAAGTCCTCTTTCATCTCCCCCATGATATTTTTTCTGGTGTCAGACTTCTCTCTGTCACGTAAAGGGCGTGCAGCCAGCAATTTAGACCTCTTACACTGAGGAGGTGACTGCTGGCGCTACCTCAGGCTGGATAAACAAGCATGGTCTGTTTGTGTCTTTTGAAATGTAAAAAATCCATCAAATAACTACAGACAAATTGTTAATTTCACCTCATGTTAGTGAACTGATAATTCCCCTATACAAACACAGACTTTTTTGGGTTATGCAGCTTTTATCTGAAATTATTTTCATCTCCTGTAAGCAACGGGACCGGATTAGAGTGCATGGCAAATACAGAACTAGCCAAACAAATAACTTTTTTGGCAAATCAAAAATCCAGCTTGTTCCTTGGGCATCAGCACATCTTCTGAGGCTATTTGTAGTTGCAATTGCATGGCAGAGTTAAAAAGGGGCCAGGTTACAGCCCTTGTATTACGACACAGCCTTAAGGGTCTAATCTTGCTGTGTTAGGATTCTGTATTTCCTTCTTCATTGCTTTGTTTCATCTAACTTTTGTTTAAAACATTTACCGTTTATTTTTCAAGAAAGATTTATGCAATTATGAAATCCTTGTGCTTCTAAGAGTTAGAGATTATCCACTGTCAGAAGCCATTGGATCCACCACCTGTCATGAATTTGAGCCAAGCAGTCACAGACAAAACTCCGAGGAAGATCACTTCTGGATCAAATTTAGAGATGCTTTATCATTTTTCTGCTTTTATAGATTCCAGCTATTTAAATCTGAACTTTATGAAGCTTTTATTTTGATTTTAAAATACTGGAGAAATTGGATAAATCAACTTTTTATTACTATTATTCATGATTGCACTTACTTTTCTCTATAGTAAGCAAGCAATCATTGAAATCTGGTTTCATCCCAAACTGGAAAACTCACAGGGGTAACACACAGTATAAAATCCATTCTCTACCCTTCCCTCAAAGCTAAACATGGTGTAGTCTCAGCTGTGTGGATTCTTCAAGAACTGAATGGATCCTGGGAAGTCCTTACGTGTCAGTTATCTCTGAAACCCGAGCTAGGTGACACGTAGTTACCTATATAAGAACTCAGAGACTGGAAGATAAAACCAGTAGGAAATTCCTTCCAAATTTGAACTGTGAGCAATTGGAGTAGGCGAGGGCACTAGACTTCAATTATGAGCTTGGTAAAACAGCAAGGAGTGTGGGCCCTTACTTTTGCATGGCTTAAGAATATTCATGTTCCTCTTTCCCAATACCATTTTGTGGAAATCTTGGAAAATTTTACAGCTTTGCAAAACAGAAGCTGCAAGAGCCATCAGACACGTACTGCCTCTTTCTCTTCGGTAGCACTAAAATAAGAAGCCAGAGGTTGCCAGGTATTTTTAACAGAGTTTGTTTTGGTTTTTCCGTAGTCTTAATGGCCACATCCTAACCCCACTGAAGTCACGTAGCTGGGTTTACACTCTGCCAAGCACAGGTCTGGGCCTGCGTTTAAGCCCGGACTCGCCTCCAAAGCTTGGTGTTTACACATTAGCCTGTGCTTAGGAATAAAGCTTTGTCTGATCTCTCGCCCACTAGCACAGCATTTTAGCACAGGCCTGGGCTGTCACTGCTCTGCCAGTCGTAAGTAGAGTCACGCTGCTGTCCAGACCACAGCAGACACCCCAGCCCTGACTCTTTGTCAGTCTGGGTTGTAGATATTTTCTATTTCCACTTCAGCTGGGCTAGCCACATGCAAAGATGGCATGTGGGAAGGAGAGCTCAGCAGGGGTAATCCTGCCTCGAGACCCTCTAGAATTACAGGACAAAGCCAAGCAGTTCTAAAGCTGTTCAGCTGTAGAAGGATTTCCCAGGTGCCAGGAGAGCCCTGGAAAGGGTACAGCTGTGTAGACAGCTGGGAATTACCCTCATTTCTCTTCTGACACAGGCAAGGGCAGGCAGCAAAAAGGGCATGGCTGGAGCACTGCTGCATTCTGCAGATCCCCTGGGGCCACTGCAGCTAAAACGACTTTAATTTGCTCCTTGGGTCCCATCTGCTGTCTGGGACAGAGGAATCAAGTAATGGCTGAGAGGCCTACCTGCCCTCTGAGAGGATAGACCCGGCAGCATGGCAGGGGCTGGGTGAGGAGCCTTGGGTGTCTAGACAAGCACGCTGAGCTGCCACAGGACTTTGCTGTGCTCTGATTTTGCTCAGCAGCGAGGCACTGCAATGCCAAAGGGTTCCGAGGCAGAGAATTCTTCCTCAGTACCCAGCACACTTCTTGGAGTGGAAAGGAGAGGGAGACTAAAAGGACAGTGTGATGGGCTGCCCACTGGAATACAGTTTCTGAGGCAGATTTGAGATGTACCAACTCTGGTGGGCCCTGTAACTAACAAGCTCAAAAACTATCAGCTTTCATGGAATTGGAAAATTAATTACATCAGCATAATGATGAATGATCTGTGAGACAGTTCTGTTGTTTGGACTCCAAGTACTGTCTGCATTTATTTTTTTGGCAGATGATTATATATTTAATGGATAATTCTTCAGCCTTTATTTGAGTGTTTCAAGTATGTTTGCCTCCCTTATTTGCACCACCGAATCCCTAGCTGAAAATAAATCTGAGAGAAAATGACACGTCAGTGATGGCTTAGAGACTGAATAGCAAATGGTGACGTGTATGTCCACATGTGTCTTCCACAAGTGCCACCATAACATACTGAGAGAAAGGATGCAACAATTCACACTGGTTTCTGTCTAGAACTAGGAGTATTGCAATAAAAAAAAAACAACAGGTAAGTAATGGAAGCATTAAATGCAGCTATAAAACACACACTACTACACTTAGTATCTAGTTAAGCGTAAGAATCATCCTTATTGTAATGATTTCCTGCATCCCTTCAAATGCTTTTTTTGCTTAAAAATTAATATTCTAGTATAATTTGGCTTTAATTTTTGATCAGAAAGTATTTCTGTACATTTTCTAATGGAATTAGGGTATTGATTTCCAGAGTTATACTCACAAGGGTCCTGTTAGTATTTTTTTTAAACTGTTGCCATAGCCTCAGCTGAGACATGGTAACTAGCCAAGTGCACACACTTGCCTTCTTACAAACTCAAATGAAATGGATTAGATTAAGTGACCTTCACTGACTAGCTTGTTTTACTGTACAGATTAATACAAAAGTTGTAATTGTCAGTAACAGGATGTTCCCATGGAAAATTCATTTGTGTGTGTGGTATTCATCAGAATAATTGTATTAAAGACAGCTTAGTGAGAAAATAAACAAGAAATTATGCATGTATTTGGGTAATTCCAAAAGAATTAGTGTGAAGGAAGATTCCTTCTAATTGAGATTCTATAGATTTTGGCTTCCCAGGAATTTATCTGGCTCTCCATGTCCCATCACAGTGTACAGTATGTTAGTCACAGTGGAGGAACTTATTTCAGACAGTCTTCTGCTCTGATATGCGAGACTTGTCACTTGGCCAGAGATCCTTTATGCCCTGATGACTACTGATACTGCTCCCAATGCACAAACCAGTGGGAAAATCACTGAGAATGATTTCATGTGTTCTTTCAGTGGGGTTTTATTGATGAAAAGTTATTGATCGCGTCTGAGGGTCTTGTATAGAACTTTGTGGTCATTAACTAGATCAGTTTGCCTCTTTTGTCTAGTATGTGTCTGGAGCCAATTGTGCCTTAACAGCAGAACCACTGTTGATTGAGGGGAACAGCAGAGAGGTTTCAGGGATCGCCAGGCTCTTCAGTGCTGGACGGACTCACCTCCTGTGAGTCAGGGCAACCCCACCCCCATAATCATTTATCATTTTTAACTCTCTGTGATGCTTTTTTCTGTCAGACCTGTCTAACCAGAGATCTTTTCATTTTTTGTATGCAATACCACCCCTAGATATGCTCTGTGTTAAGACTTGCATTTTCAAAAGGTTCTGTATTTTTGTCTATTTCCCATACAGTTGTATAGAAATGTATAGTCAATGAAAAACGTACATGCACTGAGATAATTCCAAGTTGTATACATACATAAAATCCACAAGCTTGATTTTTAGGTTTATATTAAAGCCTGTGGTTCAAAACTCTTGACCTAAGTAAAAAAAGCATTAGTTGTTTGTCATGAATCTCACTGGGCTGCTTGTATTCTGGGAATAAAAGGCCCCAACGCAGCTGTGTTGAAAACAGCACAGTGGGTTTTTCAAAGACCTTCACCTGCAAAATCGGCATTCTCGTGACCTCTGCGATCTGGCTGTTATGTACTGACTTCAAGTCAAGGTTTTCTTATGTGCTCTTAAAGGTTTTTAATAATACAGGATTCTGATTCTCAGTTTTGCTCCTCCTATTCCACTGTATTACAACAGAGATTCTGGAGAATAGAGTGCCCTGGGAGAGGGAAGCCATGACCTGCAAGATGACAATCAATAGCATCTGACAGTCATTTGAAGCCCCAGATCCCTTATGTGACTTGCTGTCACTGATGTGGCTGGCACCTTAGATTTCCTACCCAGGAGCTCTTGAGTCTAAATGTTATTCACTTCATTTAATCACCAAATCACCCTACCAAGCTGCTGCTGTGTGGGTGAAGCAAAAGGTTTTTATTTATATGCTTGGGGTTTTTTTCCTAGTTTAAAGACGATAGCTTTCTTTCACGGAGAATCACAGACTGGTTTTGAGAAATAAGTTTTAAAATTGACATTTCAAGGAGCCTGATGGTCCTACTGCAGCAATGCTGAGTTTCTAATTAACATAAAATCTTGCACTGAATACATTGTGACTTCTGCAGCATAGTAAACCTGATGCCTAGCTAAACCATTCTAGTGCTGTTCCTATCGGTGTCGTTAGGTGAGCTCAGTGGGCCAGATGACGCAGGAGGGCAGCTCTGTACTTCCCAAGTGAGGAGCCTGATGTAACACACTGTTAGCAAGTGAGATGGCAGTAAGGCAAGTATTAGGCAACAAGATGTGACAGTGTCTGTAACGTGAGGATATCCCTGCACAGTGTGAGTGAGTTGCTAGGCAGTGAGCTGACAGCCTGCTAACGCAGGCACCCGACAAATGGTATGTTTCTTGACGTGCTTTCTTACGATGGAAAAAAAACCCTTTGGTGTAAACAGACAGAGGCAGAGCTTTTCCAAAAGTTAGACTCCCAACTCTGATTCAATTTAGATTATTTTTTTTTCCTAACTTCCCTCAATCTTTGGTAAATTCCAAGGTTGATTTTACTTTCAACCAAACAGAATTGACACAGGAGTAAAAATAATAATTAAAAATCCTGTGGAAAATACCTTGAGATTGTAAGTGGAGAGGAAGGGTGATTGCAAGCTGTTTCCCAATTCTAAGACTCCTCCCCAAAAAAATCTTTCTTTGCAAATTCAGGATACTTGGGAGCTCTGCAGATGTTTCAAGAAATGGGGAAGAAAGCGATAATGCTCTTTACCATGATTCTTTTGCACCTTTTAATTGCCAGACGTAATCTGGATAGCAGACACTGCTGCTCAGTGAAGCATTTCTTCCACATCTATAGTTTCTCCCCTCTTTGCATGGATGTGTGTGGGAGGGAGGACTAGTGCATAGCCATCTGGGAGGGAGCTATCTGCAGAACCGTTTCTCAGTGAGCCCTGCTGGGGGAGTGGTAAAGAGACAGCAAAGGGAGCAGGAACTGATGGAGGAGGGGAGAGGACTCCAATGACACTTAATGGAAGTGATGCAGAATTCCCCCGAGGGGCTGAGGACACGAAGGCTGTGACCCTTCCACATGCCTCGCAGACCCCAACTGGAGAGGCACTTTAATTAATTTATCAATGCAAACTCCAGAATGTTTTTTTTCCTGCTTCATGGGATTTTCCACTGCACAAGAAGGATGTGCATTACTTAGTGGGAAACTGAAAAAAAGGTTGGTTGGTTGATATTTCTTCTGTAAATCAGCAGGCTGGATCATAGCTTTATGTTCATAATATATTAAAGTGGGGGATCAGCTACTTTTAAAGGCTTTGTTCCTCCTCCCTGGGTACAAAGAGCCTGGAAATTCCTAAAATGAAAGGTAGGGGACGAGTAAATGGTAAGGGAGGGAGTGGGTTGTGTGAGAGCAAGCCAGGACTTTATACTGTCCCTCTTTCTTTTTTCCAAGATCAAATCCTTTTCTACAGTATTTCTGAGGCAGCTGCAGACTTACTGACCTAGCATTCAATCAGTGACCAATCAGTACATCTCAGTTTAAGAAAGCTGTCATTACATCAGCATTCATCTCTCTGCCCAGAACCTCCACAGTATGGAAAACCCCTGGCACCCAAATCAGCCCCTGCTTTTCATCTATAGAAGGAAATCTCAGCGACAGAACTCTTCAGATCAACAAGAAAGAGATGTCCCACTGAAATCTGGCGTATCCTCTGGGATCTGTGGGAGTCAAGGACAGTTTTCCCCAGGCAGGCAGCTTTTCCAGCCAGCTCCCTGGCCACATGGTCTTTCTCTGAGACACTACATGGGAACTATGCAGAAGAGATAATGTGGTCCTCTGCCAATTAATTTTTCCTGGCGTATTTCCACGGGCCTGAAGAGCAGAAAACATGTGCAGAAGTAGGAGGCAAGATCTGGCCCTGTGTGTTTTCCTGAAAAGCTAGCTCGGTTCCACACAGCTGCTGGTGGTTCTCTCCCTTTATATTTTTCGTAATAAAAGCAGAAGTCTGAAGTTAATTACCTTTTTTTTCCTAGGGATGTTTCTTGAGCTATTATGCATACTCTGTTACTGTATTGCAAGTGCTGCCTGCTGTATTGCACATGAACATTTTTATTCCCTTTATTCTTACGGATCAGTAGACCAGCTAGTAAGTCTAATTGCCCTCATTCTGTTCTGCTGCTTTCAACAGATAAGAGCTGTAAACTGGTAAATATCTTGTCAGCATACCTTAAACCTCCTGCCTAATAAGCAACCATCCATCCTGCTGCCTTTTCTCATGGCTCATTGTGCAGCAATTGGTTTAAATACCTGTCTCCAGTTACTTACTAGCAAGAAAACAATAGAAGAAATTGATTAAATTGAAATGGAAAAGTCTTGAAAGATGTTTCCTACTTGTATCATAATCACTTAACTCACATGGGATTAGAGGACACAGGGGAGAAACACAAGACCCTTTTCTAAAGAGCCTTTCTTAGTGTTCTTTTTCCAAATACACAGTGACATAAATTTCACATATGCACGTTTGCTCCCTCTGCCTCAAAACAAAATTGGTACAATCTGACTTTTGTCAGATGTATTAGAAATAATTGGTAATTAAAAAAAACCCCCACAAATAATAGAACCAAGTCTTGAGGATCTTCTCAATCTCCAACAGTTAAATGTTATGTTAAATGCTACAGCAGAAGGCATAATGTACCTGAACTTTATGCAAAATAGATAAAGGAGAGAAATTTCTCCAGTCAGTGATCAGGTTATGCTGTGAAGCATCACCAGCACTAATGTTTGCAGTTCTTCTCCCTGTCAGAATGTTCTTATTACACGTGTACATGTCTAGTCCTTAAAAAAGCCTTCTAAGCTTTTTGTTTCATTTGCTGAACATTTTGTTCTCTAACACAGAGTTCCAGAGCCACAGTGGTGCACTGCATTAATATGCATCTAGAGAGTTAATGCAAACTTCTGTTGTCTCTTCATTTGACAAGACGTTTTCTCTTTCTCATAGTTGGTGACAAAGTGTGAGATGTGTTTAATTTGCTTCCCAGCTTCTGCTAAGCCTCCCTGCTGTGTGAAGATGTAGAGAGGTTTCCTTAGGACTCACACTGACCTCTCTCTTCCCAAAAGGCAGGACAGAAGCCTTCACCCAGCTGCTGGTCTCAGCCTCAGTCAAAGTGCAAAGCTGGCACAGAAGCAGAGGTTGTGCTGGGGGTTGTGCTCCCATGCTTACCTGCAGAGCACAGAGCAAAGCTGGAGCCGGGAGGACAGCCCTGAGGGAGTTGTGATCATGTGCCAGGCTGGGGAGTAAACTCTACCTGAAGGCCAGTGGTATCCCTCCTTCTCTCAGCAAGCCCACTGTGCTGCTACAGATCTGTAATGTTGTATGCTGTTGGACATTGTGCACTTCTTGATCTTTGGAGTAGGAACTGTCGCTGTCTATAAATTTATGTACCTATGAGTGCATTGACCTACTGGTTTCACTGTATGATGTTGGTAATGCAGATAAGAAATTTGTCTCCAATTCTCATCTGTAGATCAAAGCACTTAAACACGCTATTTTTAGTTTCTCTTTTTTTTACAGTCTTCTCTTGTGGTTCTTCTTCCTAATCCTCATTTATTTTTCATGCATGTTTTTAAGCCAGAAGCCAAAATGCAAAACAGTATTTAAGCTAAGGACCTATTACTGAAAATACTTATTTCCTGTGTTTTCCATAGGCTTTGTTTAGTTACATAGTCCTAGTGTCCTATTAATTTATTGGAATATGCCAACAATTGAGCAAATTGCTTGATTTTAAGTCCATCTTCTACAGTCTGCTTGCACCACCAATTCTGCATTTCACCATATTTCTCTTGTCTCCACAAAACCCACCTGAGCTGCTGTTGATTTAGACCGAGGCTCCCAAGTGCAGTTTGCTTGGATTGTACACAGAAGTCATGATTGTCCTGGGGTGAGCAACTGTAGTAGTTTCCATGCAGGTGAAGGTATCTCCCATTTCTTTGTCTTTATTCCCCTACCATTATACAAACACGGTATCCCTGCTCTGACTCTTGCGCTGTTTTCTGGTACTTCTTTTTGTCCTCAACATCATGCTTTGACCTGCATGGACAATCCCAAACCTCATCTCTTTATCTGGTTCTTTCTAGCCTCATTGGCTAATTAGTTTCCAAATGCTATCCAGGGTTCACAAATTATCATATGTGTACAACTATTTGGGAATCCCAAGTATGACATATATTCAGTTCTGGCAGCCTTCTTCCTGAAAGGCAGATTTGAACCTTACCTTGTAAATTGTCAGGCTGGGCGAATGGGGACTGTTCCTTATGACAGGCAGCATTGTAATGAATAGTGGCTCTTAAATGCCTTTTTTAAAATGTTTAAATGCTTTTTTTTAAAAAAAGATGATGCGACATGGGCAAAGTAAGCAGTGAGCAGCACTGTAAGAATTAAAGACCACTGGGAAATTCTCTAATTTCCGAGTCAAGTTCAATATGTACCTCTTCAATTTTACCTTCTCTAGTGAAAACTAAAAGTATCTGTAGGTATATCTAAAACACAAAGATAGCAAAACAATGTGGCTTATTTACACTTCTCCTCCAGGGAGAGAACAAGACAATAAATCTGTCCAATTTTAGCTGCTGTTCTTAATGTGCTGAGAACTGTTCAGACAGTGTGTTGGCAAAAACAATGTCATAAGCTGTAGTATAGAATAAAATGCTCCAGTTCTACATTATGTTAGAATAATCAGTGGCAAAGTGTTTCCTCATGCAGCTCTCAAAGGATAGTTTATAATGGATGTGTAATTTTTCAAGGTATAATACTCCTCCGTGTCTCAGGTATGTGTTTTTTCTGATGTTATATGGCATATAGCAGTAGCTTGAAAGGACACTGTAAAGTGACAACCTTTTCAATTTTAGCAGTGTTGTTTGCTTGTGTTGTTTTTACCTTTTTAGAGTTTACCACTACATATTTATATATATTGACCACAATCCTAAGTCAGAAGCTCTCTCTATAAAATAGTATTCTGGATTAGGCTCCTTGTGCTCATGATATGTGGCTCCTTGTTTGAAAAATAAAAGAAACCTCTGGAAACAAGAGATTTCATTCTCTCACATATTTAGCATCTGGTTTAGACTTGTGAGATTCTTGTTTCAGTCTTTCAGCGACAACTTCCTAAGCATATCAGTGGGAAAGGATGATGCCCAAAGCACATAGATGCCTATAGGTGTGTAAAGATGTCAGTTTTGGCCACAGAACCAATCAGACTGCAGTACAAGTTTAGGTGAATACTGGCTAAAATGCACTTACTGTATTTTTGGAGTTCGCTTGCTGAGTGTGCTTTGAAGCCTTTCCAAGGTATACAGGAAAAATGTCTTCAAAATTTCAGAAGTTCAGCAGCCATCTCCAGCTGAGACATATTTATAAACACTAGACCTTCCAGGCCAGTCTGCGTATCAGATGATTTTTCTCAAGAAACAGGCCTTGCCTCCATGCAGACTGACTTCTTATTTACTTTAAAAATATATTTATGACGGGTTTTTTTTTCTTTTAGCAGAAGCTATTCTGATGAAAGCTAAAGTGATTTTTTTTCCAGTATGGATATTATAAGGCTGTGAAAATGTCATGATTATTTTTTGTGTTTAAAATGAAATTTTGAAAAGTCTCTATGTTCTCCATAATATTCATATTATATATGAAAACTGTTTCACAGCTTAAAGGAGAACTTGGATGTAGAAATCTGGATTAATTTCATACATGGTTTTCTCAGTTCTAGTAGACAATATTGAAACCTTATGTAGATGTTTTCCTAAATGTAGTTTTGTCTTCTTCTTTTGATCTTGGATAGTGTTTGCTAAGTCCTAACATTCAACATTTTCTAGCTGTCCTGTCTCTATAACTGAACCTGAGCATTCTGATAATGCTTGAGGTACACAGGAGAAAAACGCAGTACCTGGAAAACACAGAGTGTCTGAGACACTGTATTTATATTTTTGTTCACTGAGTAACTAAAACTGTATTATAGCTTGGCTTCCTAATTTTCATTTGAGCAGGTATGAAGCATAACATCAGAGCCCTTATTCCAACTTATTTTAACTCCAGCTCCCGACAAGCCACTTTACATGCAGTAATGTGGTATTAAATAGATTACCAGCAGATAAGACTTATAGAGCAAGACATACAGAGTACAACAGACAATGGCTTGCTGCTCTGCTTATCCCAAAAGTATTCCCAAAACATTTATATAAATTATTCTGAAAGTAGTGGCTATAAAACAAATGTATTTTATCTATTTTAGTAACTTAAGCAATGGTATTTATTAAATCTAAATCTGAACTGTCTGACTATCCACATCCTTCATAGCAGAGCTCTTCAGTAATGGATGGCAAGGCCTTCAATGGAGCTGCACCTATTTATACTAGTACACATTATACTCTTGGGCTTTCAGACAAGGATTATTAGTTGTGGATAAAAAAAGTCATCATAGATTTACTTTGTTCTGTATTATTTCTGAAAATACTTCACGGTGTTTTACAAATAGTGCAAAAAAATCTGTTCTCCTATATTTGCAAGCAGTAGCAATTATGATTGCAGGGGATAGCAGAAGTATAGTAAACCAGCCAAAAGAGCAAAGGCTAAAAAGCATAGGTATCGAGTCCAATTACCTTCTGTGAAGCTCAGGGGAATGATGAGGTGAAATCCGTAATTTCTTCTATATAGGAAGGAGGAGGAAACAATCTAAAAAAAAAAAAATTATTTTGAGGAAACTCCTAGAGAAAAGGGATGAGGTAAATGTTTTAATATGTTTATGACAGTATTATCATTGCATTGTACCTCTACCCTAACAAGTAACAAGATGCTTAGTATATCTCTAATACCTTTCAAGGATTTCAAGGCTCCTAATAAGCACTAAGAGATGGATTGTGAGTGAACATTCTGTGACTACAGTGGGTGATGGATGCAGAGCAAAGTGATTCATGTGACCCACATGAGGACCAGGCAGGCTGTAGTCTTGCCCAGAAGGCAGGAGCACAGGATCTGCAAAATTGCTCTTCTTTGACTCTCCTCCTGCAGAGAAGAGACTGAGCCATGGCTCTGTGCGTCCCCCTCCTCCACGTCTGGACATGGAGAGGTAAGTACACAGCACATCCCAAAGGAGCAATAGCAGGTGGCTTCCTACGGCGCAACTAAAGAATTCTAGGAAGTTTCCTATTTTTAAAGCAGACCGCTTCCTGCTTTGCCCATATAATGTTACCTCTTAATGACAATTTGACTGATTAACTGAGTGGTATTAACTTAATATGCTCCAAATTTATTACACTTGATAATGAAACTACATTGAATTGGTGGGTGCAATGTTTCCTGCTTCATGGTCAGATGTAAAGATTCCTGGAAATTCAAGTTGAGCATCTCATTAATACCTTTCCGTATCACAGAAACAATGAAGAACCCAGGGGGAGTGGTTTGGGGTTTTAAACTATTTTTTCCAGTTGTTAAACATTTTGCTCAAAAATTGAAAAATACTTTTTGTCTTCTCCAAATAGCTGTTTAATCACTGCTTGAGGTCGAAAAAAGTGTATTGGAGCAGATGGCAAGAACATAG
Source organism: Aegotheles bennettii (assembly GCA_013398125.1). Taxonomy (NCBI): domain Eukaryota; kingdom Metazoa; phylum Chordata; class Aves; order Caprimulgiformes; family Aegothelidae; genus Aegotheles; species Aegotheles bennettii. The sequence continues at coordinate 554,253 of VZRW01002719.1, forward strand.
GATTTAAGCAGCGGACAGATGTAACCATATTAGGGAGCCTGGAAGATAAATCTCTTGAAGTCTCGTGACAGATGTGATCATTACTTTGTTTACGGAGATGAAATATTACTGGTTTCAATTAACAGTTGCTGTTGTCCATATTTGAGATCTTTCCCCTTCAGATGGTAATTAAAACTTGTTGTTCAATCATCGTGTGTTTGCTACTTCCCTACTGCTCATAAATCATGCAAGCATCCCAGCATCTCCTTTCTTTATGGAAAATGTGTCGATAGATATTTATACAACATAAAAAATGGTGTTTGCTCTCTATTAAGCAGTTTAAAAGTGCTGTCTCTAATGACGTACTGTCTCTTGTCATGTACAGGGGTGCTAGGAAAGCAGAAAAAGGAGGATATCTGTATTCAGCCTCTGTGCTGCCAATCCATTCTTTGCCTCTAGCTCCCTCCCTGGTACTATCGGCATTGTCCCTGATGCAAACAGCTCCTCTTTAGGGCTCTGACGTGAAGCACGTCTCTGACTTTCGTACATCTGGAGCGTAGGAAGGCAACACAGTAAAGAAGAGTATTCTCTTCCTGTGGAAAAATCCGTAGGTTGTGTGAGAGACTGTGAGGAAGTAACATGTTGTCTGTGTGCAGCTTCCTTGCTGCTGAGGAGTGTGGAAGAACCTGTGCTGACCTTGGGAAAACAATGCTTTGCAGATGTAAAGAGGAAGTCCTCTTAGAGTATATATTTATATATGTATATGTATATTTATATGCATGTTTGGGTGAATTCAGAAACTGCTGCTGGGATACACTAATTAAAAAAGCTGTGATCTTAAAAATATTCTGAAAAACCCAGAAGCAGTTCAGACTGCTATTATGTTGTAATTTCAATTTATCCCTTCATTATTGCTGGAACTGAGAAACAAGTCAATGTGTATACCTAAGGAGCTGTTTAGCATTAATCACAATACCTTTCGGAGCAAATATTAGCACAACAGCTGAGTTAGAGCAGCTGTGAAGCATACATCCATTCTTCAGTACAGCATTCTGGGTAACGTTTTCTTCCTCCAGCCATAAACTCTAGACCTGCTGGCTGCCTAGTGCCTGTTTGAATCAGATTTCTCTGGTACGGACATTCTTATCCATTTGGGTACCTTTTCATGCTTAGTTTCAAGTTTAACTGAACCAACTGAAAATTCCATTTTATGATGACTGAAGCAGAAAGCTCATGCTCCTTATTAAAGGGTAGAAGATAATATGTGTGTGTTGCATATTAAGCATAAACATCCTCCAGAAGGAAGGAGGAAGATGGTGATCGTTACAGCAATGTTTTACTTATCCAGTTCAGACTCCTATTTTACCTGTAACAAAGGCAAAGGCACCACAGGGAATCATAGATCAAAAAAATAGGAATATGTAGGTATAAATGTCCCAGACTGCTTGCCTTGCTAGAACCTATATATTAATTGCACAATGTAAAGCACTGCATTTATAAAGTCAGACCTGTATAGTAAGTGCTCAAAAATCAGGAAATAACAAAATTAAGGTACTTGACTAAGAGTAAGAGTAGAAAATAGCGTTTACAGGTCAAACAAATAACATACTTTTCTACTGTATTCCCATTCCTTAGGGAACCCTATGCTTTGGCAGTTATCTGGTTGGGATATCTCGTATCAAACTGATTTTCACTAATGACTTTTTATGATAATAACTGTTTCAAGATTCAAGCGTGTTAGAATAACTTTACTTAGTGCCAAGTAATTAGTAATTAATGAAGTGCTAACTAGGTGCCAAAATGTAAGTTATACTCTTTCAAATCATTAGTTACCAAAACAAGATTAAGAAGTATCTTTTCTGCAGCGTTCAGGAAGCTTGGCTGAAAGGCAACAAAATTAATTTCCTTTTATATGAGTGTATGGTTTTGATCTTAGAACTTTGTATGCAGCATGATATGTTCAGTCATAATCAAATACTATTTCTCTCTTCTCCTTAAATTTGTTAGAATAATTTGTATTGTAAGCTATACAATCAAAGCTGATTACATTAAAATAGCTTGCATTATAAATTTTTAAATCTGAAATGTTTATGCTTTCTTCTCTTAATGAAAGTATAATAAACAGTGACTGTACTCTGCTGGCATTTTTACAATAGCAAGTGCTTTGGATTGCAGTCTCAACGTTTCACTATAGCTGCTCCTGCAAACATATCGCAGTTTGGGTATGGAAGCATTCACATTTTCTGTTGCCTAATGGAAAAATGGTTTTGATCTGTGAGATTAGAAATATATGGATACGTTTCCATCCTCTCCGCTGGTAGGTGATGTTGAAGATGCAAGCTGTTGCTTTCAAAAGGGAATGTTACATCTGATATAGTTTGAGGGGTTTCTACATATGGTGAAGCCAGTTACAGTCTTGCACAGAAGTGCAGGTTCTTTGTTGGGTGGGGGATTATACAAATAATCATTGCTAATAAAATTTGGGGTAAGTATGTCTGAAAAATAACTTCTGAGGCCCATAGTAAATAATTATTCAGAGGAATACTTCTCTGCAGAATGGCTAGACAAATACCACCTCTGAATTTGTTCTCTCAAGTGAAAGTGCCGATGTCAAGTGTGAAGTCCTGTGGGCTGTAAAATTTTCAGCCACCTTCATTTGGGAAGATTGGTGTAACTGTGGCCCTCTGCACCCACTCCCTCGTGGTCTGCTAGTCACAAGTGTCAGTGGTTTCCTGTCACTTCTGACAGCAGCTTTCTTCATTACAACCAACTATTTTGCCACATGTTTTCATTTAGTTATTTCCTCTCTTTCGGATGCTTCCTGTGATGTGAATATTTAACTGCACAGCTGCAATATTCAAATAATAAAGAATTTTGAATGGAATGCTTCATGTAGTAGGGAAAATCTGTACCTACAAAATTGTAAGGAACATCATCTATGTGCACAGAGCGGGCAGCTCAGTATTGGGAACTGGTATCTTGGGAAAGATTTCAGAATCATAGGGGAAAAGCAACTGAACATGGGGCTTTAGTGTAAAACTGGCATTTCAGCACTTAAGTGGAATCAGGCATTTCAGTTTCACAGCCTGACATACATTGTCCTTCCGCTTAGTCTCTAAAACTCTTTTTAATGATGGCAAGACAGCTGACATTTTCTGGTTTTCTCCGTTTCATATCTTGACATGTACTCGCATGATTGTGTTCATGTGCTGAGGACAGATTTCTGCTGAATTACTGCCTAGAATGCCTGCATATTTCTTAAACTGTTACCTTTGTTTTAGACCCCTCTATGCTGTATAACCAGATTTCTGTCCTCCAGTATGTACGATGCTGTATTAATGACTAATTATCAATACTGAATGTCACTATATTGTCTTCCTCCACAGCTGGGTCACTCCGAGTATCTTCACAATCTGCCCCGCAATTGTAATTTTGTGTCTTCTAAAAATGCTGTCTCCTTTTATACAGCCCTTTTTCTAGATTATTTTTAAGGGTGTTTACCATGCATGTCCTATCACAAAAACCTTAAACACACCTGACCCTCCTGCCTTTTCACCATGATCATCACAAATGACTATGCACTCTCTTGTTTCATCTCTCTGTTTTTGATCCATGACATAGCTTCTTCCTCACAACTCACTATGTGGGTTTTCTGGAAGCATTTAATGAGAGAATTGTAAAATGTCTTTCAAAATTTGTCATCTAATCCACTTAACTAATGCTGAGAAGCTTGTTTTATGAGGTACTATGCCTCCTGCTTTAGCGAAGGAGAATTGCTTACAAAAAATTTACCTTTGCTTCCCCCTTCTGAGAAGTTTTTACTTCCTTATTTTTCCTCTCTTCTTCTGATAATATTTTAATTATTTCGGTATTAAAAGTCATTGGGGTTCCAAATCTGGTGAAAGGTGATTTCCACTCACTGACTCACCTGCTGAAAACCTTGCAGAAGGATGGTGTTTGGCATTCTTTTTCCCTTTCATTTATCCTGGTCCAGAATGAGCTTGACACTATGCCGGATTACTGTGGTAAAAAAAGATGAAATAATGTGTTCTTTCTAGGCACGAAGCTTTATTAAAATTGAGGAAATGGCACTGTATCTAAAGGCAGTGCCTTTCTGCTTTGCTGTCAAACTGGTGCCTAGTTCCTCAAGGTCTCCCTGCCTTATTTCCTTGCCACGGTTTTAAAAGCCAGGACCACCTTTCCAGCCCCTGTACCTGCTGGTAGCTGTAGTCTCACCAGTCTGTCTGAGACTCTTACTACAAACCCGGCACTATGGTAGCAGGTGGCTATATATTGCATTAAAATGCATGGTGGTCAGCTATATGTTGGTTGTTGGCAATGGGTGACCCAGTACAGGACAAATCACTGACTCCATCTCCCAAGGGGTGAAGGGAGCAGTACCCACCTCCATTCCATGGCAGGAAAAGGAGTCAGTTCACAGGTTACTGAGCTCAGGTATTGTTTGTGAAGCGTTCCGAGTACGTACAAATGCTAGCTACTAATTATTGTAGTAACTCACTCGGGCTGGAGCCTCTCTGGGGAGTGTGAGTGAAAAAGGGGCTTTTTCCATGCCCCGTCTCCATGACAGCTTTGCCAGCACTTGTGACTTTGTGGCACTTCTTGCAGAATCTGGTGCTTCTCTGAGGGCTTTTGCTCCTGCAATGATTCCTGCATGAAGGCCCTGCTTTCCTCCTGTAAGCTCATCAGGGAAAACTCTAGAAAGTCCGTGCACTGCGATCCTGGTGAGTGCACGAATTCCTTAGCACAGCGACGCTTTCCTTGTGGAGCCGGTCCCTTTCCTCGCCTTTCCTTTTCCACTCATGGTCTAATGCTTAGGAATATGATGGGATAAAGGTTGGACTTGATGACCCTGGAGGTCCCTTCCAACCATAATGATTCTATGATTCTGTCCTAAGAAGGGGAGCGGAGCCTCAAGGAGGGGGGCGGCCGCAGGAGGCAACTGAGGAGGCAGCGCCGGGCTGAGGGGAAGGCGAAAAGGGCGGGAAGGCGAAAAGGGCGGGAAGGAGGGAGGGAGGGAGCGACGCTCCTCAGAGCGAGGCCGCCTCGCGCGCCCCCCGGTCGCTACGGCAACGCGCGCGGGCGTGGGGCACGCCCCCTCGGCGGGCGGGGCGGGG
>VZRW01002719.1:560542-702049 GCA_013398125.1 Aegotheles bennettii
GAACAGCAATTGTATGGGTGTATCTTAAACCAGGCTGAGCGGTGGTGATAGGTACTGGTGAAACGAACTGGTACCCAGCAGTTACTGGCCTGGTGAAATCCTGTTCACCTGCTCAAGAGAGCCCTGTGCTGGCAGAAGGTGCCCTATCCCCCCCACTTCTCCTCCTGTGATAAACCAGAGGAGATGGAGGCTGCTTCTTCCCAAACAGGAGAGGTGGGTAAGCAGGCAGACGAATGTTGTGTGGGCCTCCGGACTTGGAGTTTCCCCATGGAAAATGTCACAGGATCCACAGTGATTGGTTTAGGTTTTTTCTTACCCTTGCCTGCTTCTACAGCTGGCTTAATTTTAGGAGTATTGTGGTGGTGTTTTGTTTCCAGGCAAAGTGGGTTTAACTTTCTGTTCCCATCAGACAGCAGTTTGTGACCTTTTATGATACACAAACCTGTTCTCTTTTTTCTTTTAGTGGCTGTGCACGTTTTTGTTTCATGAACTTTCAACTCACCATTTTGGTGTTTTAATCTTTATTAGGCTTTAGCAGGCCATTAGAAGTAATACATGGATCAAAGGTTGAAAACCACTGATACTACTGATGTATTAATTTCATGCAAATGGTTTAATTTTTGAGCCTCTTAAAACAGCATCAAATACAGACCAGTGAGGAGTAGAAAAATACATTGCTTCCCAGAGCTTGCTCTTGACAACATAGGTGCACTTTTAAATGTATTACTTTGTTTAGTGTCTATGCTAATATACCCAGGGGACATCCATAGGCACCTCTGCATGAGCAGTACTGGCTCGAGCTTTGCTTCTAGAAACTGATGTGATTCACACGGGTGCCAAAACTCCTTGAGTGACTTGGTACTATCGAGTACCATGGTGTAACACTGGACAGAAGTTGGTAATTGCTTGTGATCTTTGCTAGCAGTGCCTGTGGTTACTCTAAAAAATATTTCTGGGGATAAAAAATTAAATTTGTTGTGTTTGGTCGTTGGGGGCTGCTTTTGTGGGTTTTTTTTGGTTTTTTTTAAGGAAATCCATTGCAGAAGCAAAATTTACTGCCTTGTACAGCCTCTGTGCATCCCTGCGTGTGGGTTGTCTGCAGTCTTGCCCAGAAGTTTGCTAAAGCTAGGTCACTGGAATTGAAAGAGTGCCCTCTGGTGACATCTGTGTTTAGAATTTGGACTGTATGTGAAGCAGCACTCCTACTCTAGTTGGAAATGAAATATTCCTCCCAACAAAGCTGGGGTTGTATTCTGCACTGAAATGCTAGTGTGGCACAGCTGAGGTGGGGGACGAGCAGGTACGTGTGGAAGATGTACAGCAGTCACTTGGAGTCTGCTAGCACCCTTGTGAAATAGTCTACCTTGTAATTTATTTTGCTGGATTTTGAAGAGAAATGTTTGGTTCCTCAGTCTAATCGAGGAAAGAACCCAACCCTCTTTGTGAGGTTATCTGGTTTACTGTCAGGTGTTTTTTTTATCTGAAACCTGCCTTTGTGCAGAATTTTTTGAGATATTTTCCCTTCCACACTTGTTTCTTGCTCATGACTGTGTAGATTGAATATCCCAATGTTTAGGTATTTTATTGATCCTGATGCTGCTCATCACCAGTGAACAAGAATGAAGATACAGGGCCAACTCTGTGAGTTCAGTTACTTGTGTAAACTGTGGTTTTAAAATAGGCTGTGTTTGTAATAAATGTGTTTAAGGCTTCAGAAAGCTAATGAAGTTTTACTATGCTGATGTTCTGCTTGACACGTCTTTGAGTATGGGAAGATTTGAATTGATAAGGACACACCTCCACTGTAAACAGTTTCTTACCCTATTTTTTTTTATTGAGATTAGGGATTAATCTTTTCCTTTATATTTGTTTGGAGCTGAGTCATTTGGGCTCCTCCTTTCATTCAATAAATAAAGCTGAGTTGAAAACTTCCTTTATGGGTGGGGAGTGTAGCTGGTTGCATTTTGCCAAAGCATAAGACATCAAAGACATGGTATATGCTTCTGATATGGGTGTTGTTTTTCAGCCCTTGTTAGAAAAGATACTTAAAAACGTGTTTTCAAAATAATGAGAAAACATTTCTGTTAGTAACCTTTACATTTAGATACCTGGAACTGTTGCAGCAGAAGTAATCTCTTCATATTCATGCACGCATAGCGTGTACTGCATGAACAGGAACTTTGTGGGCTTCATATTTTGCTTATTGATGAACCAATCACCTTAAAAGTGCTGAAGCAAGAGTGTCAACTTTACAGCTGAGTGTTCCAAGCAGATGCTCTGTATGTTCGGTCCCCTTGAACGCGCAGATGTGTGACTGCAACCCCTAAGGGCCTCATAGGACTCCAGGGAAAATGGCATTGGAATCCTTCTTGCAGGCAAGCTGGTGCCACCCAGTATTCTGCTGAGCAGAAAGGGGACATACGGAAATCAGAGCTGGAGCAGGGCAGTTGTGGGGTGTCAGATGGAGGGCTTGCAGGTCCTGCTGCTGCAGCAGCACTCCTGTTACTGGGCTAAGCTGGTGGTTGAAGCTTTGTGCAGTCAGGAGGAGCGTGTAAAGTGGAGGAGGTAAGGGGGGGAAAAGGAGGGGGTGGCCCCAAGTCACAGAAGGGAAGGACATGTCCAGCAGCGTGGTGTGTTCTGAACATTGGAACTTCCTGCTGTGACTTTCAAAAGCAAGCGTGGTGCAAATGATGGTCATTGAACCTGCTTGGTGGCTGAGGGAGCGGGAGGCTGCTCCCTGTCTGTGTCTCAGTTTATAGAATGGTTTGTCTAGAAAAAGCGACCCAGTCACTGAATCTTATAGTGTAGCAAAATAAAATGCTGGGAAATCTAGTGCGCCAGTATTACGTATTTTAAAATACGATGGTCCTGACGTGTAAAAGGTTAAGGTTTTGCTCTCCTGGGCTCACTGTTCTGAGGTGTGCTGCTCTCAGGTACACTCACAGCCGGTCTTTGCAAAACTCCTTACGGGCTCTCACGTGGGTTGTAGACTAAAATGGCACGATGGTGTCTGCCTTGAACCCGTGGAGATGCATTGGGAGTGCTCTCAGAATCCTTGCTATCCCAGCTTTATCATCAGTGTAACTTTTTCCATGGTTGTAACTTCAGTGCAGAGAAATGACGACCTCGTATTTATTGTGTGTCTTTCCCCAAGTCAGGATAGGATTCCCTTTTCCTTCCTATCCCTGTGTTGTCTTACGGTCCCAACTACAAGAACAACAATTTAGGTTAAACTGCAGGACAGTAATGCTTGGAAAAAAGCAGCTGTGTGCCTTGCAGGTTCCAGAAGCTTTGCCTTGTTTCTGCAGGGCTGCAGGTCAGGTTGTGTTTTGGCTCTTCATGACTGCGTCGGGGTACATCAACAAGTCAAGGTCTCCTGGGTGTGCTGCAGTGTGTCTCTGCCTGGCTCTGAGAGGCTCCAGAGCTGCTTGGTCAGAATATCAAGAAAAGCTCTTGTCAGCCCCTCGTGCGCATCGTATTTGTGGTTTAAAAACCCCCTTATTTCTCAGTGGTAAAAAGCAGCCTCCTTTGTTAAAGATTGAGCATGTAACATGGCAGTTGATGCCAAATGCGAGAGAGCAGTGCATCTGTTGCTGCTTAATGGAAGCCATCTCCTTTTTTCTCTTGGAGGCAGATACTGCTTTTAGTCTGCTATGGTAGGATTCATATTGGTGCAAACTCTTTAAGAATAATTATTTACTCGGTTTCTTTGAGGTGTCAGACTTGTGACCTCCATGCCTGTTCCATGCCTGTGACATGCCTGTTCCAGAATTTAATTTGTATATATACATTTGAATACATCTGGTAGGCAGCGTAAGCTTTGGATTGCAAGTGAACTGGGAGAGGCATGTGCCTGCCCAGTTTTCTCTGGTCTATCTGGGGAGACTTGCAGTCTCCCCCATGTATTTGCAAGTGTGACCACAGCAGTTAATGTAGCTCAGTGCCTCGTCAGCTGAGATTTGAACATGGGTTAGAACAAGCTGGCTGAAGTTCAAACCAGATAAAATATACATGATGATGTGGATGTAATTATCAGCCTTCCTAATTGAAGGAGTGCATTTGCCATTAGGTAGAAGTGTTAGTGCCCTCTGGTGACTTGAGTTTATTAGTAGTTGTTCTTAGCAATCATATTGAAGCAGTAAAATTAAGTTTTAAATCTTTGACTAGAAGACTGAGACCTCCTCATCTGGTTAGAGCTGACTAGAATTTGACTGGAAGTTGTCTCTGCCCGTCCTGCTGTTGGTTTTACATCATTATGGCAGTTCCTAGTGCAAGTAATGAAATACAACTTGGGGAGAGCCTGGGTCGGTTAGGGAGGAAAGAACAGTGTGCCTGGGGATAAGCTGAAATGCCAGAGTGGGAGGCTGATCATTAAGCTTGCTATGGAGTCCTCTGCTGAAAAGTGGTCGGCCCAATTTAGTAATTTCTTGGAGCTTGTGAATCTCTTCACTTACTCTGCTTGTTCCGTTGTGTCCATAGGCTGAAGCGTGCTCAGAGGGGCAGAGAAGAAATGCAATAAGAGGGACTGCAGAGGAGTTGTTTGAGATACGCTGTCTTTCATCCCGTAACTCCATTTTAAAGCAATTGGGAGGCAAAATGTGTCGCAGAAGGTTCTGCTGACTTTGGAGCCATCTCAGTAGGAGTCGGTGGCACTGATGCTTTGGGATATGGATGTGTTACCTCTTTTTCTCTTTAATGGAGCTGTGGTATCCACAGCAATCAATTGTCTGAAGTGACCTAGGACTGGCTATCAACTCTCTGACCATTGTTGTAGTAGCGTGGCATTAAAAGCTGTTTGATTTGTGCCTCCCTCATTATTCATTAAGGGACAGCTTTGAGACGATGGAATTTGCTCTCCTCATTGAGACAGGCTTAGGTTGATCGTGCTGGGAAAGAAGAATATTGATCTTTTTAAAAGTCGAAGGTGTATTTCTTAGATAATAGTGGCCAGATAAAACTGGCAGAGATCCTGAAAAAGTGATCTCAATGCAGTTTGTAATTGGATTGCTTTTATCGTATTATTAAGGTGCCCAGGGTTTGGGATAATTGTCTAAACTGCAGTATTATATTTTCATTTAGACTTAGAATAAGTGCTGTAATGTCACAGAGTGACTGGACTTGGACCAATAAGTGAATAAACAGGACTAGTACAAAACACATTTTCTGCTGTGATGGAAGCTTTTTTGATTAATGTTTAGGCAGGCAAAGCCTCCAATGAAAAGCTGAAAGTCTCAATTTACTAAGTTTTAATTTGTAAGCTTCGTGTCTGAATTTGTATCTGAAGAGGCATATAAGCACAGGTGGTGTGACTTGATAGTACCATGTACAACCCAAATTTACAAACTCTTTGAAAAGTGAACTTTTCCAGCCCACTTGTTTTATTGCCAAGTTGTTAATCTTCTGATTGCTCTTAAGTTCTGTTACTTGCTGTTAACTTTGGGGTCCTCCACACTTGTAACTAATTTAAATTGGTTCATAATTGAATTAGGTTGTGACCCTACATGCAGTGGGGCAGCTTCTTTATGGTCTGCTCGCTTCTCACACTGTTTTGGCAGAAATGCTCGTAGAGTGAACTGCATCAGGAAACTTACCTGGCTAAGAAATTAAGCTTTTAATTTTTCATTTCCTTGTTTTTCAGTTTGATAATTCCCCCAAACTGTTTATTCTTCAGCTGTACAAAATCCTGTGCTGGTGCCATGGCAGAGAAAGGAATGAAAAAAAGCAATTAGTGGCAGACATGACTGGCAAGTACAAAACCAAAGTTCCCATTAACCACCTGAAGTCAGTTAAGTGGGTCAGTTGTCCCTTTGGTTATAGCTGAGTTTGTGGAGTGCTGAGTTCTGGTATTACAGCACAAGCTCAACTCTATCTTGAATCCATAGCTGGGTTTGCAAGTCCAGGAACTTGGGGAAAAACTTGTTAGTTTCAGATTTCCTGCAGAAATATTTGAGTCATTATAGGAACCTTGTGGCATTTCTGAAAATCCCTTCTGCATAGAGCTAAGCTTAACAGTCACTGCACCTTTTACAGCAGGCTGATAGACTGACTTGGGAGTGATGATGGTGTTACTGGAAACTTGGTAATACAGCCGTGGGGCTGGTCAAGCAAAAACTAATCCAGAAGCCTGTAAAGTATTTTGGGGATTCCAAAAGCATCCTGCAATCAGATTACTTGCATGAAGTGTTAAAATGCTGGTAGCCTCGCGTAGTTCCTTCGGTGTACGTCTTGGATTTTAAAAATGCTTGGATTTCAAACTCTTTGAAGTGCTAGATCAATAAAAGATAAAAATGGCCCAAAGATTTGGGCAGTGCTGTCTCCCATCAGTGAATCACTGTTCTGTGCTGTCACCAGTTAGTAACTCTGGTACCACGAGGTGTATTGATAGAGCGTGTGGTTAAGTGGATGACTCATAATCATTGTATTTCCTCTCCTAGTCTGTAACGTAATTAACTTTCTCTGTGTGGTTAAAGGGCACCTGAACTGTGCTGCTGTTGCTAGCAAGCACAGACCACTCTGCCAACAGCCTTGTCTTTGATACCAGCCAGTTTTCCTCTGTGCTTTGTTGGTAAGTACACCTGAGTGGCGGCAGCTATCTCATTTATTTTTAGAATAATAGTCACATACTTTTAGACTGACCAGTTTGTTTGGGTGTTAGTTGTCAGGCTTGTCTGGCAAGTACCTTTAAATAGTTTTGATATTCTCATTGATCAAACCTTTATGGAAATACACCAACAGGTGTTTTGAAAAGGAATAATGTATAAGAAGAGTAGAATCTACTGAGTGCAGTCCTTCCGTGCAGTTGAGGTGATCTTCAAGTATCTTCTGGAACTCAGTGCAAAGTTACTGAAGGCTTAGCAAGATTTCTTCTTGGCTTCACGCTAGCCCTGTGCTTCTGAGAATGTGGTGGACAGTGAGTAGCCTGAAACCTGAGATGTTTGTTAGGGCAGATAAAACCTGGGCCTTGCAGGTCTGCCTGAAGGTAGGATGAGGATAAACGTTACCTAGGTACAAGGCTTTATTATTATTACTTTTTAATATGCCATGCATGGGCGGTGTCAGGTGTGCGGTTTCTAATGAAATCATCTTCCATTTTATTTATATCATAAATAGCAAACGTTCCTCTGTAGTAGAAATGGGTTTGCTATTTCCTGTTTGAAAAGTGCTCTGCTAGCCACACTTTGCTGGTTGATTGCCCTATTGATGATGCATCATTTCTCCTAATCCACCTTTGTTCTTCCTATGTTTCTTTGTTTTGCTTTTTTTTTTTCCTCTCAGTCTGGGCCTATTTTGGATTTATTTTGACAGATTTTTCCAGATAACTCTCTGATAACAGATTTTGGTATTCTTAGTGATACACCTTGCTGAAAGTGCTATTCTCCTTACTAGAGGACAAGAACTTTCCGTCTGATCCAGTACAGTGTATGGCATTTCCAGTCACGGTAATAGATAATGTTTAATCATACTTCAAACAAGTACCTATTGTGTTATTTTGGACAAGGTCTTCATTACAAATGTACCAAAGGTGGTAATACCAAATCTAATCACAGTGTGAAACTATGATTCTTTGGTTATTTTTTTTTACCCTTGTGTAGATCTAGCTGTGCTGGCAGAAGGTTGTTTTATTTGTGGAAGTTGTTCAGCTCTGCTGGCAATATCAAGTGTTCGAAGCATCCACCTATAATAATTGTAGAGGCATTTGGAGAGGAAAATGATGTTAACTGGGTTGTAGTCAGGAGATCAAACAAAAAGGCAAGCTTGATACTGCTTTCACTTGAGGTGGGTGCCAAATGTACAGTGTTTTATAAACTTAAAGGCATATTAGGGTGATACTAAAGAAGTGGGAAAACTGCTTTTGAGGTAAAGTATTTCTTTACCTTTGAAGAAAGCCGGCTATTCATAAGCAGGTAGTGTGCGCTGGGACCTGCTTGCAGGTAGCGCTTCCTCAATGTCTGCGTGTAATGGCTTGCCCTTGTACCTGATTAACTTGCTGACTTCTTTTTTTTAATGTGGATAGAGTCTGTGTGATGACAGAGCTCAAGCTGCATTTCATGCTGTGACTTGTGTTTACTAGTTCTGAAAAGTCAGTCTTGACTGTTTCCGGGAGCTGATTTAGTGGTGGAAAAGCTTCTTCATTAGGACCTAGCTCATGTTTCAGATAAGGTAATTTAACTTCTCTGAAAAGAAGTATTCCTACAAATCTATGCGTAAGTTAATATTCAGAGGCTTTGGTTTGTTAGAGAGATGTCTAAAAATTCTCTTAAGAGACCAGCAATCAGAACTGCTTTAGTTTCTTCCCTTTCGGTAACAAATGCTGCGTGACTAGGAGAAGGAAAAGGAGTATCCGTATATTTGTTTGTACATGACCCCAGTTTATTTTTTGTATGTACAATGGAAAATTTTAAAATATTTCAGGTGACATGCTAGGGCAGTGAAACTTGGCAAAAATCTTGTTTGGTTGGGTTTTCTTTTGTCCTGTGAAATTGTGTGCCTTCCTTGTTCAATTTGATTAGCTTAGGGGAGAAAACTGAAACGCCCACGGGTGTGGAAGCAGAGCTGTACACTTCCAGTGTGTCCTTGTTAAGTCCAAAGTGAAGATACGCAAAATGAGTACGAATTCTTAAACTGATTTGGACTAAGAGTAACAAAGGTGTATGTGCTAAAGCTGACACAGTTTTGTTGAGGAATAATTCTTGATCTGAATGTTATAACTTAGCTATAAGACAGTAAGGACGTTAACTGAAAGGGCATTGTTGAGGCCAAAAAGCCTTTTAGAAAGCACAGCTTAGGCAAATGTAAAATCTGTTGTGCAGATCTATATAGCAATATAATTCAGAGGTGTGTTGTGTTTGTGTTATGCTAAGTTAGATAGAGGCACAAATCTAGTTAGCCTATGTTAAGTGATACTGCTTAAAAGGGAAGCTGGTTTGATAAATAATGCAAGTAGCTAACACGCAGGGTATCTTGCTAAGCTATTGCACCCAGAAAACTTTTGCCAGATCCCTCATTTATTTGTAAACAGGTATATTGCTGAAAAGTTTTTTAAAGCTATTATTTTCATGACTTAGAAAAAAAATCATGGATTTACATATTTTTTCTTCCCCTTTTTCTGTGAAATGATGGTCTTAAGTGGAGAACAGAATCAGGCAGTAATAGAGTTAAATGGCGTAGACAGAAGTTAGATCTCTCCAGGGAACAGGAGAAAAGGCAGACTTCCCTTGCTGTCTTGGGATGTGCTGGAGTTTGTGTTGCTTTTAGGTGTCACATTTCTGTGTGGACTGGTACTGAATGTCATGGATATCTTCTTGATTTTACTTCTCAGGGTGAGGGAGGGAAGATGAGGAGAAGTAATGGACTTTAGCAACTGAAGTTTTTGTTGCTGGTCTCTCTCTGGTGTCATCTTTCCCTATTACATTCCATGTCATTAATGGAACTGGATATCTTTTTTTCCCCTAGGGCAGTAGGGCGTGTTTCTGTGATCTTATCATTAGGTTAGCTGATCAGTATTCCTTTGTAGCTTTTTCTAAATTTATCATTCTCCTAATGTTGGTAGAAGTGCTTTGCTTACAAAAAGAAAATTGCAGTCTTTCAGAATTCACAGTTGGCCTCTTCTCTAATGCAGAAGAGGCTGATGTTTTTTAATGTAACAATCGTCAAAATCAGAAGATGCATCTTGGAAGAGAAGAAGGGTTCTTACCTAGGTTGGAGATGTCATTTACAAATTGTGGGATTTTTTGATGATGGGGCTGGGCTGACCCCGGAGTGCGTTGATGTTGAGTTTGCTTCATTCCTTAGTGAGGGAGCTGGCTCAGGTGTCAGTCAGTCTCTGTGGTGGAGCAGCCCTGCTGCCTGCTATTTGATAGCTTTGTCGGGTTCAAGGTGTTTATTAGCTACATGCAACTCAGCTGGAAAGCCTTACTCTGTTGTTTGTGAAAAAAATGTTCTTGGATTGGAAAGATTCCGTAAATCGCTATATGAGTATTGCATTTGTATTGTCAGCTGCACTTGCTGGGGTTGCTGAGGTTGTTTTTCTCTCCTTTTCTTGGAGGTAGTGGAAGATAAGTTTGTATAGCTCATTAAAATATTGTAGCTTTTAGGTGATAAAGCTGTTTGAAAAGTATACCACCTGCCAAAACCACACCAACCCTGTTGTGGCTCATGACTTCAGTGGTGTTCCCACAGTAAGGTACCAGTATGGTATTTGTGATGTGACTGGCTCTCTTTGATGTTTAAATAACATTCACAGCCAAAATGAACAGCCCAGTATTGCGGTGGCAAGGTAATGTGTCTTAAACTCAATAACGAGGCATTAAAAATACCTAAATGGTGCAGAATTTACAAGCACACAATTCTGCACAACAGGGTTCTTCATCTGGCAGCCTGTGGGCTGTGGTCTGCCTCTGCGGAGCAACAAAATGTCCTGCTGGCAACTGGGTTGCCTCTCCCAGTTTGTTTCCCAGTACAGCTTTATCTTTTTTGTTGCTTCAAGCAAGGTTGCTCTCTGTTTGGTGTGCATTGCCCACTTACATTTCTTATGCTGACGGATTTCCTTGTATCTCCATCACAAGGACGGTTTAGTGTCAATAATGATGAAGTGGTATCAATCCTTGTCCAAATTGTAACTTAGGCTACTGGTTCCAAATACTTAGAAACTGTTCTCTATATCAGTCACGGCCTTTTGTCATGTTTTTCTTCCTAGTTAAGCTGAATCTTGTGTGACAGAAAAAGTGCTCGTCTTGGCCAAGATGTGCGTTTATCTGGGTGGCTAAATATTTCATTATTCTTTTTTTATTTAAAACTCTGAAGGCATGACAGGGTCTCAAAGAAGTGTTGTATTTTCATTTAGATGAAGAATTAGCTTTTGTTGGTTTGTCCAGAATGGCTGATCGCTGTTCCTTGGCATTAAGCCAGTGCTATTGGTTAGTCTGGGCCAGGAGATCTGCTCTCTGTAGAAAGAGGGGTGGGGGAAAGACTTTTGTGCAAATTTAGGACAGGACTCCTGCAAGACTTCCTGACAGAAGTTGCCAGAGAACAGAAAAGCTTACCTGGTGGGTGTGTTAGGATCTGAAGATCTTTGCTTTTGTTCTCATTGTTGTTTCCCCAGGATTTGCTGTACTTCTTGATTTTAGCATTCAGGTGGTCTTGGTGATCCTAGAAAGCAAAGCATTTTCTAATTGGTGTACTAAGATCAGCTATTTCAGCTGTTAGTACTAACTGAAGTAGCAGTTTATAGGGGATTTTTTTGGAAGATGCCAGTCTGTGAGCTTTTCAAAGATATAGTTAACATCGTAGAGTCACCATGTAATAATGGGTTTTGTATTCCTAATTATGATACCCTGCCATCTCATGATGTGGACTTTCTTGCATTATAGCATTCTAATTTCCTTTTTATCAGTGAAAAGATGAACACAAAGATGAATGTAATTTCCTTTTTAGTTAAATGAACTGTTAAACAGCATGATTTCCTTAAGAACAGCATTATCTGCTGTAAAACAGTAGGTTTACATTCAAAACACCATTCTCCTTCAAATCTCTATTGAAACTATATTGTGCACAGGCTGTCTCTCTGTTGTTGCTCTTGGCCCCAAGTTTTCAGCTTCCACATATCTGCACTTAAATCAATTTTTAATGCATGCATCCATTGATTTGGCAGAAATGGCCACTGCTGTATTTCATAAACTGAAGGGTATGTTTGAGTAATAATTATTCAGCCATCCCCTGAAAATCTCAAGTATCCAAGTAGAATTTGGATAGGATATTACTTGTGAATTTACTGTGCTGGGTCCATAGTGCTGAAATAATCTTAAAAATCCTGCTTGACAGACTGTATTGAAGGCATACTTCGGGCGGGGGGGGCGTGTGGGTGTAAATGAGCTGGACTTGATTTCTAAATACTGAAAAGACAGTGAATGCTGTTATTCTGTCAGCAATTCCTGTGCTCTTAGAGGCATATAAAAATTGCAGGATTCCCCGTGCTTTCTCTGAGATCTGGAAGAAAATGCTTGTCCTTGCTTTGAACATAGTTAGCTGCTCTCACTTGGCTTAAGTGTATATAGCCTTTCTGTGCCTGTCAAACCATGCAGGGCAGTGAACATGGTGTGCACGTGAGCATCTTATGCCTTACTTCTTTAATGCCAGCGGACTGTGTCCAGGCTTGTGTTCTCCTTTCCTGGCTTGTTGATCATATTGCCACTAAATCCAGTGTAGAGCAAAGGGGTGTGTGCACCTCTTTAGCAGTGATTTTTGTGTTCATTTGAAGCATGGCTCACAAACAGAATAGCATGCCTCTACCTTCTTAGGAAGTAATTTGAGAAATTATTTCATTTCCTTGGTCTCTGTTTAGTTCAGAGCTGTCACGTGCCATGAAGGATGTTATCATTTATCTTTTCCTTGCAGTTTGTGTTTTCCCCTGTTTTGTAACAAGAATTTGAGTCTTGCCTTTACTACCATCAGAGGTATACAGATGTTTTGCGTAGTTGGTTCTTGTGCTTTGCCAGCTGTGCTCTTCAAATTAATGCTTGTACTACATCTTGGTGTCTTTTTGCCGTCTTCTGGAAAGCATTGTATTCTACATCAATTATACAAGTTCTACAAACTCTGTAGTTATTATGTCATTTGTTCTTTAGAGCAGATTCTTTCATCAATAATGTAGATAGATGGCTTAGAAATAGTTCCAGCAGGGCTCTCATTTATATTGTCCATTTACCTGAAATCTCATTTAGTTTTTTCTGGTGATCAGCTGATAGTGCACAAGCAGTAAGGTGTGGATAGCAGAATTTCAGGCCTTCAGATAAATTCTGCCTTGAGTATCTAAAGAGAGAAGATTTCCCTGCAATCTACTGTAAGTTTCTATTTTGATAACAAGATAAAGATCCGATACCATCTTAAAAGTATGCTCCTTCATGAAGGTGTTCACTTTGAGTAGGTCATTGACATCTAACTGGGCCAACTGACAAATCCTCAGGGGATTTATCTGCTGGGCCTGAAACATTTAAACAAGGTGCCAACATCCACTTGGATTTGTGCAAAATAACTTGTATTTGCGTAGTTTCTCTATCATGTTTTTCTTAGGCAGGTGCTTTGGTGGTTGGCAGTTACTGCCTGATCTTGGGTCAAAGTATTTAAACTCTTGGTATTTTGGGTCTTCACCAGCTGTGTCATCAGTTGCCTGATGTACTCAGGTTCTTCCAGAGGGAGTTAGAAATGTGGGGAAGCTGTGGATGCTTGGATGGATAAATAACTGCTTTGTGAGTTGTTTGCTTGTAAAAGTTGGATACACTGATCTTGACACGTTTTCATAAATCAATGCAAGTGAGAGTGGCACGGGCAGAAAATCCATCTCTCTTCCTCAAATGTCTATTGTGTTTCCACATAATATTCATCATACTAAATATAGGCAATTCATATGCTGTCAGTGTTTTTCCTGTTAGCACCATTTCTATAGCAACAGTGCAAACTTCCATATAGATGCACGGTGTTAAAAAAAAAATAATTATAGAGAACATCATTGAAATGTTGTCATCACAGGTGTTATTGATGAGGACTGTACTCATCTCTCTGAAAGCTGAATTTTAAAGCAGACAAAGATACTGTGTGTCTTGTTCAAGAAAGATCCTCATTGTCTATTAATGGCTTTACAAAAAATACAGTAAAATGTTCTCTCTTCTTCCTGAATGAGAAAGTCAGGCATTCAGTGTGGGAGGAGTTTTGCCTTCTGTTCCTTAGATGTAAATCTTTTTTTCCTTACTATAGGAAGAAGGTGTGCAGCTGAGGCAGGTTTATGTACAGCACCTTTAATTCTGCGGGTTTGGAGGCTGTTACTCAGCAACAGTTGGTACTTAGTCATCTTGTGCTTGTTAAAAAGCAAGGGTTTGATCATCTTGGTTTTGATTTGGCTGTTCGCAGTTTTGACTAGCACTTAATGCCTACAGAAGATTATTTGATGAGTAGCACAGATATGAGTTTTCTTTATATCCATGTGTGACGTGTAGGTTTACACAGAAGATTCAGTCTAGATTCAGTCTTGGTTTTCATCACTAGTGTTTCTTACGTGTGCTTTTGGCACACGAGCTGTGGTGATAGTTGGTGCCAGAGTTTCTGTAGCCTCTCAATAGTAACAAAGCTCATGCTGTCAGTGGTCATCTCTGTTTCAAAACTTGCAAGTGTGCAGTTACATGTCAAATTACATTCAAATATTTTTCCCCAGTCTTTTTCCTGTGAAGTACTTCTGTTCTGAGAGAAGGTATGTCATCCCCATGGGTTCATCTGTGGATTGTCATCATGATTTTCTTCAGGTTTGTCTTCTGCTGGAGTTTTTAGTGTTGCCTTATTTAAAATAAAAAACCAAGACTAAGAATATAAAAGTCATCTTCTAGAGTCTTTTCACTGTGAGCGTGTTGTGGTATTTTTGATGATGCACAGTCTATAATGAATATTGTTCCCTATTCATGTGATGTTTGCATTATCCAGAAATGAAGCAAAACTGTGGATCTGAGTACCTCTGAAAGGAATATTTGTTTCCTGAAGTTCATGCAAGCAGCCTTCAGTACTCCACTGTTGAATGCTCTGAAAGTGTGAGTTCTCTGTTCAGAATGTTGCCCACAGACAGATCTGT
This sequence comes from Aegotheles bennettii, assembly GCA_013398125.1. Classification (NCBI taxonomy): domain Eukaryota; kingdom Metazoa; phylum Chordata; class Aves; order Caprimulgiformes; family Aegothelidae; genus Aegotheles; species Aegotheles bennettii. The sequence continues at coordinate 575,154 of VZRW01002719.1, forward strand.
TCTCCCTTTGTTAGTTCCACTGATACCATGCCTGCACATCTAACCCATAAGAAAAACACTTTGCAAGCTGAGCATCAGCTAATCAACATGACATTAATCATTTACTAGTCCTCTTGTTTGCCAGCAAAACTGGCAGCTACGTGGCCATGTGGTGAGGGTCTTGGAAAAGCCGACTGTGGCAAGGTTATCATCTCATAGAGATGCCTAATTAATTAAAAGCATCCATCTCTAAGTAATTCCGATTTATTTGCCCAAAAGAAAATATTGCTCTAACAAGTTAAACTGTTGGTAGGCTTGAATTTTGGAGAGGGAGACCGAGCAGGGCAAAACCTTATTGTACTTGATGTACTTTCTGTCCTAAAATAATTTGGTTCTCCCAGTGTTTACCCTTTTGGCATATGGGAGAAGAAACAAACCATACATCATAACTTCAGATGTCTGGTCTGTTCTGACAGCAATTGTAAAGTAATAGCCAGATGCCAAGGAACAGAACTTTCTTCTGTGCAATGTCCTTTCTAAAGAACTACAGAACAGAGGCTTGGAGGTTATCTCTGAAATAAGAAGCTCTGGGAACCTGATAATTTGTAAGCAGTTTGTGAGCAGAAATTTCTTCAGCTTTTGTGCAGTTATTTACTTAGTGAACATACATTTTTGTCTTTTAATGCTCAAACTCTGCTGGAGAGACCTTTTGTTAGAAGAAAGCAAACCTCTTACAACCCCAGGCTAAACTTAAGTAGCGTGTACACATGTTTGAATATTTGTTTTACTCCATTTGTTGCCTGCAATGCTGCTTGCTTTCTGCTTGATTCATGCCTGTGTTGTGTGAGGGCTGGGCTCTGCTGTGGCTTGCAGCTGTGTATGATGCTGGTGTGAAAATGTGTTGCCTTGTGCTACGGTATCTACCAGTTAACTCTGGCCTATGAGTCACCTCACTGAGTAGAGCTGGCTTGGGAACGGTGGAAGTCAGAACGGTAAGGATCTCCTTTCTATTTGTGTGTAGCTCATTTTAAAAACCTTCCATTTTGAGCTGAACTTCATTATTGCTGTTGCAAATTGATTGCAAACTGAGCTAATGGTTTGATTTGTGTAATAGGATTTGGTAAACGAAAGTAGCTTGGCCCTGGAGAGGAACATTCTCCTGGATTTTTGAGTTGTTTTCTTTATCTCATCTGAGGAAATGGAAGCTACAACTTGTACCAGTTCTTGAGATTAAAGAGGAGAGCACTGGGTACTGGAGCACCACAAAGAAGGGATCCTGATAGCTGGAAATGGAGTAAGATATGGATGAGATGGAGCCTTACTATGCGTTATCTTAATGTTGCCTCTCTCTTTTCTCTTCTCTCTCCCACCCTGCCCCCAGAGTCAGAGAATGAGGTGAATAAAAGCAGCTTCATGATGACCTTGTTGTCCAGAACGTGAGCTCACACATGATAGTGAAAGTGCTCTGTGGGTAGTGTCTGCTTAAAAAGAATAATAATTTAATTGCTTGCCCAGGTAAAGCCTCTTCTAGGGTAAGAAGAGAACCTAAATTAAGGACTATACTTAAATGAAGCTTTTTTTATTCATTTAAAACTTTGTTGTCAAACCCACTGAAACAAGTTTTTGTTCTGTTCGTTGCTGTTCTGTGGATTCTAATTTTATCTGTCTTTGAGATTAACCAGCTGATCCTACCGTCACTGTTGTGCAACAGATGCTTGGGGAAATGGTGGATGTGTGACATAACTTTGAGTGGTTCTGCGAGAAGGAGTGTTAGAAGTGCTTTGAGCTTGCAGCAAGACTAATCAAACCAATGAAAAAAGGAGTCTGTGTTACTGGGTTAGCTATACTGCTGGTCCAGGCACTGTATGGCACGATTCCTTTCAAGAAGGAGTCTACTATGTTAAGTTATGGGATTTTTTTGCTTTTAATACTGTTTTCTGGAAGCAGCTCGAGAACCTGACTGCTGTATTCTGATTTTGAGCTTAAATTTACATTTTATTCATACTCCTAGTTTGTCCTCCTGATATTTAAACATGCATACCCTCATGCAGATTCAGTTAGTTAATAAGCAAGCTGAGGTCTCCTGGTTTCCAGTTCTGCAATGAAGTCTTTAGTGAACCTGAAACCCTCCTCTGTATATATTTCATTCAAAAATCTTTTGGAAGCCAGGTGACCAAAACTGCATAGAGCACAGGATCAAGATCTCTTGTGAAATGTTTTGGAGGTAGCATTTGTCCATAACTAATGCAAACATCTTGATCGCATGTGGCTACGTTGTGGTTACAGCATTGGTGGCAGTTGTTTCCAACTGTTGTGCTGAAATTCATAGCAGAAACTTTACAGGCATCAACCCAGATGATCCTTTAATGATTGCTTTCATTTTTCATTCTTTTGTCCATCAGATAGTTTAATTTGTTGCTTTCCTGTATTTCCAAATGTTTTATCATTTTAATACTTGTACTGGTGTTGCATATTTAATAACTGTTAGCAATCATCTCTTCCTACTCTAATATTATACTCATGTCTCTGCTTTCATCATGTCTCTACCCCATGCGTGTCTTCACTAGCATCTTTCATCTCAGTCTTCACTAGTGGCAGCTTATCAAATGCACTGCCAAGATTTATGCATCTGACTGGAGATTTTGTAGTATGTGAAATTCTAGGTCTGGGATTTGGTTATCTCCAATGATAAATTTCCTGCAGGAGGATGGCATTATATTAAGTTGCTTGAGCTGTTATTTAATCTCGATCGTGGAAGTTTCTATTTTTAACAGTTTTGCTATCTTCTATTTTCTCTTCATATTTTCATGCTTACTGAAAACTGAATTAAAGCATGTGTTTAGGTGGCTTTCATTTTCCTTTTTCAATGCTGCGTACGTGCTATCTTCGTTCTTACAGTGCAGTAACATAGTTGAGTTTTTTGTTTTGGTGGATTGAGTATAAAACAAAAATATAGTTTGGAAGGTGCAATTCAGTTTGACTTGAAAATCTTTTTGTAGTTGGATGAACATTCTTGGTCATGTTGTCTATTCCTTGCTGATTTTCTGCTTAACTGGGGGACTCGTGTGTGTTGGTTTTTTAGTGTGGAGTGTGTTTTGTATTTTTTGTGTGTTTTTGTGTTGTAGGCTTGTTTGGTTTGGGCTTTTTTTAGCGGTTATCTCTGCTTTTGCCTTTTAGTCAATAAGCTTGCTTCTCATCTTCAGGCATGTTTCTAGCTTTACCTGTCTGCACATAGCTCCTTAGGACTTGGAGAGGTTCTAATGGGAAGTACTTAATAAAGAACAGTGGCTTCTGGGGCAGGAAAAGGGGGCCAGACATTCCTGTAAGTCAGAAACATTAAAAGCCTTGTGGTCCGCTCAGACTACCTTGGATTTTATTTCATCTGCAGTACCTGTAATGACTCTTGTTACCACGGTGCAGCCTGGTGTTGCTTCCTGAATCCTTCCTGTTGCAGAATTGTTGACATACAGCCCAGCAAACAAGTGATTTTTCTTTAGTCTTGGCTAGTATGTGTCTTTGCTAGCACAGCCCTCACACGCACAGGTCTTCTTGACATATCGAGGTGCATGTGCACCACATCTGTGAGTGTGATCAGCCCTTGCCCTGATGGCAGGTGGCATGAATACTTGTATATCGTGATGACGCTTTGTCTTCCTTATTTAACCTTCCTGTATGCTCCTGTGGTGCTTTAAACCACTTCCAAACAGTTAACTTCGGTGTGTGGCAGCTTGTGTGCAGCTAGGGTCACCCAGAACATCCAGAACTTCCACAGGCCAACTTGATCCAGACCAGCAAGAGGTGCACGCAGTGTGCAAGGCACCCATGCCAAGGGTTGGGTCGGCAGAATTTCCTGAACCCCTGCTTGCTGAAGGTGCAAGACGTTACTTAAGTGAGTCTCACAAAGTCTGTATAGTTATCTTGTGGGAAATGTCATCCATATTCTATTAATTTAAAGAAAAAAAAAATAGACTGAAAGGTATTTCATACCTGTATATCTTATAGAGATTAAGGAAAAAGTACCTGGAGAATGTATTAAAGTGGCAGCATCTTAACATTGCCATATTTTTAGTATTGTTGGATTTATTTTGGCCATATTGATGTGACTTTTAAGCAGAGAGATTTTGCCTCAAACTGCTGAAGGGGGTGAAGTGCACAGGAACTTGACACCCGAAACCACAAGCATTTTCAGGTTCTTCATATAAGGTAGGAATTACTACATGTAAAATGAGTAATTGTAATAGAGGCTCTTTCTTGTAGCCCTGTGTAGTAAGGAACTATAGATTAAATGGCCTGTTTCATATTTAACAAGTTCTAATAGGAAGGGCAGTAAGCATCTGAGATACTGAAGTGGTTCCACAAAGTACTTCCAGACAGAAGGATCCAGCTTGGTGTGCATTAGGCTGAAGTGACAGTTGTTTGAAGAACTTGAATTTCTGTTTCATTGACGCTTCGACCCTGTGTTCAGTTGTTAAAAGCAATGTTAATTTAGGAAGTGCCAAGCAGTGCTGGAAAAAATACACTTCTCCCTAAGAATCAAAGGGCTCAGATTCAGGATTAGCATTCAGTCAGTGGCTCCAAGATTTCACTGAAGTGTCTTGAGGTCCTGGTATGGAACAGTTGAGTTTAGCTAGGCTGTACTGTGCACAGGGGAGTAAAGATTCAGTGAAGCCAAATATACCTCAGTTCCTTGTCTTCATCAAAACACCAGTGAGTTTCCACAAGATCAGGAGCTCACATTGATTGTGTGTGGAACTCATGTTTTGGTGCCTGCTGTTCTTTGGTCCTCAAAAGTCTTCGGTGGTGACTCTGCGTTCATACTTGATCATAACCCACTGAGACACTTCTGTTTTCTTCATGGGCATCTGTGATCAAAACAAATGATGCTTTGTACTGACATTATGAATAAGAACAAGGAGGATGTTGGTCATCATGACTCCTGAGCTATTCATAAAACTGCATTGTGGCTGTGTTAACTCAAAGCTTTCGTACTGTTCTGAACAGGAAGTTTTTAATGTCATTTTAGGGTTGTCTTTTAAAAAGCTATTTGCAGAGTATATTTTTGGGAAAGTGTTTGACCCAAGCTGAGACAAGGATATCCCTGGATTCAGCTGTGGAAGGGAGTCAGGCTTAGGAGCCCTGTTAGGCATGTGTCTGAGTCTTAATACTCTCTGACCAGGTTCTTCTAGATACTCTACACGTGGACGGTGTAATGTTTAGTATTAAATTTACAATCTGAAGATGGTTGATGTCACTGAGGATTTCTGATTGAGCAAAGTGGTACAAAATATACTGAAATCACAACACAAATGCATGTTAAACTTAGCAAAATATAGCGATTGCAATTTACAGTTCAAACACGATGCCAGTGTGGTCCCCATTACTGTTCTCTAGAGTTGCTCACTGCCATGATGTTGGGCATTCTCGGTCACTGGGAAAAGGAATATGTGGGTTGAAGCCAGCTGAGCCTGTTGCTCTCTTTGAAATTCCTTTGTTGTTTAGTTTTTGTGCTCTGTTGGGCTGAGCCATGTATTCACTCCCCCGTGCTGGTCTGGTAACTCAGGGAGACATTCACTTTTTTAATGAGCTCAGGAAGGAACATTTACACCACTGGTTGATTCACTCAACTGTATGCAGTCAGTTGATCCACTCAACTGATGCAGCTGTTTATCTAAAACAAAGGCCACCCTCTGGTTCCCCTTGTGCTGAGATAAAGTCAGCTTCTTTGCAACAGCTGTGCTGGGTCACAGAGCGTGGAGCACGTTGCCCTTGCTCATCCCCACTGAGCTGCCTATAAACCACCCTTTGTTTTGGGGTTTGTAGGTCAGTCACTGCGATGGAGCGGTCATCAAATGCAGCCTTGGGTGGATCTGCAGAAAAACCCAGACTCATTGAAGACAGCAGGCCCTGCTCAGTCTAGACACTTACGTTCTTTGGATATGATGAATCTTTTTATCAGTATTTTTAGTTTGCTCTTTATGGTACAGAATGCATGACGTGAAGACGTAGGAAGGTACCACATAGTGCATCCTGGCTCCAGGTTGGCATAAAAGCATGCTTGAGTTTTTTTATATGTCGTATAAAACTTTTTCAGTTCTACATTTAATGCATTTCTGAGCACAGAGGCATTTATTAAATTGAAGAGGAGAAACAGACTGGAAGTTGAAATTTCTCAATGTAATTCAGTTTTAGTAATTCAATACACAGGGCACATGGTGAGAGCGAACGTGTGACTCACTATTGCAGTGTGGTGACGGTTGTATCACATACCAGCTATGTTGATCACTTCTGATATTGCTGTTTACTACTTATTTTGGTGTTGAGCAGAAGGGTAATATAGCAAACAAATTATTTAATTATTTCAGTGTTAGGATTTTTCCAATAGCTGTCTTAAATGATAGCCTGACTAAGGTTGCTGTGACTTATTATGGGAGTTGGGATGTTCTCGTGTCTAATGCAGCATTCAAAAGTACATTTTTAAATGTTGCAAGTTCTGGAATTATGAGGTTGATAAATGCTAATTTATAGCAGTTCAGTACTAATTCTGCCCGTTCCTCTATCTCCACAAAGTGGGAAAAGGTATAAATGAATTCAAACATAACATTGTAGCGTGGCAGTGGGTACAAAATTAACATTGTGTGGACAGCTTTGTTATGATTCAGCCTGACTGGCAGGCGTTATATTTCATAATCTCAGTTTCCTTTGCATGCAGGGATTTTTAAAGTGATTTTTCTACTTATTTAAAAAAAAAATTAATTCACCTTTTATTTTAGGTGCCTCATAGGAGTCTCTGCTCCACATGGTAGCTGGTTTCTACCATACTTGGCTAAGGGACAGAGTTCTCGCAGTTCTTGTCATAGTCAGTAACTGGGCAGAAAAGGAAAACCTGGAGCAGTGTTCACTGCCCCTGTAGCCTCCAGGTAGTCTGGCACTTGGAATGGGTGGGCAGATGAAAACAAAACTCCTAGTGACTTAGGAAATAGCTAGCAAACTGGAGCTGTTATGTTAAGGGATCAAGGGTAAGGCTTGAGATAGGTCCTAGCAACCTCTTCCCCCCAGTGTTTCCTAATGCACTATCTTGGTGAATATGGGTTATGTGAGGTGAATCATTAGAAAACTGGGCTTTAACAATGCTGCTCATAGAGGAATTAGTTCACTCTTGTTTATCTGAGGCTGCTCTGCCAACTCCATAGGCTTCTGTGATACATGTAATTTCTTTTAAATAGCACCATCCAAATCACTCCCTCCAAAACCCCCTACTTTTCCTTGGCCAGAAACAGTTCTTCTCCGATCCTCCCCCTTGTCATCTTCCATTAGTATGGGGAAAGGGAACAACTGAAGCATATGTGAGACAAGGGTCACATATGCAACCTTTGGTTTAAGATAGGCTTTGTATGATACAATTGTGGGACACATAACATGATGAAATAATGCAAAGCGTCATTTTTCTTATTGCAGTGGTTAAAAAAACCCATAAGTTTTTAAAGGTAGGGGTTTTTTCAGCAGAGATGATGATTAAATTGAGACAAGTACCATTTTGAACGTGTGGAGAGCCTGAAAGTGGTTTTGGAGATGGGATACCTCTGTCCTCTGTTGTCACTACATAAATGAAAATTATGGCACATCGGTTAGAGTTTTATTTCCTTGCTTTTCAGCTCAGCAAATGAAAAGGCTGTAGGAAAGAGGCATTGGAGAGCTGAGTGTTTGGAAATATTCCACAAGACAATCTTGAAGGGTAATTGGGATAGGAAGGGACAGGACAGCAGTGGCAGTTGCAAGCCAAAGATGAGGTATTTTTTTCCCCTTCGTATGGTCTGTTAGTATAGCACACTTAACTGATCTTAGATTTTAGCTGGGATTTTTGGTGGAGGAAACACAATCTTAATTATAAGAGTGTAATGTTAAAGTGAAATGTAGCTTTGTCTGTCCTGCGAATGAGACAGGCACATCATTTCTTTAAAAAAAACCAAGCCAAGATAAGGCAGCATGTGAATGGCTGTTCTGAACTGCAGAAGTGCAGCTCAGTGTAGGTCAGGTGAGGACTATTAATACCCCACAATACCTAGAAGCTATAACATTTGGCTGAAATTTGCAATGTGGCTCTCTTTCATTTGACCTCCTTTCTGTATTGCGTTCCTACAATGATACTTTAAAGTTGCTGCTTTTTTGGAGGATATTTTATTATTTAAATATTGCAGTTTTTTGCCTTGCAGGCGTGTTTATCTGTCTGAAATACCTGGTTTAGGTCACTTGGAGGTAGAGCTTTTTTAATTATTTATTTCATTCTGTAGAGGTCTTAAGTATGAGATGCTGTGATACTATTTCATTATGTGGTATTACTCAGTTACCTGGCACCTCTTCTATTTGTTTGCAGACTGTGTAATGGTTCTGAGTTAAGCTACAAACCTAAAGTGAATTTCATAAATAATAGCAAATTCGGGGATAGTCAGACTTGTTACAAACATACACCTATGAAAACTGATTTATAATCTCTTTCACACTAGAGGGCACTAACATCTCACAAAATTTAAGTCCAAACTGATTTTTATTCTGTCTGTAACACTTGGGTATTGGATAGTCTTGCTGGTTTTGTGGTGGATGCCAAAGGTTTCCATTTCTTTACAGCCTTTTCTCTGTAGAAATTAAAGCTAGAAATAATAGTATTGTTGCAAAGATGCATTAAAAGTTAGTGTATGGGGTTTTCCTTTGTGTAGTTTTTTTCTTCACTGAACAATGATTTGGGTAATTTGTGGAGAAAAAGGTAAATTCCACTTGTGCTCTTACATGGCTTTTAATGTAGTTAGTAATTTTTACTTGAAGCTGATGAATAGATATATAAGATTATTAGGAAATTATTGAATGACTTTCATAAGAAGTTATCCAATAATTTCCTAATAGAGTTGACATCTAGAATATACTTTTTAAAGTTGGTAAGAAAAGGAAGAGAATTGTATGTGAACTGATATTGCAGGCTTAACTTTAGGTTAGAGTTGATGGATACATTCACACATTGGTACCTGGCATATAGAAAATCGTATGGAAAAGAATGTGAAAGTCTATAGTGCCAGTAAGCAATGGGTCATGATGAAACCTTCAGTTGTTTCTTACGGTGTTTTTAAGTAGGTAATTTTAGAATGTGTATGTGAATCTGAAGTTTGGACCTCCAAATGGTTTAGCCATTTTGGAAGTACTTGATTTTTGTTATGGCTTTTAGATACTGAATCTCATTTAAAATAAAATGGCTTCTGATTGCTTTTTGCTCTTTGTAGGAATGGTTATTCAGTTGCCTTGGAGATGATCCTGCTGCTGTAAATGTAGGGCCGAAGATTAATGGTGTGGGCAGTATGGACCTAATGAACGGACAGTCAAGCAGTGTTAATATTGCAGCTACTGCTTCAGAGGTAAGGATTACAAAACTCAGCATTGCATACTTAAGAACACAAGTACTCAATTTTTTCAAAATGCACCAAAAAGTAAGTTTTTCTTTCAACAGAGATGGCGCAGCAGATTGTTTTGTGTGTTGGTTTCATATGCCCTAGTTTAGATGTGAATAACTTAAAGTTCTGATCTCTGTACACCAAAATAAAGCATGAGCTAGCGTTTATAGTCTTGCCATAGCCAAAGGTGCCTTTGTTATGTTCTCTTCCATCACATCTAGTCAAGGAAGCTTTTCTTTTCAAGTTTTAACAATAGATGTTCTTAGCACAGTAAGCTGGGTTAGCAAGGCCTGTGGGAAATCACAGTCACAGAAAATGCTGAGCTGGAAGGGACCCTCTGGGATCATTGAGTCCAACCCCTGTCCCTGTGCAGGACACCCCAGAGTCACACCATGTGCCTGAGAGCATCACCCAAATGCTTCTTGAACTCAGCCAGGCTTGGTGCTGTGACCACTGCCCTGGGGAGCTGTGCCAGTGCTCGACCACCCTCTGGGTAAAAGACTTTACCTGATATCCAACCTCCCCTGATTCAGCTCCTGCTGTCACCCCAGTCCTGTCACTGGTCACAGCAGTGAAGAGATTGGTGCCTGCCCCTTCTCTTCCCTTTGTGAGGAAGCCACAGACTGCAATGAGGTCACCCCTCAGCCTCCTCTTCTCCAGGCTGAGCAATCCAAGTGACCTCAGCTGCTCCTCAAGGTCACCCCTCTAGGCCCTTCACCATTCTCATGTCCTCCTCTGGACGTGCTCCAGCAGTTTGATGCCCTTTTTGAACTGTGGAGCCCAGAATTGCACACAGTGATGTTCTCTCTTTGACAGGTGTTTGTGTGTGTCTCAAGGAGGGGTCCGACATGGTAACACTGGAATGAGGTTGTTCCCTTTGACTCTGGGTCTGTATTCAGGCATTGGTAGGGATCCTCTCCTGCCCACCAAACGTTTCTGCCCTCTAGAAGTGAACAGCTCATGACCATGAGTTACCAGCCAGGTGATGAAGGTTGGCCTCCTGTGCTGATGCCTCTTCCTTTGAAGTTAATACAGTTTTCCATTTGCCATCTGCTTGTGAAGGAAAAGAAGGGTGAAGGTAGTACCAGAAATTTTGGAGTTTTTTTGCTAGGATCATGTGAGAAGCTGTTGAGAGTTGATTGATTCCAAAATTCTTATCAATGTTGGAGAGTTTGCAAGACCTAGTTGGTAGGGAGGGTTTGGTGGGCTTTTTTGTTTTTTTTTTTACCCCAAATTCTTACAAATCACTCCCTTTTCAAGTTTTTGTTGTTGGTGTTGTTGTTTTTTGTTAATGCCTTTTAGTACTGGGATGAAGGGAACTGAAAATCTGCCTTCAGTGTGCATTGATCTTTGCAGATGCACTGTTTGTCTTTCTTCTGTAAGGTGACCTGGATATATACTTTGACTTGTACAGATGTACCATACTAATCTAAGCTTTCTGCTCAGGGCAGACAGTTACTTTATTGCTGATGCATATTATTTTTATTGCTTTTGTCACTCTGTGGAACATTTTTACCATAGTGGATTTCAGTTTGTCTTTTTTTTTCCCCTTTCTTCATTTGTCTTTTGTTTAAAAGACAAAGGTATTCAAGAACACTAGAGACAGTAGTGATGAGAACAGTTGCTTCCTTGAATGAATCTTTGGACCTTACCAAAGGCATTTGCTGTATTTATGTATTCACGTGTTTTGATAGCAGAGCTGTTTGTGTGCTATGTACTTACATGTGCATATGGAGTGGAAAGTACCACAAGATGGAAGGAAAATTGGAGTGTTGTGTTATCAAAAGGAATCTCCAGCACAATTTCACAAGTATTGTCAAGATTTAAACAAAGCTGGCACCAGACTCCGAGACCATTGGGGTTTTTAACACAGATTCTTGTATTATTGTATTATGAATCACAGATTGACCATTTCTTGGCATGCAACTGAAGAATTTTCATTTTACTCAACAAGTCTTGAACGTTACATGATGTCTGATAAAATTGAGTAAAATACTTTCTGGGGAAGTTACATGAATTTGCTTTCAGCAAGTGTCGTTTTTTTTTCCTATCTTGGCTAATCAGGAAGAGGGAGGACTTGTAGCCAAGATGTTTCTGTATGCAGGTTGCTGAAAATGCCTGTCTGATTTGCAGTTTTTGGTGGTGTTTTCTAAGTCAGGTTTTTCAGAGAGGTGGTTCTATTAGAAGAACCTAACTAAAACAACATATGATTATTAAATGAGTATGTATTTTCATTACCTGTCCTTATAACAAAAGTGCTTAATAATGGACAAGAGTTTATTTCAGCTGGCTGAAGTCTCAAGGAGATCAAATGTTCTTGTTTCTGTAAGTGGGAAGCCAAAGTCAAAATACATAGTGTAGCCCTAAAATACTGTCTTGTTAGGTTTTTGGGAGAAGGTGTTAGCACAGTAGAACTATTTACCAGCATCAGTGACCGTGTGCTGCCTTCCCTCCTGCTTTGGCATCAGCAGGCACCATGCAGGCATGACTGAAAATGCAGCATAACAGTGCTGGAACTTGGCTTCCAGCAGAAGTGATCTGGTGCTCATTCATGTGTGTGTTGTGTATATGACCCATAGCCACGGTCTTGAAAACTTCAAACCTTAGCAGTGAAATTACACAGACTGTCAGAAAGTGTCTTCATTGTGTAGGACAAAGTCTAAGAGGCAACTCCCTTGGATGGTGGTTGGGATAGGGTGCTTAAGGATACATCAGTCTCCGGCATGAGACTAGGCAGGTCCTGGTTTGTGCTCAGGGTGACTTGTGAAATTCAGTGTGACTGTATTTTGTTATTGTTATTATTAGCTTTCCTGTCAACAAAATTGGAATTTAATTATGCATTGAAATGTAGCTGTTGTGTTTTGAGGAACATCTTTGGAATCCATTGAAGTCAGTTTGAAAGCCTCTGATTTTAGAGGTCTTTGTCAGGAGACACTGTGACTGACTTTTAATTGATAATCTGGGCAATAGAAGAATTCTGTGAACTGTGATGTTTGAACAGAAACTCTGTTTTGGGGAGTGTAAAAGCAAAAAGGAAGAGGAGAGAACCAAAACATCATCTGTGTTTTTGTTTGTTTCTGCAGAAGAGTAGCAGCTCTGAATCCTTGAGTGACAAAGGTTCAGCTGAACTGAAAAAGAGCTTTGATGCAGTCGTATTTGATGTTCTAAAGGTGACACCAGAAGAATATGCGGTAAGCAATTCAAGCATTTTTTGTTACTTTGTTTGTGCATCTTCTTGGCAACTTTTCCTCTGCTTTTCCATGTCTGTATATTTTTTGCCTGACTTCTGTCATCCATGGGTTTCAGAAATGGATCCTCCCTATAGCTTTTCATTGTTTATATTCTGCTTAATGTTAAGTGATCTTTTTTGGGCTGTGGTGCCCAGGTATTTTTCACTTGTATATATAGAACATAGACCAAAGATTCCTAAATCTATATGTTGCAACTTAATTCTGACATGCTTATTTTCAGGAGTATACTTGATCTATACTTGTTTTTCCTGGAGGTATTTTAATTTTTAACTCTGTTAATTCTTACGTCTAGGGAGTGTTTTCCTCTTTTGGGTGTAGTGGTACAGAATACTGAGTTGGATATCCTGCAGAACCAAGAAACCAAGAACAAATGAGAAAAAATGTCTAACCAAAACACTGGGTGATTTTTATTATTTAATTTTATTTTTACACCCTACTTGTACAGGTTAAGACCACAGATGGTCCCTTTAAAGGAGTCAAGTACGTTACTAGTAAGATTACTAACAAGCTACTTCTCATAGTGCTTTCATAATCCAAGTGATGAGATTCATGATGAGTTGTCCTGGGGAGATTACAGATACATGGTAGTACCACAAAATACTTTCATTAAGTTTGTTCTAATTTTTAATTGTTAATAACTATTTCAGTTAATTATTAATGGCTAAATTGATTTTAATGAGCATCTGGATTATTAAGTGGTACTTGGGCATTAAATTCTTGGATAGTTAATGGGATTTATTCCTGACTGAGGTTCAAGTCATGTGGTTTAGGCCTCTTCCTTGCTCCGTTGTCAGGAACAGCTGGGCAATGAATCACCTACTTTTCATGGGAAGATGTTTTTGGTGCTGACTATCCTTTCAGTTTCATCTTACGATTCCTTTACATAAAGGAAACCAAAGTGCTTAGGGAATTTGGGGCTAGGGGCATGAATTCAAGTGGAATTACGCATTCAGGCCAGAACAGCTGCAGGTTCCTTTGAATGGCTCAGCTACTTAGCCATCGATGGATGCTGTTGAGCAGCAGATTAGATCACTTAGTCTCTGTGGACTTGCTGTCACTCACTTGGACAGCAAAATATACAAAGGTGCTTTGTCTTGTATTGCATTTCATAATCCTTCTGCTCTGTTAAGTCATCTTTCCTGTGCAGAAACCTTTTACTTTCATGGGTGTTCTAAATGTTACCTACTTAGTAAATCTTGGTTAGATAAAAATCTTCATTAAAATTCAGTGTTTTTACTGTTTTCATATTGTGCTTCAAACTGGGTAGAGTTTCACTCACAAAAAGGAATCTTTTAATTAAGCATTTTACATTACAATTAGGAGCCTGTGGTTGTATTATTAGTTTATATGATGTGGTAAACCTTTGCTGTTTTCTCAATTTCTGAAAATAAAACAGCTTGACTCTTAGTTTTTTCCCTGTTGAAGTGTCTAGTTCTTCCTCTCTGGTTTCATTTACTGTAAATGGATCTGAAATGTCTTGTGGATAGAATTCTGAACCATTGAGCAAAATAACTGGTAGTCAGCGTTCAGCCCTTTGGGAAAGTTATAATTAATTTGATTTCTTTTTCAGTGTTTCAGTACACAGCTGTACTACTTTGTTAGTGTTTGGGTTTTTATCTGCTTTTCCAGTAGGGCTTTCTTGCTTTGATCATTGCTTTCTTTTTCTGATCTTTCTTGCTGAAAGTTGTAGGAATACCTAAGTTTTCAACAAGTTTACTTACCTTGGAGGAAAAGTACTTTTGACCCTTATGCTTGTTTTTGTTTTATTGGCCATTTCCTTATCCTTCCTGGGTTTAGTCTTACCATAACAGAGAAGTATAAGATCTTCGTCTGGATTTCAGTGTTTATGTGAAGACTACTTGAGTGATGCTGTGTGGCCAAGCTCTGGAGGAGACCAGCACTGATGAGAAAGCAAAACTGTGTTAGTAAGGTTTTCATTATAATAGTGGGTATGTACCTCTCGGGTGGGACACGAATATGCTACCAATTGATTTTCAAAGTATGAGAACTTCTGGTTTAGTGATAGCTCTTGTAAAATGGATGCAGTGCAGCTGACTGAAATCTGTGACTTAGCAAAGACTGGATTCTATTACCAACTGCAGAATGAATGCTGTTTTCAAAAAAATACTTTTTTTGGAAGTGGTGAGCTGAGGAAGCACTTTGTGGGCTTGTCTAAGTACCTTATTCACAGAGAGAAAAGATACTGTGATAAAGCCAGTAAAACAGCAATGAAAGCAAGTTACTGCGCAAGAGCCAGTTAGGCATCTGTGTAATTAATGGTTGGGAAACCTTGTCTCAAATGAAAAAGAATTCCAGTGCATAGGTAGCATGAAAATGAGAGTTAGCTGATAAAGTCAACATTAGCATTGGGAAGTCTCATCACGTACCTTATATGATATGTTGCATTTTGATCAAAAAAGGTCATTGTGTGCAGATGGGACAATTACAATTATCCTGGAGAAAGAAGAGCAAAAATCTGAAAGATAATTACGTTTGAGAGAGAGAGAAAATAAGATTTGTGCTAGTGGTTTCTGTACCAATATGAGAGACACAGATGTCTTTTCAGTTCAGTTTTTCATCATTGTTATTCCAAAATTCAATCTGTTTAGTCAGTTAGTGGGTAAGAGACAAGCTGGACTACAAAAGCTATTGCTTGTAATCCTGTATTTTCAAGAAGCTGGTTACGAAGCCAAAGAGAAGCCCAAGCGTAAATATTTTTGGTGATTTTATTTCCACATTCTTCCCTTTGGCAGTCATCTAATACTATCCTGAGTGCAGTCGGTGTGCTGTTTCATGTGATTGTCCTTTGTTCAGCCTTGTATTGACTTTCTAGCAAAAGTACACCAGCCCTTCAAGGGCTCTGGTTTGAAGAGTAACGGAAATTATTGTTGTAATCTATGTGTAGTAGTCTAGTTCCAGTGTTGCTACCAGCTGGATGTTTTAAGTTCTTTGTAAGGTTGAAGGCTGTTTTAGAAAGGGCCAAGTTACAGCTGAAACGGGTGAGATCTTCAGGCATAGCTGCTGTTGTTGTAAATTTACAGTCTGCTTTATCCCTCTACAGCTTAGAGGAACAGTTTCCAGGGGATGTATTGAGTGCCTGCACGTCATGAATTTCAGGGAGAAAGAATCACATTCAATGAGTATGAAGTGAGACACTTTTGTTTCCTGCTAAGGATTCTACAGACAGTTTTCTAGCTGTAACTAATAAGGAGACTGTCTCTGGTTTAAATACCTGCTTTTAGGCTAATCACTGCTCACTTCTTTATTGAACAGCAAAAAGCCACAAAGCACATTGGTGCCAGGATCACCCACTGGTGTCTGGCCGTGCCGGTGGAGCTGCTTGGTGTGAGGACAGAGTAGACACAGTTGCAGTGAATGCTGTCCATTTTCTTTGAAGGGAGAAGTGTGGTTTTGAGTGTACAGGGCACAATTTGTGGGGGAGGGATATGTTAATGGTGCAGTGGCAGTAGAAAGTGGGGGCTGGTGGGACTGAAAGAAAAAAAGGAAAATGCTTTGGGGACATGAGCTCCAAATTAAGATGTGGGCGGACCTCAGGTTGAAGAAATATTTATTTTTTGCTTTACAGTAAATTCTTATTCCTTAGACTGCTACTGTTTAATTATCTGACTGTTTATTACTTTTTGACTCACTTTTCCATTTTATACTTCAACTTAGCCACGGTGGTGTAAATATTTGAGGTAGAATTAAGGGAAGCGCAGCTGTATAAATCATTGCTATTTTTTTCCACCTAGTTATCTAAGAAGGATTCTTCTTTGCCCTGAAAGCACTATGAAGTAAGCTCACACTACAAAGTATGTCTGTTTCTTTCTTTTTTTATTCCACTTTATATTTGATTCCAGTTAAGCTTTGTCAAATGGCTGTTGGAAAAAAGAACGTTGCTTATTTTGAAAACAATACACAAATAAAATTTGTTAAAAAGTTTAGACTAAAGAAATTTTTCTCAGAGGTGTTCTTAAGATTGTTAAATATCAAGTTACCTGTATCAGAAGAAAGAGCACAAGAGTGTGTTTTGTAAAGGAAGCAGGTCCCAGAAGTTCTGGAACCACATTGTGTGTGTAATAAAAGTGCAGAAATAGGTTTTTAAGGTGCGTGGGGTTTGCTCCTTTGTACAGAACAAAATCAACTTGCACCGGCCCAAGGTTCCCCCCAGGAGAGCTTTCTGTCTTGTGCAGGACTCTGGCAGATTCACAGTCCCCTCGGTGAGTTCCTGCTCAGCTACTGGTGCGAGTCGTGCTACGCGGTTCCTGGCAGCAATGTTGGTTTTGGCCTCTCCCGAGTCTGGTTGTCGGTGGATTAGGGAGTTTGAGGCAAGTCTGTCTGCTGCATCTGAGAGCAGTTTGAATAAAGTGAAGTACTGGGCCCTAGAAGCTTTTGATGAGAAAGGACTTCTACTTGCACGTGTCCTGCTAGCTTTATTTTACTGAAGATATTAAAGTATAAGTATGTTCCCAGTGAGAGCAAGAAGAAGCAGCTTTATCATAGCATGTGGAGGAACTATTAATGATAAAGGTTTTGGAGTGAACTTTGTGAGAAAACAAGCAGAGTTTCAACACAGGAACTTCAATCCCCCAGCGTTCATTTTGGACAGCAGAATTATTCTCCTACTGATGCAGTGCTTAACAGAGGCTTAGCTATTTTTTCAGTGAGCAGAAGTATTCTGGCAGCCTGGAGAGACAGTGCTAAGCCAAGTTGGAAGGCTTAAATATAATTCCTTCTAAAAATTCAGATTAAGGAACAATTTATGAAGTGCTGCTTGAACCAACATGGCTTCAAGGAAAATCAGATTATGGCAACATTCTTCAATAACCAAAATGTATTCATTTTCATTTTTTCATCTTAGACAGAAACTTAGTTTTTCTTTCCACAATGAGTGTCTCTGTACAGGAGCTCTATGGGAAGTGCACTGTCCTCACGGTAGGTACATGGCAGGAAAACCTGTAGCACAGCAAGTAGCCTGACAGAAGGAGTTCGTGCCTGAGAAGGTCTAGGGACTAAAAAGGTGGTATTGTATTCCAGATCAAATGGGAACTTTCATACAAGGGCATGAGAGGAGCTCGATGTGGAGGTGTTAACTGCAACTAGAAGTTCTTAAGTTAACAGTTTTATGGAAGGAGAGTAATCCCATGTCTGCTCACAGAAAAGAGAGAAGGAATTGGGGAATATTTTAAAATTGTACTTCATTGAGCTTCTCTGTATTCCCCAGCGAAGCACAATGAGGTGTGGTTCTTAATCATCTGTTGGTAAAATTTCTAGCCTGACAACCTTGCTTGAGGGAGAGGTAAGTCCCTATATGAAGTTGTGTGTTAGCAAGTTTAGTATTTTGAAGTACAAGTACAACACCTTAACACACAGGAGAGCTGAAATATTTGTTGGGGACTGTCCCCAGGCAGGCTCTTTCATCTACGTGCAGAAGAATGGCTGTTATCTTTCCAACTGCCATTCCAGTGTCTTAACTGCAAGATGAACATTCACTCTTTTTAGAATATGATTTTTTTCTTCTAGGGTTCTTCGAGTGGTTGAGGATTGGGAAATATATTAGTTGTACATTAAAAACATACCTCTTCTAATCATATTCCAGAACTGTTATCTAGGATCCAGGGTAAACGTTAAACACAAAACTTCCATTCAGCTTTTTCATTGCCTCAACAATAAAGGAGTTCTTTAATCTATATAAACGAACTCAGTAGACATCTGGAAAGGTAAAAAATACCAAGTTTCCCTGTCCTATCCTGTGCAATCAGGATGCTTGTTTAAATGATCAGTAAGAATAAGTTCAAGGTTTTGTATTGCACTTGTGATTTTTATGGTTTGGGTTTTTTTAAACGTAGGCAGCTGACAACTCAAAAAACAGAGAGGTTATGGTTGGCTTGCTTCATGTAATGAATTGATGTGGACACTTACAATTTTTTGGTTTGAATATTAAAACATTAAACCACATTTAGCAGCAGGAGCTATCCAGGAATTTGTATTGGCTGAGTTAAGGAGCTGGAATGAGAAAAGTTGGTGCATTGTATCTCTTCACTGTAGAAATGTAGTGGTTTGTTTACTGGTGTTTAAATTGCCCGTGATTTGGTCATGTTAGAAGTTATTTTTTTGTAAGAGTTGAGCAAAGGCATCTACCATAAGTATCATTAAATTATTTTATGTTTTGTCATTTCAAGTGCTATTAATTAGAATGCCAGCCTTTCATTTTGCTTTATTTTTTACTTAGCAGTGAGCAAGCACCCTTAAAAGGGTAAAAATCCAATTAAGTATTAGATTCATAAATATGAATAAACTAATGTTTAAAAAACTTTTGTCAAAGGTATATTTAAACTCTTATGTGAGGTACACTGTCATATCTACAAACTCACCTGGCTGCTCATACATCAGCTGAGGTACTCGGCTATCAGTTTCTTGCCTCTCTTGAGTTGTGAACAATTTAAGCAATTGGAATACTCTAATCGAAATTGCAAGCTCTCTAAGGGAGGAATCTCAATAAGGGATGTTTCTTGCAGGAGGGGGTAATGTGATAGTGTTACTGAAGGTTGATACTGCTTTTAGTGAAAGCAGCAAGATGTGTAAACCAAACAAGTGAAAAAAAAAAATCAGCCTAATATCGGTGTGGTTTTAGGAGAAAGAAGTTTCTCTGTTGAAACTTACTGGGTTTTTTAGGCTTGCTTTTAAAAATATTATAATGCAATTAATAGCAATTTCAAAGCTTTTTAGTAATGAGCATTAATCTTGAACTTTGGCATTTAAGTGGTTTTTCAGTGTTAATATACCCATTTAATATCCCCACGTAAAATGTGTGCATTGATTTTGATATGTGAATTTTGAGGTGAAGTTGTATTAACAATCTTTTTCATAAATACTGGGTATTGATCCTGTCTTTAATAATTTGTTAAGGAGTCACTACTGAAGGAAGTTATAATCTGAATTAGCTAAGGCAGTTCAGGTTGATGAAGACATCAAGAGGACTGGGATGAAAGACAACATATATTCTTAAGCATTCTCTCTTCTGTGTGAACAATGAATTGGTTTCCTGGTGAATTCTTATTGCACTGTTGTAATTCTGTTTTGGTGAGGAGGATTTGCAGTGAAATGTTAATAACTGTTGAAATGCCTGAGACTTCTGTAAGAATGTGTGTCTCCTGGGTGTTCTCTTGCAGGTAAGAAAGTGTAATTCCTTGGTGCTGTGCCTACACAGCCATGATTGTATGGTTAGATGATTTACAGAACTGCTCTTTCCTAGTGAGTGGGAAGTTAGGAAATAACACACGCCCACACCCTCAAGTATCAGCCAAGTTTGTTCTACACAGTTGTACAAACTGTCAGTGCAGTGTTTATCTAAGTGCTGCCCTCACAGGGAAGTCCTTTTCTTAGACATTCTCAATTTATCTTAAGCTTCCAAGTAAGGTTTAGAAATAAATATATAAACTTGTGCCTCAACTCCTTTTAGGCTGTGTTCTTTGAACACATCCTGATTATTAGCTTCACATCCATTTTAACTCTACAATTTAGTTAGTCAGGTTTTCTGCACCCGCTTCTTGAATACCATGCTTTTGGAGAGAAATCTTGATTCTGGTACTTGTTGGATGTCTTCCCCTGTCTGAGTAAAGACACATCTTGCCTACTTGTTTCCTCCAAAGAGCCGCATACCTAGATATCTCAAGGCATACTGTGAAATTGTCAAGATGAAGCCATACTTGCTACCCAGGTGTAGTGTAACATAACCCAGAATAACATCTATGACACATTTAGGAGTTTCTAATGCTCTTCTGTGTGCAAGGTAAAGCTCCATCTCTATACCCTTTACCTATAGCAAGGCATCATCAAGCCTGTTGTGGCTTTTGGCAAGACAGTACTCCTGTCACTGCCCAAGGATCCTAGTCCTTTCCCAGATAACCTGCTCAGGTTGGGAAGAGGTGGGATGTAACATGAAAAATTACCAGCATTATCTCTGCATGTGCTCAAAATCCTTCAAAAGCAAAGTGTTAACTGCCATTGGAAGAGTTTGTTGTCTTGGCACACTTTCACAAATTTGTCTGCTTCCCTTACCAGGAATGACTTGTTGCTGTCGGTACTTTTTGTGGCAGGATAAAACTACTCCTCTTGAAAAAAAGCTTAATGTGAAGATTTCTGCATTTCTGACCTTGATGATCTGGGGAAAAAAAAAAAAGCTGAAAGTGTCTTTAATTTTAGGAAAAGAAAAGATTTTTATTCCCTCAAGAATAACTTAATTTCTTCATAGGCCTCATAATAAAAGACTAGAATAGTTTCAGTTAATAAGGTTGCTTTCAGTTTGAAAGGCATCCTTTGTTTTTGACAAAAGTTTATTATATATATTTTACTGTAGTTGCTATGTGTGCAAGAGAATAGAGAAGTTGTGTTGAAGGCAGAGAGTTTTGGCTCCTATATTCCTGATTTTCTATTATTACTAATCACTGCTGCTTAAAACAAATTTGGAGGGTACGTCTGTGTGATATCCCTTTATTTAAACTTTTAAGGTATGGTATAATTTGTGCTGTCAAGACAGACGCTGCAGCTGGTCAGTTGATTGTTAAACCACATTTTAAAGTGGTAGTTTGGAGATTAATTTCTAAGCTGGCATTTAAATAGCTTATGGGTATTCATGAACAACAGGTATGAATCATATGCCTCATACCACATGTGTATTTATGTTACAGGACCAAGAATGACTTGTTTATGTAGAAGTTTGTACAGGATTTGCTGTTACAAAGGTGTTCAGATGTGCACATCTCTGTGTATTGTCTTAGTTGTAGCTGAGTGTGTGAATTTGTTAAATTAGTCTGATGTAATTTCACTTTACCCCAAGACCAGAAGACTCTAATACAGCTTTAAAACATCGTTGTTTGGAAGAAGGAGCAGCCAGCTAAAGCAGAGCTCAGGCAAGAAAGTTTGTAAAATGGAAACTCATAAAGGGCTTGGTACTTCTGTAATGTTGTACTGCAGAATACCAGGTGATTGTGTCCAGTGTGTCCCTTACTGAATCTGGGTCTCGTATCATATTTCTTATGGTTATGTTTGATTGCTAGAATTCATACCTAAAAATAGATTTAGGAGTCAAGGAGATCTGCTGCAAAATGTAGAATCTGTCATCTTTGGCAAAACACATCATTACTTGTCTCATCAGAGCAGGTATTCTCATCAGAGCATATGCATCTCTTTGCACCTGCTTTTTTCACTAACTAGAGCATCCTAGTTAAAATTTTTCTGCAAGGTTGAATTTGTGAGAAGCCATTCTGCTGTCCAGCAGTGACACTCGATGGAACTTGTGGTCTGTGAGAGTCACAAAGCTGTCAGTGTGTACTGCAGTGTGCAGAAATGGGGGAACCACCGTTTTTGAGGAAATGGGAATAAAGCTGTGCAGCTTGCATCTGAGAGAGTCGACCAAGGTCCCTGGATTCATTTTTAAAAGGGTATTTGTGACACCTGACTTGAATGACACTGGTATTTCTGGGCTACTTACATACTCTTTGAAAGAGGTGGTCGGTCTCTTTTGGAGAGGAATCCTAAACTGTATGCTTAAAATAAGGCTCTATGAATATGTTTCTAAATGCAAAACCTGCTACCTGAGCTCCTCTTTACCCTTTCCAAAGCAAAACAGACATCCTGGAATGAAAATGTGCTTATTGGTTCTGACCTGGTGGAAGTGAGATGGCTGTATTTAATTTTAACTGTTCTGGTGCAAATGAACGATTACTTGGCTTAGTTATTCAAATATTCAAGTTCAAGTATTGATTGAAAAATTTTAGGCATGTTTCAATAGAATTGTTTAACACCTAGACTGAAATTCAGGGTTTGAAGAGAAACTGCCCTTGAGCAACTGAAGTTAGTTCTTTGTGTTCTTGGATAACTTCTTATATGGTGTTTCTGAGTTCAAGCTCTGACTTGCATAGGTAAGTGCAGGATTATGCTCCTGAGAATAATTTCTTAAAATTTCTTCATTTTATTTAAGTTCAGAGCACTTTATTCTCTGGTTTTGCAGGATGGCTCTGTGATAGGAGATGAAACCTCTGAAATTAGCTGCAAAATGGAAGTCAAATAACAAAGATACAGAACAAGTACAGTTCTCATACAGTAGAGCATGATTAATTTTGAGCTTAACTTATGGTATATATTTTTTTATTTATTTCAGGGTCAGATAACACTGATGGATGTCCCTGTTTTTAAAGCAATTCAGCCAGAGGTAAGTAGGACTTTGTTTTTGTTTTCAAATTTAAATGAAGAAAGTTATGCCAGTGTATAAGTTCTGGAATCGCAAAGTGTAAGTATGCCAATAAATCTTAATTTTTGCCCCAGTTCATATAGCTCTGAAGCAGATGGTTCTATAGCACACAAATATCTGGAGCTAATAGTTTGTTTGAGGAATGAAGAATTGGTATTTAAATATGTTCAGCTAGTGCTAGAGATCTATCTGGGGTTTAGTGTTTCTGAATGATAAACATCTTGATTTGACTATTCTGATCCTAATGCTTTAGGCTTCAGCTCCTGATATGTCATTCCATACTTCATCCTGTCCTGTGTTTTCCCTAACTGGTTCATATCTTTTGGAAAAAGAAAAAATGTAATGGCATCTTGTGTTCAGGATGTCTGTGATCTATGAATATATTAGGATAATATATTGATGTCTTCCGTTCTCTTGTTTTTATATAATGCCATATTCCTTTCTGATTGCAGCCTGACTGGAACTGATGTTTTCAGAACCTTCACAGTGACTATAATAAATGATGGATTTGTTTATCCTCCTTTCTTGTATGATTAGTATTTTCCTGTGGGCATTGTTTTGCACTTTTAAAGGTTTATTTTTCAATTTATTGTCCACTTTATCAGTAGCGTGGAAGTCTTTTTCAGCTCATCAGTCACCTTTTGACCATCATAAGCTGTTTTATTTGTAGCAGGATTTTGTCATGCCACTCCTATGGCATGTTGAATGATATTTTGCTTCAAGTGGAGAAACCTGTTGAATCTCTTGGTTGTGGTTATTGATTTCATCATTTGTGTACCCACAAATTTTTTGAAGGCTTCCTTTTCATCTGTACTTGAAAACATTGTCACGATTTAGCTTTCATGATTTCAGAAAGCAATTAAAAACAAAAGAACATACTGCTCTCCCTAGCTCAGATTCACATTTAAAGCAGGATTTTCTGTGGCAACAAAATGGATCTTGAATTATTTCTCTGGTTTCTAATAAGAGCTGAATTAGTCCCTAATTCAACAAAAGATGAATTGTAAAAATCTAATAATTGAAAATAATTCAGAAATTACACTTGTGGAATCTCAATTTACAGAAGAAATGATAAAAAGTATAACTGTATGTTTGTTACTTCAATGTATTATTCCTCTGTTCTTTTGAAACTTTTAAAATTTGTCTTTCTATACACTCTTGGCTCTGAACGTATGGTATGCACTAACTTAAGAAAATGAATTTACATTCTTGTTATTCCAGGAGCTGGCAAGCTGTGGCTGGAATAAAAAAGAGAAATACAGTTCTGCTCCAAATGCTGTTGATTTCACCAGAAGATTCAATCACGTGAGTTATTTTTTCCATTGTCATTACATGTCCACGTTTAAAAAGTCTGGGGAATTAAATGGTCTAGCACATTATTTTATTACTGATCACAGCTGATTACTTGAAAACTTAAGGTAGGTGTTCCTTGTCTTCAGGATACACAGAAAGAAAGACCAAAACAGTACTGAAGGAATAGCTGTGTGTGTTTTAAATTGCAGTTATTAATGAAATGGGAAAATACTAAGTAGTTTTTTTTCCCCTCTAAATTCTGGCTGTCCTTTGCATAAAGACAGAATCTTTATTAGAGGTTAAAGGCTTATCATACAGGACTTAAGGAGCAGTAATTAGATGTAAGTTTGTTCTGTGTTAGTTGAGTCTCTTTGGCTCCTCATAGGTGCTTTTGTCCCTAGAAACACAGGCCTTTTGTCACTATGCTTTCCTTTTAAAGGCGATTCTGGGCAAACTATAAATATTCTAAACAATTTTACTGTATGAAACTTGTTTCCTAACTCTGGATTTGGCATAATTTTTCAGGTAGTGTGTTTGAGATTTATGGCTTCCTTACTCAGAAGTGGTATGTACACAAATATAGCTGCAGATTTTCTTGTCATATGGTTTAGGTTTGTAATCAAGTCTCACTCCATTCGTGTGCTTCCTCTACAGCCATAAAAGTTGGATGTGCCCCTCTGTCATGTGGCAGGTTCCTTCACTGAAAATATCTTTGCTAATGATTTCTTAAGAGCCTTCCTAATATCTTGAAAATTTTGTTTTCTGTTGTCTTGAAGCTCCAGTGAAGATCCATCCGTCTGTCAGGATCTGTCTCTGGCTTTCATTTTCCTGCTTGGTTTCAGAAGTTGTGTTGACTCCTAGATATGATGCCAGTTATTGCTGGTTTTAATGTGTAGAAGAGATAATATTGCCAGTAACCTGAATAGTGCTTAGGACACCCTTGAAACAAGAACAGTGACAAAATCTAGAGCGTGTCTTTTGCCATGTCAGTGAGTGTTTGTGGAGTCACCAGTGTAATCAAGACAGGCCAGTCTGAGGCTCTATTCTGTTGATTATCTCAGAAGAAGTTAAGAAAAGTCTTTTTTTGATAGGCAGACAGTAAGTACTTGAAGCCACTGCAATTCACCATTAAATCACCTGGAACAGGACAAATCGCTTCGCTTTCTGTTTTCCACGTTGTCAGCACCATCACGTTTGGGTGTTGCAGTGCTTAGGCTGTCTCTTGGACTGACTTGGCTTTTCAAAGCCAAAATATTTGAAGGCATTTCTAGATCTTCTTTCCTGTTTCTTTTTTTTCTGCTCTCTTTAAGGTGTCATTTGAAAAGCATTGATATAGGAGTGCTAGTAGCCTGTAGGAGAAGCTCTGCCTTGAAGAGTCGAAGAATAGGTAATAAAGAGGAAACAAGTCTGTCTATTTAATGCCTGCTCAGATGCTGGGTTAGTTTGCCTTTAACCAATTTTTGGGGAAACTGCTGCGTGCAGTTTTGGTGGCTGAGGGACGTACCATTGCAAGAAGCTCTGCCAAAAAGTTTGCATCAGCCTTTGTTCTGGCACCAAGGAAAATCATCAGTCTTACCTTTTGAAGAATAGTGGGACTGGAGAGGGGAGGGAAAAGGGGCTGGTATTGTTTCAGTTGTGGGTTCCTATTACTCATGTTAGTACCTCTACTTCTGACTTGCTGAGACATTACTTTGGATAACTTTTGATGTGGTGTGGGCCTACAGTTCCAAATGCATCATTGCAGAGTTTGTTCCAATAGTAATATATTTAGATTCCCCATCCTTTTGGGAGCAGTGAAACCCAAGAATTCTTACGGGATAGACAGTGGCAGCTGAGAACAAGAAGGCATGGTGGAGTAAGCAATTTTCATCTTCCTTACCTTGTTTGCCTTGTTGGCGTTCAGTTCCTACCCCAGTTGCTTGCTCAGCCGAGTGTAGTTCCTGTTGGGCACCTGCTGTGCTTTCCTGGGGCTTTCTAATGCTTAGACCTAAAATCAGGAAAACCTTTGCAACTTTTGGCTTTATCATGCATGAATACGTTTCATCAGACTTTTGTTAACCTTTGAAATTGCACTGGGTTTAAGTTCTGCATTATGCATATGTCTCTTTCCTTTTTTCCCCAACTTGCCAAAAGAAAACCATGAACAGCTCTCACTTTGCAAGTAAAGAGAATATTAAACTACTAACAGCTGCACAGCAAATTGATCTGCTGATAATGTTTTGGAAAGAATAATGATTATCTGCAGTTGATTGCAGTCCACTGAGACTGAGTAGTGTATTTCCAGCATTACTTATGTGATAATTATATGTGATGCCTGTAAAAACAAATGGAATTCAGGGAAGATAAATCAGTTGATTCCAGGCCAAGACTCTTTTATTCTTGATGAATACATTTCTATGTGGTATTCCATAGATATACACATTTACTGTTGTGTTGTTTTTAAATATGTAATTTCTTTAGATATTTTCTTTAAACTCCTGATCTCTGCCTTTTTCAGATTTCTTCAGAAAATTAGTTGTATACTTGCATATTACTGTTATTACTGGTAAATCTGTCAGTGCAAAATTGTCAAGTTTGCTTACTAAACCATTGTTCTCTAACTTTTGAAAATAAGCGTTTATCATAAATTTCAAACAAATGAGGCATGTGTTTTTTGAGGATTGCTTTTGGGAGTTGGTATAAAAACATTTTATATTTTATGTAAAGGTAACTGTTCCTTTCCTGTTATAAGATTATCTGTATTAAAAACCTCTTTCTTGAGGTTTTTATTTAAATGGGTGTGGAACTGGGCTGCCCCAGGGCTTAAAATATTAGAGGAACTTGTCAACTGGACTCAATTTATTGGAACAATTTTAAAGCAAAAGATCCCTCTTGAAAGGCAAATTTTGTTTTACTAACTCTGTGAAACTGTGTTTTTGTTTTTAAACCAAATACAAAGATTAGGTAGGAGAGGTAGTTTGTCTTGAATATTGTGGTGGTGCTAAGTTGCGGTGAAGTGTGATCGTGAAATTTTACAAGGGTTATCAGAAACTAAAAATGGGATGGGGAAGAGTCCAGTGTGCTTCCCTTAGAAGCAAAATAAGGGGTTCCACCTTCGCTGTAGTGGTGCAAGGTCAGTACTGTCTGGTTTACATTACATGCTTTTTGTGTAGCATATAAGAATGTTCTTAACAGATATTTATAAGAACGACCCAGACATGCAATTAAAGAGAGTGCCTCAAATTTGCCTATCTACTAATTAGAACAGAAAGCACAATTGGTTTTGGAACCAATGACTGAATTTGTAAAAAAGCACCAGTATAACAAAATTAGTATTTCAGATAAGGCAAGCATGGGATAATTTAAAAGGCTGAAGCTCTGATTCAAGAAAAGATATGTTCAGAAGTTAAGCATGTTTTTCTAGGTTGTTGTTAATAGGCAAGAGTATAAATACACAAATATATGTCAAAGGTAAATGCTGTCTTGAACTGGTATCAAAGGCATTGATGCCTAAAGGCTGTGGGTCATCTGTCTGATTGATATTGGTGGGACAGTGTGAGAAATAACATATAAGTGTAGTGAGAGAGGACTTGCAGCAAAATAAGCACAAAATATGTATGGAACAAATACGTATGACTTACATGAAGAATGAACCTGGTTAAAGTAAAAGTGGCCTACTGAAACAAAAGGGTTTGTTTAAATGTATTCCAAATATTGAAAAATAAACAATTAGGTTATTGTGCTGTCTAAAGATGCCATGAATAGGCAAGACCAGCCAAAAACCAACATCCATGCCAGTAAAAACACATCAAAGAGGAGGTGTTTGGAGTGGAAATTAAGTGTGTTTAATTTCTCCTGCTTACTCTGTTCACTGAATGGACTTGATGGCTCTAAGTTTGGAAGCAAGTCTTGCACTTTGTTCTGGTTGCTTTCTTCTGCGAGAGCTTGGAAATGTTGAAACTGGGACTGGAGGGAAACCAACCTTCCTTGAGTAAACAAGAGAGCTTGTGCGGCACGATGCTTAGGTCATTATGATACTAATGAACTCTCATAGAAATCAGGGCCAACCTAATAAATTGTTTTTTCATCCTCATGAAAATGATTGAGTGTTGCTCTCTATTTTGAGCAAGTGTTTCATAGTCTGGCAATACCACAAGCAGTCTCCAATTACATCGACACCGGTAACTTGAGACTGGAGAAACTGGGATTTTGAGGCATAGCAATACATGGGTTGTTTCTACCTGATTCTTTATGATAGAAAAATCTGTGTTAAAAATTTAAATTCCCTTGATCTTCAAAGGGAAAACATCTCCATGGAAATTTGTTCATTCGTCAAGGATAAAGTTGGTTTTCTCAAGCTGTGCAACTACAGCAGAGCATCAAACTGAGGTTTAACTTTTTTTGACAATATTTTGAAGTACTGTCAAATATTTTAGTATTTCTGTATTTAGGACTTACGTATTTTATAGTCATGCTGTTTGCACAGAACCATTTGTTATATTTGTCAGGGTAACACAGTTCATCCAGAGATACTTTGCTTTAAAAAGAAAAAAAGAAAGGAAAAAGAAAACTGAGCTCTGTGGCTAATTCTTTCCTGGCTAATACAGCCATAGACAAACAGACCAAAGGAAAGCGGTTGTTATGCAAGGTATTTGTGGTTTTTTTTGTGTTTTCTTTGTAATTCTTCCATTTTCCGGTTCCAAAGAGCTGTTGTGTTTTGACATCGCAGTTCTCATCACGTTGCTGTAACTTCACTGAAAGTGCAATGATTTTGGAGATGCGGATCTTCGTGTGCCACTTTGTGCAAAGAGCTGTCACACTTTGCAAAGTGAAACAGGATAAACAGGATATTTCATTTTTTTAATTGAAATTTTGGGCAGGAACCCGAATACGTACGCAGTGTTAGTTGACAAGACATAGCTGAGCACCACTTATAAAAATTACAGCAGCACGACAGGTTGAAAGGTGTTTATGTATGAGAGGATGCATTCCTTCATACCCTGTTTTCAGTAGCTTTGTAAATAGCTGTCATGCTGTGTGTTGCTAATCATTTATATTTTCCTAACTTGTAGGGAATACATGAATAGAAGCTACAGTATTTGTTACTGTTTGCTCATTCTTTGCTACTGTTTCATTCAGTTATGGAGGTGTTTATTTTCCATCATTCTTTGTGCTAAAGTATCTGAGGGCAGAGGGCGTGGGGGGAGCAGAGGAGAGAAAGGAGTAGAATTTAGTCATGTTAACAGGACATTTTTGAAGTATAGCTTTTATGAGGCATTCACCTGGCTGTGAAATGCAGCAAGCACCCTTCATACCATGCTGAATTCAACAGAGGTTCTTACACACCAGTAAGTTACTGAAGTATGGCAGTGTGCTGTGTATTAGCAGTTACTTGGTGTAGCCAGCAATAGGAGTACAAACTATGAACTCAAGGTTCTAGCAGAGGCTTCCTACCTTATATTTAAATTTTGATCAGGTGATATAGATATGGTTATCATTTTTATTCTGAGGTTTTGAGGATTTGGAGATGTCAGTGAACTGTACTGGAAGCTGTCCAGCTCATCTGAGCATTGGATAGTGCAGCTTTGAAGCTGTGGAAAAGTAAAACCAAAGGATATAACTAAAGTTTAGTTTTTATATTCCTTCATTTTGTAGACTCTCTTAATAAAATTTTGTCATGATTTTATTTTCTTGGGAGAACTTGGAGGTTTGAGAGTTTTGCCATTTTCTTTATGTCTGTGAGGTCTCATCCTCCAACTCAGCCTGAAAACAAGTCTATTTGTGTAGATTGTACATAACTCATTCTGCTGGGTTTTTTGGGATGTGCTGGCAGCAGAAGGGTTTTCATTAGAAAAACCAATCCCAATGTCTTTTTATGCAACTAACTGATGTGACAGATTTTACAAAGACAAGTTCTAGCCACCCACGTACTGACTGGGAAAAGCAGGCACCAGAGCATGCACTCTCCAACAAAATGCTACCAGTTCTGCAATGGGGAAGATGAAGAGAGTAACAAGAGAAAAGGTTCAGTTCTAAATATAAGTTGGATTTATTAATTTGATTTAAGCAACTACTTGACCATCTAATGATAGAAGGTATCTTGGGTAAGAATGAGCAGAACAACAGAGCAAAACACTTTGAAGAAAGTTTTTTACTAGTACCTGGGTTACATAGATGGAAGTTGAATGCTGTGAGACTTTTAATGTATTATTCATGGATTAAAAATATTAAAAGTGTAATGTTGAAGCTCTGTATTTTAAAATGGCAAATTTTCTTCTTTTTAGGTAAGCTTCTGGGTTGTTAGAGAGATTCTACATGCACAGACTTTAAAAATAAGAGCAGAGGTTTTGAGCCACTATATTAAAACTGCGAAGGTAAGAATTTGGATGGGGGGGAGGGATTCACCACGATGAAAGCTCTTAAATTTAAGTTGGCCAGTTCAAAAATACACATGGGTAAATATTTATCTGATAGCTAATTTAGCTGTGGTTGTATCTGTTGACATGAATAGCTGTTTGGCTTCTGTGTGTGACAAAGTTGTCAGAAATAATGACAGACCCAAGTCCTGAAATAGAAGCCTTTATTTATAGAAAAATAGCTTAATTAAGGAAATGCAAAGATGCCTTATTTCAAATATTGTTTATTAGGTAATATAATTTACCAGATGTATTTTCTATTGTTGTTTAAACCAAAATGCTGTGTGTAGAATCAGTTGAAGCACCATCAGTCAGAAATTGTTTTTTTACTTTTACTTTTGAAAGAAAAGGCTCTGTTATCTCTTATTCTAATTGTGGAATGAATAATAACTCAATAAATATTGTTTCAAAAATATACCTGAACTCATAAAACATTTTAAAGCTCTCATCCTATGATATCTTCCTGAAAGCCTTTAGGACTGACATTCATAAGAATGTTAATTACCTTGGTATTCATTTTACAAATGCATTCTTTGTCTTGATATGCACATTTTTTAATGAAGTAGTATTTTACTTTTATGGGATTTGACTATAAATTTTGGGCAAAGCAAGCTAATTTTGTAAGATTCTGCAGGCTTTGCTCAATAATCATGCTGTGGTCGTAAATTGTTAAGGATCTCTCTTAAATGTCCTTTGATATCTGATGAGTTAATGTATCTTCATCTCATATTTTTTAAAAATCAATTTGTGGTGTTTTTTTGTTTGAAATACACAAAAATTTGCTGCATGAATGGGCCTGATCTCATCAGGGGACTGCAGACAACAGTATCTGCTGTAATGCTGCTGGCTTTAAGACAGTTGTGTGCTCTGACAATTAGTTGAGCTTTGCTTACTGATGAGTTGTAAAAAACACAATTCCAAAAAGCAAGAAACTATACGTGGGGCATTTTTATATCTGTTAATTTACTTACTGTACCTACTTACTGGATCACCTTTGCCTTGCTTAGGTAACATATGGCTGCTAACACAGAGTTACTGCCCTTAATGCCATTTGAAGGATTTTCTCTTTATACCAAAGCTGTTCTATCTGGCAGCTCGGTGCCAGAGGTCGCACTAATTAACTTTTCTCCAGAGAAGCTATAAATTCACTCTAGAATGAATTCTTTGTGCTGACAGCTATTGTATAGCTAGCAGTCCTGTAGTGGTATCTCATGCTATATTGCTTTATGTGTGAACTGATAGTTGGACTTAATAGTTGCATTCCCCTGCAGTTCTGAGACTATCTTGGTTGGTTATGAGTTCTTTTTTCATGCTGGCAGCACCTAGGAAAGCTCTTTTTTAAATTTTTTTCTTATTCTAAATCTTCTACACTCTCCTTTGGGACAGTGAATTTTACCTTGTTTGGGGATGTGTGGGGGCAAGAAAAAGGATTATTGTGTAAGTGCAGGGACAAATGCCAGCAATACTACTTGGAGGAGTAGTAGGACTGGTATATGACAAACACCTAGCTGCTCACCTCACCCCACAAAATATTGATGGCCCTTGAGACACAGTTACTAAATAATCCTTCCAGAAGAGGATTAGGAGAGGGAAACACTTCTTCAGTAGATGTGGAAACCGTAGGGTTCTGGGTACCTAGACTGAAATTGCTACTAGAGTGACCTGAGAGTAAGCATGGAATGTGGCATTTCTGAGTAATGCCTATGAGGAGTTGCTTCTATAAAAGGCTGTTAGTTTTCTGGCAGTGCATTAAGTGGAGGGAAGAAACATTTGCCATGCTCCAAAACTGGAGATAGAAATGAAATGTCTGGGAGAGCATCCTTGCAGTATCACTTCTGGCCTTCCAAATACAAGGTCTCCTCTGATACTCAGCATTTATTCAGAATCAAGTTAGTCTCTTTTTTTTGTCCTGTTATCTCATGGAATCCCAATCTCCCAATCAAGAAAACTTGGGTAAGCTGAGTTTCAAGGAGAAAAAAAAGATTTTGATTATTTCTTGAGTAGCAAGAGCTCTTTATATTACTGTATTACGTTTCTGGCTGGAAGCATAACCTGCCTTGGTGAGTTTTCCAAACGGGTTAAACATGCTTGGCGATACTGTGAGTATCCATTTCTTTTTATCAAAGTCTTTTTGTTAGGGGTAAAAACCTCAGTTTGTGTGTGTTCTCCACCAAAAATCCCTGCATGTAGTTCAGATCCCTGGGTGCTTATAGCTAGCAGAATAATTTATATTGCAGAAGAGCTTAAGGAATAGCTTTTTTTCTTCCAGACCATTTTTAAGCTTTTGTGACAGTATTACCAGTAGTTAATTGGCCAAGGCAGATTGATGGTCTTGGAGACAGAGGAGTAGAAAAAAAAGAGGAGAGAGAAGTTCCAAATATGTAAGAAAATGCACTTATGTGCAGTGTTCTGTAGAGAATTTTAAAGAAAATTCTTTTACCCTGATGTCTTCTGTTTCGATTTTGTTGTTCCTTTCCACTAGTTAGTTTTAGTTGTAATACCCCCAAAATTGTCTTTTCAGTGAGAGAAGTACTCCAGGTATGTGGGTTTTGTAGTTAGCTGCTTGATTTTTATCCTGCAACAATATTTTTGGTGTCCTTTGCAGCACTGTTAGCTACATAAACCTGTGCTGCCAAATGCATTTACAAGATTAAATACTGCCATGATCACATCACTTACAATCAGGTTATCCTTTTGGCATGTTAAGTTTAAAAAATCTCTGAATGCTATGAAAGGAATTTGTTGGGTTTGAATGTCAGAAAATTTCTGACACTTCTGATATATGTCCCATGGTGTATGTGTATATAGGTTTGTTACTTATTTTTTATCATCTTTGAAGGGCTCTCTCTGGGATATGAAACAGCTATTTACACTCTAATCCAGAACTGTATAGATGGAGTAATGAAAATTTAGGAGGTGCCATAAAAATGGTGTGGGTGCACAGCAGTTCCCTGTAACTAACTCTCATTTTAGACCTTGCAAGATTTCTTCATTTTTCGATTGTTACTTATTTTGTAATCATTATGGATGGCACTTTGAATGTTGTTTATTGTTATTGTATGTATTTTTTTTTGTTCTCAGAAACTGTATGAGCTGAATAATCTGCATGCTCTTATGGCAGTTGTGTCAGGTCTACAGAGTGCTCCAATCTTCAGGCTGACTAAAACATGGGCGGTAAGTGAGCAACAGGACAATGGAGGGGTTTTAATTTGTTATTAGGAAAATACAACACTGTAGCTTGTTTTTGAGGATGCAATAATTACTACAGATAATTCTAGTTGTCTTGTACCATGTACATAATGTTTCTGGTGTCTCTTAGGTCTGTGGTTTCCTGTTGAATTTTTTTCCATTCTGGCATAAAAATATTTTTCTTTTGAAAAATAGTTCCCTGCAGATTCTACTAAATGCAGAGGTTTCTAATTTGGCCAGAAACTATTTTGTATTTAGTTGCTGGAAAATTATGAATGCCAAAGTGGGTCATACTTGAATCGTTTAGGGGTTTCATACTGTTGGAATTAATTTTTTCTGTGGAGAGCAGATGTCCAGAAACTCTTGATTCAGTTTCCATAAAGAGATTTGTAGTTTCTCTAACTGATAACTAAATCCAGCAGTTTTTTCCAAATAATTTCATACACTGCATTACATGGTGTATTTGTAGGTCTGCTTTTGTACAGTTATGAAAGAATGGCCTTCTTTGGAGATATTTTTATTTGACATTTGGGTTTTGACTGGAATTAGGATTATTTTTGTGTAGTTGTATCCTTGATCAGCAGAACATTAGGAATGACCTTTGCTCATTGATGCCCCAGAGCTGAAAACAGTGCTTGATTCAGCCATACAATGTGTATATCCAGCTGTATAAACAGGTGAACTGTGACATTTTGAAATGGGATAGAAATAATGTGACTGAAATACTCCTGTGAGAGGGATCCCTGTAAATAGATCATTAAAAAGAACTAAAAACTTTTCAGTGAAGGCATGTCAACACATCCTCGCATGTTACGAAAAGAGCTTTTGTCTGATAACTGAATGATAATGTTGTTCAGTTGATAAAAGTTACCAAAAATTAATATAATTTGCGCCTGCTGAGATACTCATCTAGAATTCTGGTCACATTTTGCAAATGCACAATGAAGAAAGACATTGTTTGAGAATAGCAAAAATCTCTCTAAGGAAATCTTAATGAAGTTAGCACTTGAAAAAGTTCTTAAGGAGAACTTCTGTTTTTCTGATTTGGCCATGTCAATGAGTTGATGCCTCAGCAGTTTTACATAACTGTGATACAGAATTGATTATTTTCTTCTCATGACTTGAAACAAATGTCAGCTATACCATATATTAATATAACCATATTTGTTACCACCATAATTATGCCATTCAGAACTGGGAGTCTCCACTTCCTTTTCCTGCTTGGTCAACCCGAAGTCCTAGTTTGCACTCACCAGGATTATTTGTGTCCTGTTGGCATATATATCAGTTTTTAAAGTTTGCTGCTCTTCCAACCTCTGAAATGCCAGGTAACTTCTCCTACATTTCTGCAGGTGTTTGACTTCTCACACAATCCCAAATGAGTCTGTGCTTTTCATCATCTCCTACAAGCCTTTACAAATTCAAGTTGCAGGATGGCTCCTGGTGATGAGCACTGCAAACTGATTTAGATGTGTTTCTCTTGAAAGTTCAGTTTATAAATTCTTGAAGTAATTCTAAGCCTTTGGCTTCCCATATATGAAAAGCAAGAAAAGACGCGTGAAAAGGCACATCAAGCCATTATTTGAGTCACCCAGTCATTTGAGTTAAGTTATATAGTAGCAGTCCAAAAGCTTCAGTAAGGAAGGACTTCTCCATTTCTGGGAGAGTTTGTAAGTTGGGTTTATTGTGGGTTGCTACAAAGTTAGTAAAATAGCTGCAAGTATATTCACTCCCTAAAAAAAAGTCACTTTGTATGATTGGAATCTAGAGTTGAAAGGAGCCATTAAATATTTGCTTGGTAATCTAATGTTCCTAAAAAAGATGGAATTCGTGTCTTCTGACGGTATGTCTGAATATGTCTGAAATTTGTCTTACTCATTGCCTGCACACCCTCTTGAACCCTGGAGAATAATAAATGCTTCTGATGTGTGATTTGCTCTGTTCAAAACTTTAAAAGAATTATGAACCTTTCCAAGCAAGTACTTAGAATAGAGTGGAATATTCTGCTTCTCTCCACTTAGTGGAAAGGACGTGTAGATGGTCAGCTAGGGCTTGGACGATGTAAGCAAATAATCATTAGGCATCTGAAATCAGGTGAGTGAATCTTGCCCCACTCTGCCAGCACCCTGAAACCTCATCTCTCCAGTCTTGCCTTTCAAAAAGGTTGTCTTTGGTGCTGGCACACTGTAATATGAAAGCAAAGAGCAATCTGGAAGGCTCTAACTGCTTCCCTGCTACCGTAAACTATCAGCCTTAGCTTTTGTTGTCTCTGCACATGTACATGTCTTTAGTGCTTTTTGTACCCTCTGGGCCTAAGAAACAGAGGAATAAGAATTATTTAGGTACAGGGGCAGCTCCAAAACTGAAGAAATAACATCTGAGTCCTTAGTTGCCCCCACAGAAACACTTTTAATATTGTTGGGTTCTCTGTGCTTCTCTACATGAATGCAGGAAGTAGAGACATGATGTGAATTGTACCATGAGCCCAAGGGAGGGTCGTACAGGATCAACTTGCTTAGAGATTATTCAGAGAGCCCGAAATGATATATCAGACCTGAATGAGATCGTGCAAATCGGTGGGTTTTCAGGAAAATACAACTGATTTCATTCAAGTCTGAACTTGGGCCATTACTGTGTCTGTTAGTCTTGTCTTACCTTCCAGACACCAAATGGCAGCAGAATATTTTATTATTAAAGGCAAGCTAATGTATACTGATTAAACTGGAACCATCTGTGAGGAGGTAAACTTCAAAAGATAAATGTCATGTTCTGGTGGTTGGAAAGAAGTCATGCCTGTCTATGTTCCCTTGTCCTGGAATTGGCAGATGCCTGCAGTTTCAATGAACGTGAGGTGCCCAAATATTGTAACCAAAGCTAAAGATGTAATTTAGTTGCTGGAATGTCAGAGATCAGTATGTCTTGGGAAACAGTTCACTTTTTAAAAGTGACTTTCTTCTGAAAGCTAATGTTCAGTTGGGTGGTATGTCAGCTGCCCTGATGAAGACTAGGATGTAGGAAACGTAAGTAAAAAGAGCAGTCATTTCAATAGTGAATTTACAGCCTGACAGGAGGGACATTTCATTTCTATCATGTTCACATAGGTTGATCTTTAGCTGAAAGAGAAGTAGGAATATGCATAAAAATTTAGTGATCTGACCCTTTAATTTTTGCACTGTTGGGTATCTTAGAGGGGAAAAATTATGACTGGGACTTAGAACACCCAGTTCTCTGCCAAAATATTCATTGGGGACATCTTATACCCTCCTTTTTCTGGTTCTGAATTAAAATTAAGCCTCTAAGGGGGTTTTGCAGCAGTAATTCAGCTAGATGTTTTAAAAATAACTTATTTTCCCAATCTTATGAAGAGAGCCTGGTTGCTGTTAATTCAGTCAGAGGAAGGCATGGGGGGGAGGAGTAATGAACAGTTGAGGAGATCCATGACTTCTAAGTCTTGTATTTGAATCTTCTAGGACAGAAAAGTTCTACTTATTACACATTTTACACATTATCTTTTTTAAAAATAGCTACTTTTCTATTTAGACTCTCCCAAGTACTTATTTTTAAGGAGTAAATGCCGTAATTTTGAAGCAGTTTGATTTAAAAAACAAGACAATAACACTAGGGAGGTGGAGATGGAAATCCATGCTTACAAGGGTAAAAGATCAAATTTAAGCTCATCTGGTTTTGCCCTTTTTTTTCCTAGTTACTGAGTCGGAAGGATAAAGCCACCTTTGAAAAGTTGGAGTATGTTATGAGTAAAGAAGATAATTACAAAAGGCTTAGAGACTACATCAGCAGCTTGAAGATGACTCCTTGTATTCCCTATTTAGGTAAGTTGGAGTTTTTCTAGTGGGAAACAATGACAAATG
The DNA here is from genome assembly GCA_013398125.1 of Aegotheles bennettii. Classification (NCBI taxonomy): domain Eukaryota; kingdom Metazoa; phylum Chordata; class Aves; order Caprimulgiformes; family Aegothelidae; genus Aegotheles; species Aegotheles bennettii. Next base: position 612,816 of record VZRW01002719.1, read on the forward strand.
TTCTCCATTGATTACCTAAACTAAACACCATCTTTTAAGCATTCATGAAATTATTTTCAATACTTCAGGAAAGAATCTATAGTCACTAGTTGATTCTGGATACTCTGTATATGATAAGAAATAATTTCTCTAGGTTCAGAAAGAAAATGCCTACTAAACCTCACAAACACTTCAGGTTTTACACACAGTATCAGTTTTCTAGGAAGTTATTTTTCCCATATGTTATATAGATACACTGATTGACTTCTGGAGAAGTGCTTAAATTGCTGTGCCTACTAGCACTCTTGGAGCTAAATACTTGACTGTTATAGTAATGATGGCTTTTAATTTATGAGAAGCTGTAAATCGCCAGCCTCTGAGATAAATAAATGTAGATCTTAGGGTTTGGAACATGGTAAAATCTGGAGATATTGCTGCATTTAATTATACTCGGGTGACAAGAAACTGGGTTGTTTTGACTGACTCAGCTTTATGAAGTAATTAGAAATAAATTGTATTCCTGTGTATCTGAAAACTAGATAAACTTGTTTAATATGTATTGGTTTTGTTGTCAAGCAAATCTAGTGTTACTTAATGTATTAGTTTAGTTTGTTTAAAGTGATCAGTGTACTGTTTTTTTATGTAGCTTTTCTTGGATATCACAAGACATTAGTAGTCACATAAAATTCAGGAAATGTTTACCCATTTTTTTCCTTTTCCAGAAAAAATAGTTGATATTTTTGTAGATACACGTTGCTCTAAATTCAAGATGACCTCCTGTGGTCATTAAGGCTTATTAAACTGTAATCTCTTTGTTACTGAAGTTTGATACTTCCTTTACTCAGCTGGGTTATTACTTTTTCAAGCTTAAAAACTTGGCAGTCACCTTTATGCTGTGATGTTTGTATGTCACAATATTATTTCAGTTGTTTCATAGCTTGATACGAATGACAGTATTATCATTGATGTTAGAATCTAGAATGATGCCTCTAAAATGCATATATTCAGGTTTTTCAAAATTGGTTGAGTTTTATATGCATTACACTTAAATAGAAATGCAGAGTTTGCTGTGGAGAACCAAGAATAATTTTAATGACAGGTAGTTCTATAGAGTTCCTCATTCTGTCTTCATTTTTTACTTCCCTGTTACATCCCTCCCAGAAACATCCTTCAGTTCTTGCATGATCCTGACAGCAGTTAATTTCCTGTATTTTCAGCTATTCAGATGTTGAGAATTGTTTGTGCCTAGAACGAAGGAATCAGCATGAGCATATTTTGACTGAAGCGCAGATGTGGAAGTTTCTGGGGTGGCCTGCTGTTGTGTACTACCCTGTTTGCTGACATAGCTACTAAAACTAGGCTTGAATTAAAAGGGGCAGAGAAGTTGCCAAGCACAATGTGATGTGATCAAACATGTAATTTTCGAGCTTTCCCACCATGTGTACACATATAGCATGTACACAGTGTGCGTGGTTCTGAAATGCAGTTTCTGGCTTTCAGGATGCTTTTTAACTGTGTGTCTTGATTTATGAAACACAAAGGCAAGCTCAAATTGTTTTCTTGCAAATTATACCAGTCCCAAGCCAACCTGCTGTCAGGTTCTTTTAAAACCTTATGATACTCTGACCCTTGCTAATTATGGTCCCCTGATACTTAGTGCTGTACAGAGAAATCTTTATGCTTTGATGTATTTGCCCAGCACTTCAAAAATGCTGCCTTACTGCAGTGAAAGTATAACTATGTGCAATTTTTTCCTTAAAAAGAGGTGAATTTTAAGTTTTGTTCAGTTATAAATGCTTTCCTCAGTACATTAGTAGCAGCTTGTCTAACTTTTGCATTAAAATAAGCTTTGGTTTTGACTTGATAGCTTGTTGAAGTGAAACATGTATTTCTTTCCTGCTTAGAAAGAAAGAAATGCCCTTTGCTGTGACCCTCTGTAGTTAAAGAATGTGTTGTGACCTGGTTTCATATGATATCACTTCTTAATCATGACATGAAGAATGTCCTCAAGCCTTTTTTAATTCTCCAAAGGAATAGCAAATGCCCACTGGTGCACTTCCTCTAGAGTTAATTTTATAAGGTTTAAATAAGTGGCAAAAAGAACAAAATTGCCTTGAAACTTAGTCGTGATGAATCTGGATCTATCTAGGAAGATTGGCTGCTGTGTCCATTTTTTCTCATTTGATCAAAGCTTTCATCTCCAGTAAGACCTGAGTAGATTTGCAGGAATATTATTTCTAAAATTTCCTTCCCAAGGTGTTTTTCTAACATGAGTCGCATGGATCAGAAGTAACATAAGTTGCTTGTTTGACTTACTGTTTTAAGCTTACCAGCCAGAGGTTATAATTCCTGAAAGGATCCTTTTCTGCCATTACTTCTGATGTAAAGTCATACACGGGAGTAGTGCTGCTCATGGTTTAAAATGTGTAGGAAAGTGTACCTAGAAGTCTGCTGTTTGAAATTGTGATCATGGCATGTACAGGGGACAAGGATTAATCTTAAAGTCCATTTCCTCTCATGGAAAAAGGGGATGTGAGGGGTGGCTCTCCTCACTGTTGGAGCAGCTGCCGTGCTCCCCTAAGATGCTCTTTAAAAGAGTGCGGAGGATCAAGCCTGCCACACATTAACATTTGCCATTGCAAAGCTCTGGAAAAATATTGGCACTGGTGTGGAAGGACCCTAGTTGGAAGGTCATGGGGAAGGTGAGCGTATAAAAGAATTTCAGCTTCAATTTCGAGGATGAATGTTTTGCTCTTCAGAGGTTATTGGGTTTACCCTTATGCAACCAAACATCAGAAGTGGGAGTGGAGGTTTTTTTTCACGACCATCTTAGTATTATAAGATAAAGCTTAAATGCTTTTTTTGTGTAGTATTTGCAATGGGAATGGAGCCACAGAAGTACAAATTGTTTTCTTATTACCACAGCTTCCTCACTGTGGACAAGAGAAAGATGTCCTTCCACATTAAACTGGGCGGGGGGTGGAGAAAGTATTTTTCAGTTCCTTGCAGCAATAACTGTGATCTGATTCCAGGGTTCTAGAAATGCAGGTAAGAGCAGCACATCATCAGTGTGGATTCACTAACTTAAATAAGAGTGCTAAGAGCTGTGCAACACCAATAAATACGTTCAGCATTAGGTTCTCATTACACTCACATTGCCCGGCCAACTAAAGTGGCCGAAACAAACAAGAGCTGTAGATGTGATGTTATATTTCACCTCAGAATAAAAACCCATTCTCAAGGGGAGTCCTGTCATGGATTTCTGATTAATTTGAGATTGCACAATGAAACAATTGAGCCATATCTTGAGGAGTAAGATTTTTATTTAACTAAGCAGTACTACCTTGTGAAATACTTTCTTATAGCTGTCTTTCAGGAATTGTATCCAGAATGGGAAAGCTGAAAACAGGGAATTGAAGTATTCATCTGCTGAATGTTCAGCTACTTCAGTGATAATGCTTGCAATAGACTTTGGAAATATATGTGAAAACCGTGTTTCAGGGTAAACTTTTTCAGGGTCTGATTGGTTAAATTTGGCTGGGGTTGGTGAAAGCTATATCCTTCACAGCCAGACTGCTACTGAGTGTTCAGTGTCAGGAGCTCGAGGATGCTACAGCCTCTTGTGAAAAACTGGTTTTAAAGAAGTGTGAGAGAAAACACTGATCTTCTAAAGTCATTTACCCTGCTTAGAAAACTTAACCCAAAAGATAAGAACTGATAGTTACAAGCGTCTGAAAGTGGTGAATTATTGTATGAACCATTACTATATGAAATTATTATGAACCAACATGAAAAAGAGACACTGTGCTTTCCCTCCTTGTAATCTTAAATCAACAACTTCTAATTAGTCTTTCCTTTCAGAGCACAACATTTGTACAGTCTGAGCTTTCTGTTTACATTATTATAATAATGTTTACTTAATGTCATCTTGCAGCTTTAAGTTGGGGGAATCTCACTTTTTAAATGTCTAATCTAATTTAAAGGCTGAGTGCAAGCTAATTTTACTTGGGGCAAAGTACACCTTTTATTGACTGCACTGAATAAACAAGCATTGGTTTGCAAATGAGCTTTTGCCTAGCAACTGATATCAACTAATTAAACATAACGATAATATTAATTATTCTTTTAGCTATTAGGTTTTCTTATATTAAATAGGGGCAAAGTTCCTTAAAATTCTGAAGGAACATGAGGTGCCAAACAAATACATTGTTTACAGTTCAGAACACCATATTTACTTTTTTGGATAATATCAAATTAAATTAGGCAAGCTGTGTGGCTAACCAGAATTATTAAACAATTTTATATACTAGGAAGAAAGTTTTTGTTTCAGAGACTCTGGTACCAAAAGTGAACATTCTGTTGTTTCCAACTCTGGAAGTATCTTGTTCTGATGCGGTATGTTGTATAGCTTTTGTTAAAAAGAGTTTGCAGAATTTCTAATAAATTTCTTAAATTACATATGAATTCCAGTGGAAATCTGATATCTAGAATGTTGAAAAATCAATATAGACAGTATCAAAAGTTGTATGCATGTAGGGGAAGGGAAATGTGTATGTCTTAAGTGCAGTCCAAGTTTGGAGTGGCAGGGAGAATACACTCAGACGCGGCTTCTAGTCTTTGTTTTACTGTGTCAGCAGAAAGCTGTGCTGGAGTAAAACTTCTGATATTCAGAGACTTTGTCCTTCTCTAAATTAGTATGTATGAACACTTGTTCAAACCTTGTCACTCCTAATTGGAGCAGGGGAAGGGTTCACAAGTGTCGAGTTGATTTTAATACCAGGACTTTTTGTTTTCCATTTCAGTTCAAAGGATCAAGAAATATTTTTGTTTAATTTGGATATTTGAAAGTAAAAGTACCAAACAATTTGGTTGTCTTAAGTTTATCAATAATGTCATACAGTTACTTCTCTTATGTTGGGAGCATTTGGCCTAAGTGTTTTAGAGGAGGTAGGATATGCAGATCTTAAGGAATTCTCTACACCACTAAGAAATTTTATATTTTGTATTTAATTCACCACTTCATTTTGAAATAGTTATTTGTTGCAAAGATCCCTCTCTGCTGGCAAAGCTAGAATGTCTTCAATTTTTCACGTAGCTTCTTGGAGTAAATCTTAAACAGTAATGTGAAGTCAGATCTTCATTGAAAGTAATACCAACATTTTTAAATAAATTGTTAAATAACTAATCGATTTTCACATTAAAGCAAGACAATGTCATTTCACATATTTACACTTAAGGATTGAGCTAACCTGAAAAAGAATAAGCTTTTAAAGTGAAAAAGCTTAATCTTGTCACATATCTGGAATTTTTTACCAGCTTTAATGACTCTTTATGTAAAGTATGTTGAACTTGAACAAAGATAAATATGCTTTGCAAGCACAAACATCTGCTTTTGTGAATGTGTGTTTAAAAAAAACACCGTCTGTCACAGTAGAAAAGGTTTCTAAAAAAAGGAAGGGGGAACACAACGGGGGGGGAAAAAAAGACAGGAAAACTGTAGACCTGCTTTCTGCAGGGGCAGATTGTGCAAAATAATGGTTAAAAAGTAATACTTTATTTTTCTGGAACTGAAGCGCTGAGAAGTTTATATGTGATCACTTGAGCACTGTGGGATTCTCCTCCTCAGTCTATAGGTCTGATCATCATTTGAACTGCTTTCAAGGAGTAGGAACCTCCCCGGTACTCAGCCCAAAATATTCCATCCTGGTACTTGCTCCTGTAGTGGCCTCCCCTGTACCACACCCCGTTAAGGTTAGAGTGGGCACACGCGTTGTACCACCAGCCGCCTTTGTGAAAGTGAGCACAGTTTCCTGTGGAACAGAGAGAAACTGGTGAACTTCAACCTTAAAGAGGAGAAATGGAGGTTAGCAAACACTCTCAGCTTTTGGCTTAGTTTTAGGGGGAACTTTGAAGTGCTTCATAGCCTCTTGCGGTCATCTCAATTGCTGCTTTTACCCGAATTCTGTTGTAACAGCAACCATTGCCTGGAAGGGGGATTATTGACATGGTATTTAATGTGACAGCTGAAAATTAAGGAGATCAACTCTTCTCAGACTGCTAGCAGTGCTTGTCCATGAGCTAACGTTCAAGGAACTTGGATTACGTATTGTTTAGAAATACTTCAGTGGAAGCAATGTGAGTTGGTGCAGTCCCAAGCAGTTCTCGGGGCAGCAGTTCCACAGTGGTGTTTGTAGCTTATGTATTTACTGTTCCAGGCTTGTTTAAGAGTTTGCAGAATTTGTCTGCAAGTATGGTTATTAACAGGTGAGAAAAAGCAGTGGGAATGTTACACTTCCCAACCTTTCTTTTACTGCTCAGGCTTTAAGGGGAAAGCTGGAGGAAGAGTGTGGAAATGAAGAGAAGTGTGTCCTTTAAGGAGAACAAAACTAAGTTTCTGAAGTATTGGTACATAACTGAGCAGGTGCACAATTGCAGTTCCTTTCATGCAATTCAGAAGCTTTAGTTCATGATGATTGTGTGGCCACAGCACTACTGTGAAGGATCACTTGGACAAGTATTCTGACTGCAGAGTCATGCAAGTGATAAGGGTGTCACTGAGCTAAATATAAAGCTTGATCAAGTGTGCCCACAATGAGGGCAATAAAATTTGAATTTCTGAGTGGTTGCAGGGACTTGAAGGGGGCCCTTTCAACATAACTTTTATCATTTCAAGCACCTTTCAGTAGAGTTGCTTTGTCAAAACTTAATACCCCCTTTGAAAAAAGAAAATAGCATAAAAAAGTATCCCTAGTGGAACCTACTGTGTACATACTGGTTTCCTTACCTGTATACATGTCCCTGTCTCTGTCCAGTGTTGTGAATTGTTTTCCATTATGCCATATCATGGAATCTCCTGCGTTTCCCTGGTACGTTCCCAAGCGTATCCTGTAGAATTCACTTTCAGGCTCCAGACGGAAGCTGCTGTATTCTGCATAGACTTTCTTATTGCTCCAGTCCTCCAGCTCGATCAATAGTCTGTAATTATCCTGATTGGTAAGCATGAAAATATTTTCTAGTCCAAGCCAGTACTCTCCATCAATGTTTCCGAATCCTTTCTGCACAAAGGAAGATCAGAAGGTGATATCAGCTTAGTTTTTGTTTATCAAAATGCTCGTCAATAGGGACTTGTCTTGAGTACTGAAAGCCTTTAAGCTTCTGAATGACTGCTCAGCCCATGCATTTAAATGCTTTATTTTGCTGCACTTGGCCACTTACTCAGTTGAACTGCTAGCTGCATGAGGTACTGCCAGACCAGGCAAAGCTATCTGTTTTCTGTGGTGTTCTCCTATTTTTGAGATAAAGGGAAAGAGAATAGGGAAACTGAAACAAGATATTTCTTGGCAGAGCTAAGGGTATCTGTAAGAATGTATGAATAATGAAATTTAAGGGGGTGTATTTCCAGATTGGAAAAGGTATTTATGGATCAACAGTCTCAGTGTTCAAGGTAAATAACTTTTTGTTGCCTTTTTAATGCAGCCAGTGTCATTTGTTACTGTGAATTGAATCACAGAACTCATCTGTACTCTTTACTAGATTTATTAGAAATTAAATATAAAGATGTCTTTGCTTTCAAAATCACAGACTACCAGTGTGGTAGCTGTGAAGTGATATTTTATGTCTGAATATCTGGTGTTGCAGCTAAGGTAGGCACTCACCCAGAGTAGCTATCGGTTACACTTCCTAGTTTCTGATGTCTTTGTACATTCCTCCTCAGGCCATTGATTATGTAGGACCTACAGCTGATTTCCTGCTTCAGATCACTTTCTGGGGAAGTCTCTCTCCAGCAGATAAACAGTCTAGGCTCCCGACTCAAGCTGCAGTTTCACAAGTGGCTTAGGTTCATCTAGCATCATGCTGCTGCTAAAAATGGTAGCGGTGCTTTTCTCCTGGCTCATGGCCACATTTGCAATACTTCCCTAGCATCAACATTGTAGCTGTGCAGCCACAGGGAGATCGGGAAAGAAGTAGAAATGTGGGCATGGGAGACATCTCTGTCAGTGGTGCAGCCTTTAGTTTAAAGCCAGTCACGGAGATGCAGCTTCAAGCACTTAAAGTTAGGTGATAAGAACACCATCTTCAGCCACTGCAGTGTAATGAGAAATCTCTTGGGAGCAAAGTCTTGCCCAGTTGAGCCATTATTAAAAACCACTTGTATACTCTTCTATATTTTCTTTGCATTCTGTTCAAAATGTTTATGGTTACTATGTAAGATACTCCATAACTACCTTACATCATATTTAAAAAAAAACCCCAACCAAACAAAAACAAAAAACCCAAACAAACCTCCCCCCATCAAACCAAAAAACAAGCCACTTGTCTGAGAAGTAAAGACGTTGAATAACGGTTACTAAGGGGTGATTAACATTTGAGTGATTGAATTCCCAGAATGAAAAAAGTTAAAATCCTTAAAGCAATAATTTGTAATTTCCTTTGTATAGATGATATTAATTTTAGGTTATTAATTGAGTTAAATGTGGCTCAGTTATCTCTTCAGATACAATGCACATGGCATTTGTAGATCCATTTAAAGTGAGCACAGTAGGGAAAGACTGTGTCCTATATGTATAAAGTCAGCACATGATTGTTATTATTTAAAAAACCCAACAGAATGGATTTTCAGATTTCCTGTCTAGCATGTAACTACTCCAAAGCAGCATGCATTTCTCATCCCATGTATTATGCTTGCATAATAACACAATAACACACAAAGACATGTTTTCCTTCACCAGCCCTTCATCTACAGATTTCTAACCTAATTTTAAAGGTAGGAATTATTTCTTTTAATTCATTATTAGGAATGTTTTTAAGTTGAGGCCCTGATGCTGCAGATCTATTAATATGCTTAAATGAGTAATTCCACTGGCTGAGATGGCTTATTCACAGGGGAGACAATTAAGCTTTTCAAGTACTTACTCTAGTTCTCAGTGTGTTAATGGAAATCATGTGTTCGGTAGGTCTTTGTGATAAATGACTTCCCAGCCACTGTCTAGAATAACATGTGTCTCCATGTGTTTCCCTAGTTGTTGTGTTGTGCATTACAAATGCTATTTCAGACAATAAATTAGTTCATGCAAAGCTGAGTAATGCGTTGAGTGAAATAGAACATTGCCACTGAAACATGTTTGCCTCTGAGGGTTGACCACTCCTTTCAATTATCTAATTAAAATTAATTTCACTGTCTTAAATTGAGCAGCTCTTTCCAGCTCCTCAGTGTTTATCATTCAGCACAACTGCTTGTGATGAAGAACTGCACTGGGGATGTTTGCACCATCTCAATTGTGGTAGACAATGTAACTGCTGCACTGAAGTGAACCGGCTGATTTTCTGCATTCCAGAATTTACCTTGTAACTGTCCCAGTTCCTGAAGAAGTTGACAGATCCATCTGTCCTTTTCTGAATAACGGCCCATCCTCCAGGGTCCAGGCTGTTCTCACACCACAGTTGCATTGGCTCATTACTGTTTTCAGGTTTGATCATATAAATCCCGCTGTTGGAATGCCCAGCGTCCTTGGCTTGCTGGCAGTCTTTGAATGGACCTTTTTGAAAAGAAATACTGTGAGCATTCAAGCTTGGCTGTGCAGCCCACATTGTTGGAAGAGCATTTTGTAATGGTAGTGGAAAGTCAGTAATTCAAGTCAGGTAAAACTAATGCGGAAAACAGTGTGAAAATTTGCTGTCTTAAACTGATTGTATATAGATAAATAAACATGTCAGTATCCTACATATATATTTATTGTGTTCTAAACAAAAACTTCACTTTGCTAAACAGATAGTAGACTTTGGTCACCAAAACCCAATTTTTAACTTTGTCTGCTGCACCAAAGATGATGCTCGGTTGATATTTAAGAAGTGCATTATGATTTTCATGAACTACTTTCTCCTGTACCACTTTTACAGAAGATAGACATCAATTTACTTCCTTGTCCTAGTGCACCCATTGGAAATTGGTGAAAGTTTAAAACAAAATTATCTCAAGGCACTCAAACAAAGCCCTGCCACCACCTGAATACATAAATAGTTTGAGAGCTGCTGTAAGGAATATTTACTGCCAAAGCCTACAGACATGGAATTTAGTGAAAGAGCATTGTACTATGTAACTTTTTTGCCTGGATATACTCGCCCAGTGCTGGGTTCAGCCTGTTAAAGAGATTCTTACCCACAGTTAAGTTTCATGTGTCATCCTGGTGTAACATGTGTGGATGGATACCGATGAGGAAAATATGCAAGCAGTGGAGAAGGAGCTTTCAAGCAGTGCTGTCAACAGCATTTTTGTAGAATCAGAGCTCTGAAAACAAGTATGTGAGCCCTTTTAGCTGCTCAGAACTCTATCGTAGACCATGTGCATAGTGGTTTTACAAACACTACTTAGAGCATCTGGTTATTCTGTAAGAAGTGTGTGGCTTACGTATCTTTGAAAAGTTTGCCTAGTTTGCCTTTCTATTTAACAAGATATTTTTATTTTCTATTTTTTAGGAAAGGATTTATGTTCCTGTGTCATTGATTTAAAGAGGGACTGGTTATTTACTAATGGAAAGCAGGATGTGTTCTGATGGCTAGTTAGTGGTGATGGCTAGTTAGATGCCTTAAATGCATTTGAGAACTCATACTCTGTAAATCTGAAAACTAATTACCTATAGGTTTCCTCCCTTTTTTAGAAGGTTTATTTTCTCAAATCTACTTGAGAGTTTAGAGAACTCGTCAGTCACAGAAGAAGCAAATGTGCAGAGAAGCATAAGAGACAGTGACTGAGGTTATTCTTTAATCAAAAGTTGAGGTCGAGTGAGTGACCTTCATTGCAGATTAAGGCTGAGTGACAAAAGCACATTGAAAAGTCACTTCTTTTTTAGATTTTAAAGTAATCATTGCCAGTTGGGCAAGTGTGTAATTTAACAAGAAATCCATAAAGCATTTCACACTAATGAGTGCAAAAAGCTGTGTATCTAATGAGGGTGACCACTTGGAGTTTTCTGGCTGTGACAGTGCTACCAAGAATGCTGCAGACATTGAGCCATCATCGTAAGTACTGCTGCATTCTGTACTGTCACTGTCTGATGATGATGATGTTATCCTTGCAGTGCATGCAAGTCACAGCTTAGGGAAGAAACACTATAGCTTTAGTGAATGAGTGCTTTTTCTTTGGTTCACAATTAAAATTTGCATGTAGATTGCAAAGTTTGTCTAGTGGAAGGATAATTCCCTGGGCTAATTTGGGTCTCATTCCCTTTCGTTGAACTGTCTGAAGTAAATTTGGGTGCTGTATAACTGAACAGAGAGGTTGTTTTAGAAGTATTATTGTAAAGCAATTACTGCATTAGAAAAGGTGTGAACAGAGAAGCAGTTGTTTTTGTAATGTTAATTGAATATTAGGAATAGCTCAGTTAGATCTGCTGTGTATTATTTCCCATGATTTCTCCTGGAGGAGGAATTGAGGACTCCTTTCTTCATGAGGGACCCAAGCAGATTTTTGGAGTGATTTTAAGTAGCTTTTAAGGCAGACAGAATGCACTAATCTGTTTTATATAATACACTTTGATCACTTCTGAAATTCAGCTGGCATTAACATCACAGGATGCAACTTGTCTGCTCTTTGCTCAGGTTTGTCAATGTGATTGTCATGTTAATGTTGTAGTAGAGATAACAGACTTCTGCTCTTAGTAAGTAAGGAAATCCAACAAATCCCATAACTTTTGGTGTATAGCCTTGAGTGTCTTTGAGAAGTAAATTCTTTGCTATGTGTCATTAAGTTCACGCTATAAAAACTGATCCATTTCTCGTTCAGTGGAAATGCTGAGATTTATGAAACAGTATAAGATTCTCCATGGTGCTGTTGTGAGTGGAGGCTCTGGGTAATGAAAAAAAATTACTCTGTTTAGAATCTTAATCTATGTGAGAAGCATCTCATCTAGTCTTTTGTAACAGTCTGCATACATTAAGTTGCTGAGACAATTAGTTGTAAGTTAGAAATACTCTGACTAGATGATCTGTTAAATATTTCAGTTCTAAAATTGTGTTTTAGATGTACGATTTTATGATTTAGTACAGATCATATTATATTGTAAATTAGATGTAGTAGAGAAGGAAAGTGATGAAATCTTTGAAGTTGGAAGCTTAAAGGAATCATGGCTGAATCATGTTTTAAGATGCCAAATGTTAATCTTGAGCGGATGATATAGAAGCTGTGGTTGTGTAAGCTTCATATTGAGGATTTTTTGGGCAATAGCAGAGAAAAATGCCAAAAAAAAATAGAGCATATATTAAAAAAAAAAATTACATTGTTAACTGAGGGGTGTTAGCACCAGGGGAGGGGGGGAGTATGGGTGTAATTTTCAAGTACTCTCTGTACTTAAAGCTACTTTTTGCAGCATAGTGGCACTAAAATTGGGGATGCTGGTTGTTATTTCAAGGATTAAGATAATTGTGAAAAATGTAATTCCCAGGAACATTATTCTTCCTAACCAAAATACTCTTCAGAAAATACGATCTCATCTTTCTGTTCCCAATGTATTTTGAATTTGTCTCTCCATCCACAATACTGGGATGCACATTGACTCTCTGTAAAAGTTACGCAGTGTGTAAGTATTTGCTAGGTACAACTTCTTGAGATCCAGTAGGAGAAAGCTCCTACTTGTTTGTCCAGTTGCTTATTCTGCCATAACCAAGTGTTTGACAGACCTATTTCTGAATGGGACCATCTTGTTTTCATTGGTCTTTTTTGACATCTTCATACATTAGAAACAGTCATCTTTTAACTGGAAAGTTCATTTTTCTGGGACATACCCAGTTTTGGTTCTGTGCACCATTAAATCTGCTTGCCTTAATTTAAAAAATAAGAGATAATAACTGGGCATGTGTTGCAACTTAGAAATTTTGGTTTTGATGATTAATGCTCTACCAGCTATAGCAGTTCTCCACCTTCATTTTCCCAGGGCACTGCAAGAAACTCTTAAGCTTCAAACTCAAGAGTTTAGTATTAAATAAAGGAAGTTAAATAAATTTCCCAAGATTTTTTGGTGTTGTCTGTGAAAATGGAATCAAACTCTGAACTTTTAGGGGTAAAGGGGTTAGTGAAAACCATGGTAGATAATTTAGAGGAAAACATTTGGTGCTGTTCCTTCATTCTGTATGTACAGGCATACATTGAGAGACAAGAAGATGCATTTATGACAAAACCTTGAAGTATAGGTTCTCTGGGAAACAGGAAGTTGCAGTTTTTTAGAATTATGCTTTTGCTGTCTGACCAGACATTAACATAGTGCTTTTATATTAGCTGTTTCCTTTGTGTCATGAGGTGCTATTTAAATTCACATGACATTTGGTATTTTACTTGGGCTCGTGCCCAAATTTTCTGCAGACCCTGAATAAAAATAGTTGTTCTTTACATCAGCAGCTAGTTGTTTGTAATTCTGTAGAACAGTCACAAATAAATGTTTGTCTTCATCTTAAGAACCAAGTTGAACTTCCAGCTGTGACTAAAGGCAATTTGAAAGCAAAAAAACCTCCTACAACCCAAACAAAAAACCAATCCAACCAAATCCTTTTGCTGTGCAGGCTGACAGAAGCCAAGAGCAAGCGCTTGAATGGATGTCTGAGAAAAACTTGTTTTTCTGAATCCTTAATTTTCTTTTATCACGATTCTGTCAAAATTTTAATAAAGTGAGAGTAATCATAGAATTCAGGGCAGCTCAGAAGTAGTTAATTTTCTTGTCATTAGTTTTGTTTCTAGTGATAAATGAATTTTTCTGATGGCCTAAAGAATGTAACGCATGAAGATGTGATGGTCTCCTGAAGGTATTTTCATAAAGTTTATGGTATTGGTTTAACTTGCCATCCCTTACTGACATCAAATTATTGGGAATGTAGTTACTCATTTTCAGTTTTCAAAGCTGAGTGCATCTAATTGGATCCAGCCTTGATTCAATTATCCTTTCAAACGTATCTTACTTTCTAGAATGTTTCAACCAAACACTTAGAGACTTATTGCATGACTGTGTTGGTGGACTTTAGATGTTCATTTTGAAGCAGCTCAGAATAGAAGGAGTGAAATTCTTCTAGCAGTATTAACTCGTGGCAAATGTATGTGTTCAGTAGTTGTCCTTTATACTGAAATTACTTCATTTATTTGAGACTAACTCGCTTTTCTTCCGCACTATTGCTGGTTACTGTAATGTGTATCTAGTAGGCATCTTCAAAGAAACAGGGCTAAATACTAGAAAGTATATGCTAATACTGAATTTTCATTCCCATAACTCAAACCCGGCTGGAGACAGAAACCATTATACTCTGTGACTCAAATGCATAAATTCTTTGATTTTGATTGAATTTTTGAGTAGCAGCATTTTCAACAAATTCATCTTATGCAGCTGTCACATAAGAATTGGACTACTTGATAAACTAAAGCTTTTCTTGGGGTGGGAAAAGTCAGAATTGGGAGCAAGGGCTATCTGTACCAGATACTTTAAAATCTTCATTCTGTTTCTATAGCCAGGACAGTATCTTCTGAAACAGAGAAACCTCAGGTTAGATAAATAGCGATAGGTAACTCACCCTCATTAATTAAAGCCAGTGGTGGTACTCTGAAAGGACTCTTTGTAGGAGAAGTAGCTGGATCAGGTGGTGGCCTTACATCTCTGTCTCTAGGGTAACCCGGGTCTCGCTGTATCTCGTTACCTCCCAGCAGAACGGGAGTGTATGGCTGGCTGTTGGGAATGTGCTGCGGCACGACTTGAACAAGAGGTGGAGACCCGTGGGTGTCCTGTCGCGAGAAGATTCTCAAGCACTGCTCTTCCAGCAGTGAGATAGTCACAGACTGATTATTTACAAGGTCAGTTAGTGCTGCGTATTTTACTTCAAGCTCCTTGTATTTTGTTGCCATCTTCAACATTTCTGTTGTAACATTGAGGACTTTGTTTTCCAGTTGGGAAAGCTCAAGTGAGTTATCGCGCTTTCGAATGATCTCATGCAAGAGTTGCATGTAGAGTTGGGTGACCCGAGAGTTCATGTTACGACTTTCTTTCCTCAGTAATTTCACTTCATTCACAATGTTTCCATCCACATCCACTACCAACTGCAAAATGTCAATCTCCCGCTTTTGCTTGGACAGGACATCCTTCAAGTTCTCTATGTCCATTCTTGTGACTTCGTCTTTTCTGTTACCAGTGCCTGGTCCATTAGTATTCACACAAATTGGCCCTGTGATTTTTTGTTCTGGGACCAAGAATGTGTAACCACATTTCTTCCCTTCCTCTCCACCGTCTGCTGAACGAGGGTGCCTCCGTTGGGATGTTTTATTAGGTGTAGATTGCTCTGTACAGCGCCCAATAGACAACACCAGGAACAGCAGTACACCCAAAGTCCATTTAAATATCTTCATTTTGAAGCAAGTATGATGGCTGTCAGAAGAGACAAACAGATAAAAGATAAAATAATTAAATCGGAGCCATAACTAAGGCTTCTGTACTGCTTAAACTGCCTAAACTAATGGGTTTGCCACACTTATGTGTATGTAGACAACTCTTTGGAATCTGCTACTTGGAATTAGATTCCATTAGATCAGCTTCAAAAAGCAGCTTTCTATTTTGAGCAGCAAACCCTAAAAATTTAGGTTTTGGATTTAGTAAAGCAGTTGTTGCAGTGGATAAACTTTCAGAAACAATGTTGTGCTTACATCAGGTGTTCATGATAAATCTGACTGCTTAGGTGTGTACTCATGGCAATTAAATGCGCAAGGTTATAGAACATAGGGTGCTTGCAGAACATCTTTATGGAAGGGAAGCAGGGAGGCAGTGGTGGCTGAGAGTATTTTCAAAAATATTTATATACATTTTGGCATTTGGATTATATAAGCTTTTCTGCTTTTAGCTCTGTATGTGTATATATATATGCATAATTTGTTAAATATTGTATACATACCTATTCCTATATGCACACATACCTTTTTCAAATGTATATGTACACAGATATAGTAGACTTGAAAAATACAGATATATCAAACACTGGTTTTGGACATTAGTGCTAGGCAGGAGATCAGTGTAACATAGTGAAGTGTTTCATTCACTTTTTAAAGAAAATAATGTATTTCTTTCAACTTTGTGTAAAGTATTAAATTATGTGATAAAGATCCAGGAATGTTTTTAGAGAGACCTGGGGTTTTTAACTTCAGTTTTGTAATATTTGAGATGATAACCAAAGGTAGCACTTAAATCCAGGAAAAAAGCCCTCATTTTTCATGTTTAATTTGCTTTGTCAAGCCGAGCTCTCTTCCTTCTTGTCTCAGCTGTTCATCTGGCTTTCCTTTCCAGGCTGCTATTAGTGGTTGTAGAAGGCCTTGTACAGTGGCCTTTGCATAGTTATGGAGAGAAATAAAGTAAAACTGGAGAAAATTAATAATTTTCATGCGGTTCCTGCCAAGTCCAAGTTTAAGTGCATTTGCCAATCCTGAAACAGTCACCCTGAAAGAGCAGCAGAGCGGTGCTGCTCCCTTTACACTCACATCTACAAATGATAAGGTGACTTTTGTGTCGGGTTACTTCCTCGAGTTCTGTTACTCCTTTAATGTTATTGCTGCAAATGATGCCTGCTCAACCTCAGAGTTAGTGTATCAAGTCTTTATGTTTTTTGGCTTCACTAAGAGCGGTGGTTACAAACTTCAAACCGTGCTGTACATGCAGTCAGGAATTATATCTAGGAATCTCAATCAAATGTTTCACTGCTGCCTAAAAAATAGGCTTTTGTTTGACTGACAGTTGTATTGCAAGCCTGGCTTCTGGGAGGGGAAGAAAACACTTGCTTTTAGCAAATGCTGAAAATCATTTCTTACCCTGCATAAGTAGAGGGAATACATAAAATTTTGAGTGTTTATATTTAAAAAGTTATTTCTGTATATTTCACTGTTAGTAAGTACTAATAAGTAGTTTAGTGTCTACTAGTAAATTTTTTTTTTCAGGAACAGAACTTGGTTAAAAATTTTATTAATATTTTTCTGCTAAAAGTCTTAACTTGAGTTCTTTTTTTTTTTTTAAAAAAAGAAAGTAGGAAAAAGTATCACTTTTCTCCAGAGCTAATTGTTTATTTTTCTTTGGTAATTTCAGACACATAAAATATTAATCACTTGAACAGTGCTCAGAGTTGGAAGTTCATTAGGTTAAATTTTCACATGAATCATGGTAAACACATGGGAAACAGGTCTGTGTGTGGTTTGCAACACGACAAGGATGAGCTGAACTAATTGTCTGAAGTTTGAAGCCTCATCACATCTTGAAAATTATTTTTCAATACTCTACCTTCAGTGTTTGCAGATGCAGAGAAAGTGACTTTATAGCATATGGCTAAGGATGAAGCCATAGTACAAGTCCAGTATTTTACTATTTTCATGGTATATAATAGCTACTTCATAGTCAAAAAAGGTGAATAACACTTTAGTTCTTGGTAGTTTTTAAAGACCTTATACAGTTACTTAAATAATGAATGGCTGGGGGTTTTCCCCACAGCAGCACATTTTCCCCCTGAAATACATTAAAACTGAAATGAATCTTTCACAACCAAGCCTTTTGCAATCGACCATGTATTCTGCTGCAATCTGCTTTCCACATTTCTTTTAATATTAAACGTGTTCACTTCGAACATTTCTGCCGAGGTGTTAAAGTCAGAAGTTCTGTGCCTATGTATGTGCTGTCAGGCCATAAAATGAATTAAATGGTCTCATATAGCATAACCAAATGCAACAGCTGCATGAGATTATGCCCTAGAACTTTGAAATATTTCAAATATATTAAAGTGGGACATTCAGATAAGCATGGATCGGTTCCTTCTGAGAATCTACCTGGTAGGGAACGTGTGTGCTTCCAGGGGAATTTTGATGTTGAAAAAATGAAGCATCTTAGAATGTTGCTGGGTGTGTTTGAGCAGCTTAATGCCTAACTTGTTATACAAGAATCGGTTCTGAGTAAGATATTTACCTGGAGTTTTAATCAGCTTAGAAGGAAATGAAAATACTGTTCCAGAAATTTCCTGATGTTCTGGGCAAGCAGCTTAACAAAATAGAAATTGTTTATCCAACATATCACAGAATGATAGCCTAATATGCAAGACCTAAAAATGACAAATATTAGACTTGGGAAATAGTTTTGGGGGTTTTTAATCAGACACGTTATGTCACAGATTCCCAGGTTTAGCTGTTTAGGTGGTGTCACAACTGCCATGAGATAAAGTGGTCACAGCTCAGGGGTCAGTTTAGAGAGAAGCACAAACTCAAACCCTTCCTGCAAGTCTGGAGTCGCTCGTGGTGAGTGGGGCTGCTGAAATACCTGAATGCAGACCTTGGAAAATAAGTGAGAGAGGGGGTCACTACAGATACTATTGCTTTAAAATACCTTATTTAACTCTATAGGAACTGTCATGTTTTTTAAATTGGAACAGACTCTCATTTCACTTGGTTCTTTCATGTTTCTGTGTCACCCAGTTTTGGGTCTCAAATTTCTACAGAAATGCAATTACCTATGTTCTGGCATTGTGATGTCTTATTGCTTCTGCAGGAAAAAATGTGCAGCTCTAGCAACACAAACTTCATCATCTTGTCAGAAATACTCAGAGGTGTGGGTAGGGCTTCAGTACCATTTTACGTTGAATGTCATTCCTTTTCTTCTGTTTTTTTTGTTTGTTTGGGGTTTTTTTGACTGATCCTAATGCAAAAAAACCCTTAATTTCTAAACTTAGTCTTTTATTTATTACTTTTTAAAGTGTTTAAGGGAACAAAGTTCCTATTTAAATAAAGCAGTAACTAGTATTTTTAACCTTTACTGAGAAATTACTGTAACATGGGCTGTGTTACCCCAAAAAAGGTATCACTTAAAATATTAGTGTTGAGGGGTGAGGAGGTGCGGAAGCTCCTATGGCATTTTTTAACTCTCTACACAGCAAACTATTTGTTCTTTGTTGTGCTGCTGTGACTCTCGCATTCAGCAGGATGTAGAATTTGGAGACCCACAACACAAATTAGAATCTGTTCTTTCAGAGCTGATGAAGACTCCCTGGGCAGTGTAGGTGGTTACAACTGAACGTAGGGGAAGTGTTGCAGAGAGATGTGAATATAGGATTCCCTTTGTATGGAAATTGCAGTATCAGTACGTATCTTTATTCAGAATAGTTTTTAAAAGACTATGATCCAATGATCAATATCAGTGGTGCCCTCTCTTTATAAACCTCCATTTATAAATATGTAAAACAAGGACAGATTTTTTTGAGAAAGTAAATGATAAAACTGAGGATAAAGATTCTCAGAACATGATGCCAGGTAATCTGAAAGCTCTTGAGGTTAGACGCACTTCATTTTCTGTTAAACTTTGTCTAAGCAGCTAAAATCAATAAACCTATCTGCATTCTTCTCTGAGAATAAGTGGAGATTTTTGTGGGTTTTTTAGCTGAAAACTGGGTCCATAACATTAGAATTAATACCACTGTGAGGAAAGCACTCTTCTTACAGGAGAAATGTTCACATGGATTTTTGATATATCTTTGTATTTCGTTAAGTTACTTTCCCCTCTATAAACAAGTGCTTTTCTGGTAAGTCACTATTCCTTTGCTGAAATAAAAGAATTACTCTCAATTGGATTGATTGGGATCCAGGAATAATAGGCTCTTGATTTTTGTTAGTCAGATACATGATGTATTGAGTCTCAAAATGTTACTTCTCTGGGATTAATGGTGTCTGATTCTTTTTAGAAAAGGCAATCTAAAAATCTTCACGGGTTTTTGAAGCAGTCATTGAAAATCTGTCACTTCTAAAAATGATAGATTGTTAGAAATTCTCTGCAGAAGAGATTTATAAATCTTGTCATGCTAGATATTCTGAAAATGCAACAAAATACCATAATATTTCCAGATTTTTTTTTTGAGGGTTCCTTTACATTTGTTTGCAGCCATTGTGTGTGTTTGCACCGTTTTAACAGGCAGGTACAATGGAGGATGCATTTTGCATTTGGAAATGTGTTACTTAGGGGCTCCAGAATTTCTCTGTAAAGCAGAAAAAGATAAGAAGCATCTAGCAATGTTTGCTATAGGAAGCTTTATGTCATTCATTGGTGTATAAATTTTAAGGACCAGACTAATAGAGCATGTTATGAACAACAAGCTAAGCCCAGTAAAACAATAATGAAAACCTGATAAATTTATGTACATTCTGGCAGAAGTTTAAAGATTCAGAATTTCCACTCTTTGAGGTGAATCCATGCAAAATTTTGAATGGCATAATTTTGCATCACACATTGGACCTTTTGTGTGGCACCAGTATAATATTAGTAGCCCATTATTTGTTTAAAGTAAGCCCTTCAAGATTTGAACTCTAAAAGTTGGAAGCCAGCAAACAAAGAGGGAGTTAAAACCTTGCACACAGCCAGTTATTGCTTTAAAGTTATTGACTCAGCTGTTTTCATTTGTGAAAGATCTAGGAATTGTTCTAAGCAGCATAAATCAAAACCTTGGCTAATCATGAATGAATGGAGACTGGAGTCCAAAGCATACAACGTAGGCTTCAAATGGAGTTTTTTGTTGCTGTTTAGATTGTCCTCTTTAAGGAAGCACAAGAGGATAGTAAGGAAAAGGGCTCGAGAACTTGGAAAGGATCCATCTTTCTTGTTTGTCAAGGCTGCTTCAGACTTTTTTGCCTCCCATAGCTACTAAAGCTTAATTAAGTCTGCTTTCTGCAACACTTTCTCTCTTGTTTTAGCATCACCCCCTTCATTCTCTCTCAATGTGTCAGACATTTCTGAGTGTTTGTTAATGCAAATCCATAACCTCAATTCTTTTCCATTGTTCTGATTATTTACAATATTTTCATTTGGAAGCATAAAGAGAGGCAAAAAGTCAAAAATGATTTATTAGCAACTCTTGGGTTTTGTCTGCACTTTCCCCCTCTGTTTGTAAACATCTTTCTTGTTTTAATCTTTGACTTGAAACTGCTTCCCTTCTCCTCCCCCTCTCCCCCCCCCAGAGAAGAGACTGTAACAAAACCCTCTATTTTCCATTTAATACAGTGTTGCCTTGTATGTCACATTTCATGTTGATGAAATTAATCTTTATTTAGAAACAAACTGCTGCTCCATTGAGGTACAATTAACTTCCCCATGGCTTTGCGGAGTGTTAAAGGGAGGGATTAGTGCCTGTGGCAGCAATGTCTTTGCACTTTCAGCTGCACAATTGTTTCTGCTACAGACTTGATTATATCCTGAATCACTGCATGACCTTGGTTTCTTGGTGGGTTGTACAAACTTGGGCTACTTCTACTGCTCAGAAGTACTGTAAATAAAAATTTAGTTGAAACGATACACAATGATTGTTACTTACAGATGTGCATTGATTTTGCTTGGGATTTTTTACAGTGGTTTTATTGAGGTATCCATTTTCTAGTTCTAATAATGCTAGGTCTATGCTCAGGCGTTGGGGGAGATCCAACTGCCCTGAAATCGATACGATTTTGGGCTTTTGCTTCTTGGTTGGATCAGAATTTCCCATTAATCTGTTCACAATGCTCAAATTACATGCTTAGCAAAGAATCTGGTGGTATTGATTTTCTGTAATTGTATAACAAAATCCACAGAAGATTTATAGCTAAACAACTGAAACTTGTTCATCCTCACAACTGGAACGAGTTAGTCTCTGCTCTAGTGCAGAGTCCTTTTTAATTCTTTCCAAGTTTCCAAAGCCTACCAAATGCCACGAAAGTGAGTTTTATGTTTTAGTTGTCAAACTTTTCTCAGGCTGAGAAAGTTTTGTCTATTCACAATTGTATGTGGATGGTAGACGTATGTAGAATTCCCAAATAGCTCAAAGCTATACTTGTGCATAAGAATAACTTAAAAGACTTACCAAGAAATAAAATCTTCCAGCTGTTTTGCTTCTGTGGTAGATGGAAAATCCAGGGGCCAAGTTGCTTTTTCTTCCTATATTACCCGATGCTGTGGATTGTTAATCTGCAGTTGGAGTTGAAAACTGCTTTTGCCTTTCTCTGTTAGATCCAAGCTGTGTTGAGGAATTGGGTTTCTCCATACGAAAACCAAGCTAACTAATCACAAACAAAAAATAAAAATAAGTAATATTCCGGTATGTTTTATTCCAGAAGAGAGACAGAAATGTTTTTTGAAACTGCAGTGTTTTACTTTCACATGCAGAAGTGCACTAACCAGCTACAGCTGACCCAGATTCCATATACATCACTTTTGGACAGTTTTTTTTAAACAAACACACACTCGACCGAGACGTTCAGCCCACCTATGATGTCACCACGAACACACTGGGAGCAGAAGAAACTCCTCCTTCGGATTTCCTATCCATACCCTCCAGAAAAGGAGGGGGCAGGGAGGCTGAGAAGTTATGAACAAGGAAAGATTGTTTGCCAGTAGTAGGGAGGGTACCATATGGCAACAGACTGTGCAAGAGTTCAGCAGGCAATTACAAATCAAACATTTTTACTACACTGCCTAAAGATGCCTTTCAAGTTATTACAGTACTGGGCTTCATTTAGAAGAAAGATTCTTTCAGGCTGATAAAACTCGATTTGTGTTGCTGGGAATAAAAGGGGCAGCCTGCCTGGATACAACAGGAAAAATGAACCATTTATAGTCTAGAAGAATGTTCAACAGAATGTCGCATTCAATTCTTGACGTTCACCTAATAAGAAAAAGTCCCGGTTGTTAAAAGCATGAAGTCTCAGATACATGTGGAAAAAGTTAAAACTGTGTGTGTGACGGTTTTGGGTAGGTATCAGAATATTTGATAACATCTGACTGGTGTTAGAAGTAGCAAAAGCTGCAGAGATTATGCTCTGTGAGGAATGCAGAATATTGTTTTTAGTTCTGTCAATAGTCAGCACTTAAGTGCATTCAATTTGCTTTCATTGATCTTCTTGATTTCTTCACAAAGGACGTGCCAATTACACTTGAAAGAGAATTACATGCTTTCAAAATTATTTGAGACTTCATAGAAATGCATCTAATAGGTTTAGGGAACAGCTCTCTACAGAAGAGTTTTTGATTTAGCTGAAAGGAAAAAATCAGTGCTTCACTGAGCAAGTCATTCAGAAAGATAATCCTGCAAATACATTGGTTTATGAAATCATGCATAATATTGCAGGTGCATGTTCACAGTGAATTATAATTAGTAAGCATGATTTACTTTCTGCAGAAGACTGAGCAGGTTTGGGATTTTTAAGGCCTCTTTGGATGTTGCTTAGCAGAATTAGGTTCAGGATAGTTCATGCAATCTATATAGTAACATTTATATTGCACTGCTATCTGATGTTTCTGATTATCCTTTCTGGTTTTTAATGAACTGATGTTAACAGAATAGAAAATTGAGGAAATCTAGTAGTATATCAGGTCATGTGTAATACCTTTTTATTCACTTTTTTATATGTCACCTTTCAACCACAAGTATTTTAATTTGTTTCTGTGTGTGTGCACACACGCGCATGTATGTGTTGATTTTGGAGCAGTGCCCAGAGTTTCCCAACTCACATTTGAGGACTGTACTGGTTAGGTGCTATACAAACACAACTGCTGTTCTTGTGTGGTTGTATTAATAGTCTTCCACCTGTAAAGCCAAACTTCTTGTTATGATTCTGGTTATATAAGGCTGAGAATGAAGCAAAATACAAATTCCCTGTTACTGAAATAAGTTTCTTTAAAATATTATTTAAGTTTGTCTTTTTTTTTATTTGGATATCTTGTAGAAGATGCGGGGGATGAAGAACAATTCCTTTTAATAGCAGTGCTGGTTGGGATATGTTTGATTTAGTTGAGACACAAATGGGTAGTCTTTGGGTGAAGTTCAAGAAACGGAGTTGAATTGAGAACGAAAATAAACGGTTTCTCTACAGCATTAGTATGTAAGGAGGAAGGTTTTCCTGGCTGCATGATCAAGGCATTGGAAGAGTAGTAAGGTTACAGGGCTGGTGGGGAATAATGCAGGTAGAAGACTTGAAGAGACTTACCTGTAAGGGTGCTGGGTCTTTAGAGTTCCAATTAGTATGAACTGCAGGACTTGTACTGCATTTCAAGCTGAGTGTGCCTTTTGCCTTGGTAATTTTTTCCCGTGTTGCTTCAAGTTGAGTTTGAGTTACAGATAACATGATTTTTCCTTCTGTTATTTTTTAAATTATTGAGTTGGAGGAATGAAGTAGTAGACTTCCTAAAATCATTAGCAATTTTGATCAAGTATTTTAGCATTGTGTGTTCAGTGTGTTTCGTATTTGTCAAGGGTACAATTAATTGGTGATATGGCAGAAGATAAGGTTCCTGAGTAGTTGTGCATGTCCTTGTAATTACTTTTAGATTTAGAAACAATGACACTGTTAAAGACAAATCAGCTGGTGCGTGCCTGGTGTGATGCAAAAGGAATGGATCCTTTCTGCCCCCCATTGCAATTTGTTGTACAGAGAATGAAAGCTGGCAGACAAAAACCAAGCTGTGATTGTATCCTCAGCACCTGCAAACACAGCTGAGATAAGGTTGACAAAACTAAGGATTAAGGAGAGTGCAAATTGAATCCCAGGCAAGGGTGGTGTGGCAGTGTACTTTCCTGTAAGTCCAATTACTATTTCTGTTTTATCCAGAGGTGTGAAGGCTCTCTGAGATCTTGTTGAAATGATTTCTCAGGTAAATCAAAAATAACATTCTGAGGCAGTGCTGTTGTCAGCATGCATGCATGTTAGTCAGCGAAAGCAAAAATTCTTCAGATATTGCTTGTGAAGATTTTCTGCTGAATGTGAGACACTAAATAAAGAAACTCTTCATTCTAATCTCATTCAGGTATTTATCTGTCAGACTTGACCTACATTGACTCTGCGTACCCGTCAACAGGGAGCATTCTGGAAAGCGAGCAAAGAACAAACTCAATGAACAACATTCTGCGAATTATCTCAGACTTACAGCAGTCGTGTGAATATGGTAAGCTAGCATGGAAATATTGCACTATTGAAGAGAATAACCTTAAAAGCTCTCAGCCCAAAAGTCTATTCTGCTATTGTTGATTGTGACAGAGTAAGATTGCCTTTTTCTGATGAAAAATGTCGAATACATTGTGCTTAACAGTAGTTTTACTGTTACATTGTAAACCTGTATCATTGTGTTTCATAATTTTATGGCTATAAATTCTAAAAATCATAGGATTGCTTTTGGAGTAGTACTTTCACTGGAGATGATAAAATAATTTCAGCTGGTCTTTTGGACATTTATAGTTCTGTTCATAGGTCAGTGAATTTGTATCTTCTGAAAAGGTGGTGTTCCTCACAGTCCTCTTCAAGTTCTAGTGAAGTTGTAACGCTTGCATTTGTGATGATGGAATGTGAATTAGCACAGAATTGTGGCTTCACTGAAAGCTCAATATAATGGACATGTGGGCTGTGAAGGAGTCCTCAGATCCAACCCTCCAGGTTTGGGACTTCAGTTTGAGCAGGAATGCTCTCTCACTTTTCCCTGATAATGTGCTCTGATAAGCAGAACAGCTCTAGGGGGATATATACCTGGCCTTATGGATGTGGGGAATGTCAACATGAGAATTCCTATGAAGGACAAACATTTCGGCATCAGCAGGGACTGTAGTTTGTACCTCCATCTTACATAAAAAGGCAAGAGATCTGATTCCGCTTGAATAGTTTCTGGAAAATAACTTTGCTTACCAATGAATGGTACAGTGATAATGAGTGTCCTCTGTTCTCCAGATATTCCTCTGTTGCCTCATGTCCAAAAATACCTGAACTCAGTTCAGTACATAGAAGAACTACAAAAGTTTGTAGAAGATGACAATTACAAGTAAGTATGAAATGCTGTAACTGACTGTAATTTACCACAAAATAATTTTTAAAACAAAAAGCTTATGAAGATTGCACTCGTATTGGGGAGTTATGTATCCCAGGTGCACCATTTGCAAGTAGTGAAGTTAAAGCATGGTCCTGTGCTCAAGACAATTTTCAGATTGCCAGATGGCGCATCTTCTTCCTCTTCTGTGCCCAGCTGCATCAAACCGTAGCTTTCAGGTCTGTCTGGTAGAATCATAGAATCATTATGGTTGGAAGGGACCTCCAGGGTCATCAAGTCCAACCTTTATCCCATCATATTCCTAACCATTAGACCATTAGACCATAGCCTCAAGTGCCTCATCAACCCGTTTGTTGAACCCCCCCAGGGACGGTGACTCCACCACCTCCCTGGGCAGCCCATTCCAGTGCCCAACCACCCTCTCAGGAAAGAACTTCTTCCTAATCTCCAACCTAAACTTCCCCTGATGGAACTTGAGGCCATTTCCTCTCTTCCTGTCATCAGCAATCTGGGAGAAGAGACCAACACCAGCCTCACTACAACCTCCCTTTAGGTAGCTGTAGAGGGCAATAAGGTCTCCTCTCAGTCTCCTCTTCTCCAGGCTCAATAACCCCAGTTCCCTCATCCGGTCTCCATAAGGTTTGTTTTCCAGACCTCTCACCAGCCTCGTTGCCCTTCTCTGGACTCACTCCAGCACCTCAATGTCCTTCCCATCCTGTGGTGCCCAGAACTGGACACAGCACTCAAGGTGTGGTCTCACGAGTGCCGAGTACAGGGGTACCATCACCCCCCTACTCCTATTGATTTGATCTGCAGACCCCTGAGTGTTTGCTAATGAAGACTCCGTACTCCTGGCTCATGTGTAACACTGTTTGGCCAACATGATTGGAGATAACCTATGTCATTTTCCTTCAGAACAAAGTTATCTGCGTGTCCAGTCCCAAGTTCTTAGCAAGGGCGACTTAAGGCTTTCACTTTCATACTTATTGCACTTTCATTTTATATTTCTTTCTTTGATTAGGTTATACGGTGTGAGTAAAATGTAAACACTTGATTTTTGAGAGGCAAGATCATGTCAATATATGTCCCCACCCATTCCTCCCCTGAGTATACTGCCCCAAATGGAGGTTTCTACTTCCTTAATTAAAAAATTATTGCTGTATTAAGTGATTTGGCTTCCAGCAAAACTGGGGGATGGAAATCTCTAGCAAGAGACAGGAACAAGCCCTGAGGATAGGAAAAAATCCTAAAGTAAATCTGTTGCGTATGAAGAAAGTTTTTATTCAGTGTGTGATCTGTTGGAGGAGGTTCCCCACCCATTCCCATCGAGCCCGCCCTGGAAGTTTGTCACCTCAGTTGTGTTGAATTGGTTTCTTGTGTAGCTACATCCGAATGGTGGGAGGGGTATGCACACTAGAGTAGCAAATTCACTTCACCATTTAGTAACCCTAACTTGGATTTACTAAAAAGCAGCAAATGAGGACCCTTCGGTTTATGTCAAAAAGCAGTTAATGAGAGCTCAGACACTTGGCTTTCCTTCAAGTGTTATAATCTTTAAGAGTTTAAGTTGTTCTCTGCATGTCCGTATGCACGCATCCAGCTTTATCTTCTTGCTGAACTGTTCTATAGCCTGATTTAGAAAGTATTCCTTGCTTATTCCTTAGAGTAAAGCTCTGGTCAAACATTTGAAAGGGAAAAAAAAATCAACCCATGTTTCTTAACTACAGCATCTGCTTCTTAGTGACATGTTGTTTTCATGAATCCCACACTCCACCTTCCTTTGCCTTTCCTAGGCAGGACTTGCTACTAGTGGGAATTTCATGACTGAAGGCTCTTTTCATCCTGGAGAGCCCACGTTTTGGTAGCAGGGAAATGAATGGAGACAATCGCACATGATGCAGAAGTGTGGCTGCTGTTCACAAAGTCTGGTTTTATGCTATGGGTTTTGTACATCTCCAAACTGAGTTTTTTAGTGGGGGAGGAGTGTATTTTGAGGAACTATCCTTACTGTAAGTGACTGTTACACCTTTTTAATCCCCTAAAGCGTGTACAAAAATGCTGAAGTTAGAGAACAACCATTGTGACCTAAATACATGGTTTTTTCTTAAACTATTTTATTTTCAAAAATTAACTTTTAAAATTGTAATGAATCACTGCTGGACTGTGTGGGAATGGGAGGTATAGGAGCTATCAAACTTCAAACTTTTTTCCCTCCAAATTTAAGTAGATGCTTTTCCAACCCTGCTGATTTCAAAGACTCCAGTTCTGCAAACTGTGTGGACAAGGATATGTTTGATCTTCCTGGAGTTCTCTGCTTCTGGAGTTTGCCCTCTTTGTGGTACTGTTGGAAAGAGCATTTAAAAATGCCTGTTGTAGAAAAAGCTTGAATTATGGATGCAGTCAAATTGATAATGTATCTTCCAAAACACAAAAGGAGGGGGTTGGCTTTTAGACCAGTAACAACAAAAGGCTTGGCCCAGCACAGTAGTGCACTTTATAGAAAAATCTGAACTATGAAGTAAATATGAAGATTTTAGCCAAGGTGGGGGGCAGTTTTACACTCCTTATTCTTCCCAGTTTTTATGCTGGAATAGTGGTATCATCATAGGGTTTCATGTGTGTAGGTCCTGGCTGATGTGTGCCTATGTTTTCCCTGGAGGGTGGTGCCAACACCAAGTTATGGCCTCTTCCTCTGCTCCTTCCACAGTGTGACTTTGCCACAGTTTAACAGCTCACTTTGAATTTTTGCTGTCATGGAGGGTGAAGATGGCAACTGGTGGCTGTTTGGCTGCTTGTGGACATTGCAGGGCTGTGCAGTAGCTGTAGCTTGGCTGTTGAGTCTGGTCCTCCTTCAGTATGGTGTTACAAACCTGTCCTGGCCTGCAGGAACCAAAGCAATAGACCATTTACTACATTATACTATAGCATGTGGGTTTTTGAACCCTGGGCCCTGATGCAGTAGTAGGGTTTTTCCCACCCAAAAAGAAAAAATGAAAAAAGGATATTTGGAAGTGGTGTGTGCTGAAGACAACCATGCACAATTTCTGTTAACTTCATAGTGTTTCTTGCAGTTACAGAAACAGGCAGCTTTCAAGTGTAAATGAAAAAAAATAAATTTCAAAAACTTACTTTCATATGCTTCTATTTCCTGATAAAGTAATTTTTAATGCTTCTTTAATGCAGACTTTCGTTAAAGATAGAACCAGGGACCAGCACCCCCCACTCTGCTGCTTCCAGAGAAGATTTAGTAGGTAAATGCTTAATAAATATGAGAAGCCTTGAGGTTGTCAAATGCATTATTTTTGAGTTGCAAATGTGGAGAATGTTTGCCTGAGGCTAATAAAGAAATGTGAGGTATAAACACGGTGTATTTGTAATAAAAAGTCTATAAAGTTGATCTTTAAAGAAGTTCTTTCAAGAAATTGAGTCACTTTTTTAGGTTTGTGTATTGTGGCACTAACTTGTTGGTGTCATTTGGGGTGAAGATTCATTAAATATTAATTCTTTGTGTCTAGACAGAAAGGGCCTTCATGTAAACTGCTCACGGCATAATATGCTTCCAAAAATGTACATTATTTTTGATCAATGCCAAAAGTCATTGAAGGTAGGCGTTGGGTTTCAAAATACAGAATCAATGGGACCTGTTTAATGCCATTGTAGCTCATGCAGCAAACAATTTTTGTAACTACATGGTCTATTGGAAACAAATGTGTTTAATTCTGTGGAAAAACCCCCCTAACCCACAGGTTTTTTTAATTATCAGTATGAGTATGTCAATGACTTTTATTACAGACTGTCTCTTACAAATTGAGTTTAGGAAGTTTCGTGCAAATCTTCTACAATTTTCTGAGAAGTAACCCCGACAGTAATTCTGAAGTTACTCAGGAGTAATGTCTGTCTTTGTTCCCAGGCCCTGAAGTCGGAGCGTCTCCACAAAGTGGACGGAAAAGTGTTGCAGCTGAAGGAGCCTTGCTACCACAAACCCCCTCTTCCCCTAGGAACCTGATACCACACGGGCATCGGAAATGCCACAGTCTGGGATACAAGTCAGCATTTCATTTAACCTGGCAATCCTAAGCTTTGTGATGTATCACCTTGCAATACAAAAGCTTTGCTTTTAAAAGTAGCATGATTTGTGCATAACTCTTCGCTTTGAGACCAATTTGTAGCAAGAGAGCAAACTCAGAACTATAATGGTAGTATCCCAACTGAAGAGAACTTGTCAAAATGGGAAGACTGCATGGCTGTAATGATTATAAGAATAGCAAATGAGTTAGCCAAAATGGACTCTTTCTGAATGACAAAACTATTAATTAATAGTAACTCAATGCCAGTGTAATTTTTTCAAATTCAGACTTGAAATAATTGCTTTATTGGTATTTTCATAGTGAGACCTCCTTTGTAGGCTTTCATATAACTTTGTATAATAATGGCTTCAGGTTTTTTTCTATATACGTATATTTCTAATTAATATCTTGATCATTATATCATCAATTCCCTTGTCATCTTTTTGAGATGGAAGATTGTAGCTTATATAGCAACTTATATTGCTTAAGTTTATGTTTAATGAGGTAGAATGCAATGCTGCAGTTCAGTTATGTAATTGTTATAGTAAGACAAAAACACCTTAGGGTATTGAAAGTAATTTTTTAAGTACACTTGACTTTCTCTTTGCTCTAAGAATGCTGTGCAGTTTTAAGACTAGCAGTTCCTATACATAATATAGGTTGTGCACAATTGCTTATGACTTGAGCCATGATTTAGTTTGTTATTCAGAACACACTGCATGCAGTCCTTCAGGATGTTAAAGCAACAGCTTTATCCAAGATAATGTTGTAACAGTTTTTATCCTTGTTCATTTCTAGTTTCATACACAAAATGAATACAGCTGAATTTAAAAGTGCAACATTCCCCAATGCAGGACCAAGGCACCTACTGGATGACAGCGTCATGGAGCCTCATGTCCCATCCCGGGGACAGGCAGAAAGCTCCACCCTTTCTAGTGGAATTTCAATAGGTAGGAGCTGTAAACATAACTGTGCAGTACACGGTCTCTTAATAAAGACTTTAGTATGATTTGTTGGAGATTGTACAAGCAGTGGTACTATTCTAAAATAAACATTCTATTTTAGAACAAACTTGAGAAATGTGGATCAAGGGCAGCATGATTTACACAGCATGAACTACATGCTGACAAATTATTAAAAAACAGATTATTTTTTTCTATCCACTTTAACAATGCAACAGCTTTTACTCCTTTTCTTCATTGATGGGAGTGGAGGGAAGCTTAGGGCACCATTTCCTATTCTCTCTTCCCCCCTCCCCCCCCAGTCAATCGAAATTAAAAATGTCTTGTGGTATGATTTCTATTTAAAATATCGTATCAAACTGACAGTGAGAACTGTAAATTTCTGACAGTCTGTAAGAGCAAAATTTCTAAATATTCCTTTTGTCAGAAGTAGATAGCCATTTGGGTTTCATATACTTCAAAATGTCAGAATCTACTTCATGTTGGTAAGTTATTTGTCTTCAAATATTTAGGGTATTCTTCTTTTGAGAACTTCTGTGTCCTGCGTTTCTTAGGACAGTTGCTCTTATTTTCTCTCACACACAGATCTGTAAAGTGGAGGGAGGGCAGGGCAAGTGTGTCTCAGATCCACCTAACTGCAATCAGGCTTGAGAAATGGAACCCCTATCACAGTCCTTTTTCTCAGAATTATTAGCTTGATAGATTTCAATGGTGTTCAATTTTTAAGCATTTATGGTAATACAAGATTTTTGTAGTGTTACGCATTTCTTTGGATAACTTAAATTTAAAAACAGTTTTGCTTTTTAGCCCTGATGGAGAGAAGCAAGGTCACGTAGTTTCAAATTCTGCTGTTTTCAGGAGCTATTATTGTATTTTCTTGCATAGAAGGACATATTCTGAGCAAACACTCAATATATTTTTCATGTGGAAAAAGTCAAATATCGAGAGATAATTTTAAAAAAATATGTTGATAAGTAAATCTGTGGAACTAGCTTAGACCAAAGTAGTCAGAACCTCTTCATGTTGAGCAGCTTCCACGATTAAGTGTGCATTGCCTGTCTCTCTTTTCTACAGGTTCTCTGCTCTGGCCATTCCAGTTTCTTCCAGTACAATGGTACTTCTTGTCAGCATACAGGCAGGGATGTGTTCGCAGGGATTGCACAGTACAGGAGATTAAAGCTCCTCATGCATCTACTGCCCTCCAGGTGCAATCCTCTCAGCGTTATGCTGAAGACTTAGGGGAAAGAAACAGACTTCTGTCACCTTTGTTGAGATACAGCATTGCCCTTTTCTCAGTGCAGTGTTTTACTGATGTTTTCTGTCTGAATATCTAAGAAGCTTCTCTGCAATTGATCCTTTTTTCCAAAGGAAATTATGTACCTCCATTAGAGCCTAGCAGGGAATTTTTGCCAGAGCTGACAGGAGGTTTTTCATGAGGTACTGTTAAGAACCAATCACCATCTAGACGTTCTGGAGAATTCAGGTTTTTCCTACTGTGTCTCATCCCTGAATTTCTCAACTGTTTTCTTGCTTAGCTCAGGCCTTACCTTATCGACTAGATACAGTCACCCTTACAAGTTGGAACAAAATTGCCACTGTAAAAGACTTTCATAAATCACTCGTAAAGCAGCAACCTTATGTGTTTTGTGTAAGATCAGTGTTTGTGGTTAGAACTTCCCATCTCATTCTCTTCCACCTCCAGCCTCCTCATGCTCAGATGCTGAAGTTTTATCTCTCTTTTGACAGTCTAGCATCATTGTTATTTTTGCTGCTTCTTGATTATGAAAATTTCAATGCTGTAAGAGATTAGTAGAGGTGCTAGAAACACCTATGGAGGAAGAGAGTAAGTTCTGGAGGCTTACAGTATCTATTACTGAAGAATTCTTGGAAGTGTAAGTTGTCTGGCATCCTGTACTGCTGCTTCAGCAGGATTTGAGGAAGTTGATTGAAGCTGCTAAGTTCCTCCATCGTGTTTGAAGTAGTCTGTTTACTCAGTACTTGGAAATAGTACAGTCACTGCAGCAGCGAGAAGGTTTACAGTATTCTACAACATAACTTCAAAAGACAGTCAAGAAAACTTCTTCTGAATGTATGTACTGAGAAGAGTGTTATTCCTCACCTTGCCCATAAATATGGATTTAAACCTGTTGCTCTAGAAACAGGACTACCTTTTCTAACATATAAACCTATATGGGACTTAACTTTTTGGATATAAAACGTGGACAGTATTTCTAATATGCCAGCACCTTGAACGTGACTTTAAAGATGACTGTAGTAATACTATAAATAGTTCTTGTGTTTTGAAGGCTCGGAGGTGTTCAGACCTTTCCAATACTTTCATATTGGAGCATCTGATATAAGCTGCTTCTACATCAAATATCAAAACAGCAGCAATATTACAAGTGTCTACAGGATGTTTGTATGTAGCACTGTACTTTTTGATGCTTTATCTAAATTGTTAGAGCGTGTGAGTTTGTGCATTTTTTTTATCAGGTCTCATGTTTGAGTTGCCTTTGCTGTTAACAGATTTCTGTAGTCCATTTACAATTCAGTATATCAATTTATAAGCATCTTATGAAGATTCATCAGAGTGGTGTTTCTTTTTCCAGTGATGAACACACCAACTTCTTCAGGTACATCAGGACTCTTCCACTTGGATTTCTTCAGCTATTCGTGTGATAGAAGATTTCAATCTGTGATAGAGATCAGTTAGAACATCACTAGGCTTGACATTCACGGCTGGATGAAATTCTGTTCTGCTTATAAGCGTACTAAAACTGAGCAGTTAATCCAGCAGTGCATGTGTCTCTAAACTAAAAACACACATCAAGTGGTGATGGACAATTCTGATAATGTTGTGCTGAGAAAGACTGATCCATTCTGGGAGTGGTGCGTAGTATACCAAAATTTTTACATTGATGTAATTAATCTTTCAAATATGAAGGATACACTAAGTGGGTATTTTTCTTTGCAATGAATGATTTCTAAAGCAGCAGCAATGCAGAAAGCGCCCCGGGTGTGGGATTTCCTGAAAATAGGCCTATCTGTAACATGACAGCTGTGTTCAGAGATCTTTTACCAGATTCTTGTCTTAATTTCAGGGTCTGGAGGCTGATTGTGTGCATTCAGCTCATTCTGCAAAAACCTAGAACTAAAAAAAAATAAGTATATAGCCCCTGTTATATTAATTTCTTGTGCTTATGTCAAAACCTTTCTTGTTCTTGGAACTCTGAGGCTCTGTTCAGCAGACAGATGTACATTATGCTTGAGTAAGGGAGATGTACGCCTGGTTCTGTTGCCATTTTACTTTATCACATAAGTGCTTGTTACTGAACAAAAGTGAGAAATCTTTTTCCAGCAGGGCTGTCCTAATTAGAAGGAAGAAACAGATGACCAGTTGTGTATATGATATCAGATAGGAAATGTTCTCTTGAATTCAGGAATCTAACAAGAGGAAATAGTATCTTCTAAGTTGTAGTCATTCATAATTTAGATGGCTGCATTTGAGCTAGTCATTTGGCGCTCTTCATAATCACATAGAGAATTAAGACCTTCAAAGATACAATTCATTTCATTCTTAGATGGGTGGCTAAAAAGAGGTTATAAACTTGTGTCCTTAAAACCCCACTTTATTTCTGTTGACTGCAGAGAGACTTTTGACAGATAACACATGAAAATACAGACAGATGAATACTGCTGAGAATGTCTGTTTTGTGCAGATCAATCCAGAATATCTGCTTTTAGTAAATTGAGACAGATGCTTTTACTCTGCAGTGAAAGTTCATTGAGAACCCCCACTACTTGCTATCAGTACATCTTAAAGCTACAAGATGTGTTCTGCGATCCCTCTGTTTTGATAAGGTCACTGTATTATACACTCTTTCAGAAGAGTGAGTTTGCCCTTCTGAGGTCTAAGCATTGCTCTTGGCTGGATTGAAGGAACCACCTGCACACTCTTACCAGCTGTGCTCCTTGAATGTATTTGCCTGCTGTCTCCTCCTCATCTAAAAGTAGGATAAAATAAGACACCTTTATTTAGATCGTGGTTCAACTCAAAAATAGCATGAAGCTTCCTGTTATTAGTAAGATTATTTTTTTAAAGAATACAGTGTTTCCTAATGCTCCCTCACTTTCTTACACCTTTAAAATGTTCTTTTCTGACTTAAACATACTCCAAGTGTCTCTGTAGCAATGTGCAGCTCACCTTCATTAATGCTCTGAGGTTTTGGATTTCCACTATTTCTTATGATTTGGATCCCCTGCATTACTGAATTTCTTTTCTAAAGCTGAATTTGTTTACAATGGCTAATTGTCCAAGTATTTCTGCAGAGATAGAAGGTTAGTGTAAAATAGTCCCCTCTTTTCATATATTGCTTCTGTGTGGGGTTTCTCCTCTTATACCACCTAATGTACCAGATGCAAAGTAATTTTCCTTTAAAGGTTTACTCTCAATTGCATACCACTTAGATGTCAAAGCATGAACACAGAAATACTTGGCTGAAATTGAGAATGTAATTTTAGATGTTTAAAAATTCAAAGAAAATACATTTATGGATTATGTCTGTAGCAGTATTGGATGCAAATTCTGTTCTAACTCTGGAGTGTTTTCTTCCACAAATGATTTCTTTTTTTCCACTAATTTTTCCAAATCTACAACGATATGGAAAAACTAAGGTGCTTGAACATTTGCCTTTGTTTGTGTATTCCAATCCCTTGAGAATAACTTGAGCCTTTATTCTAATGCAATCAGAGAAATTAATGCTACAAAGAAAGGTATTGTAAATCAATGTGAATTAATGTAAGAAGGTGCCTTTGTAAGAACAGTATATTTTTCAATCCAAAACTGGCATAAAATGTGTACAAGAATATCAGCATTTTAATGAATTCCTCTATTAAGTAACCACCTTGAAGTGCTTGAATTCGACAAGGGATTATATTTCTCTTTAAATGAAGTATAGGTGT
Source organism: Aegotheles bennettii (assembly GCA_013398125.1). Classification (NCBI taxonomy): domain Eukaryota; kingdom Metazoa; phylum Chordata; class Aves; order Caprimulgiformes; family Aegothelidae; genus Aegotheles; species Aegotheles bennettii. The sequence continues at coordinate 648,591 of VZRW01002719.1, forward strand.
AGGTATACAGTGTGTGCATTTACTTTCAGGGTTTTGGCAGCCTATACAGTGGGGAAGAACTACACACAGCCAATGTTAGTTGATTCCTTCCCCTGCAGTGTACTGTTCAAGTGTTTAGGACTCTGAGTCATCAGCAGTCTGCGTCAGAGTATCAAAGTTTGGGTAGGGTTTCAGGCAGAAGAAATATGTGGAGTTTTTTAAATATTTCATTTAAATGAGTATATAGATGTCTCTTGCCCTAAACATGGACACCCTGCTTTGATTCTGTGAACTACTACTTTAGTGAGAGGGTAAATGTCAGAGCTGTATAATACTTTAAGTTAAAAATACAGATGTAGGTGCCTGGATTTGAGAGGAGAGGGATATGTGGGAGTCTTAGTACCTCATTTCTTCCCCAATCCTTATTAGTATTGTTTGGTTCTGTGCCATATGCTCTGGGGTTTTTTGGTTAATGCAGCCATTCAAAATCCCTGTTTCTGCCCCATCTTTATCCATTTGGTTATCAGCTTTTCCTGATGAAACTCGTTATCAGTGATGATATTGGATGTTTTTGTTGCTTCTTTGGCAGCAGATTACTTGAGTTGTTTGCCAGTCTTTACACTATTCTTATTTGGTTAACTAGCAAGCCAAAGTTGAGCTATTTCAACTTTACTGTACAATAGTTAAATGGTAATGAACTAGCTTGGTTTTTTTATTGTGGTCACAGACTCAAGAAGGCAGAAACATAACTTTTAGGGCATGGAGTCCATCTCTGTGATGTTAGCTGGACTGGACTGTGGACTACAGCAATTAGATGTTCAGGTCTCCAGAGCAATATTTTTCTGTTTTCTCACTTGAATTTCAAGGTCAATCACCAGCTATAGTGACTGGAGCTCTGGAAACACTGCGTAACTGGAGCCAAGAGTGTGTCGGTTGCAGATTTGAGAAGGGGAAAGAATTTTTAGTCTGAATACTTTTTAAACTCTTTGGGGTTGGTTTGTTTATATTAACACCTGTTTAACTTTGGGGACTAACTTCTGGATAAAGGAAGCCTGTGTTAAGCATTCAATATACTCACTCTCACCAATGAGTGGATACCATGACCGGGGGGAATTGGGTGTGCAATGGTTTAGGCATTCCCTATCCCATAACTAGGAACATAGCCTCACACTGGTTGTGTGGCTGTAGCATAGGCATATGTATCTGTGTATCTACAAACACGATCCAAAAACTCCAGTCTGCTTTCAGCTGCAGTACTGGAGCTCTGTGTAAACAATCCTAAAACTTCTCAGATCATCATCAGCACAGTTAACCAAAAAAACATTTTGCCAATTGCTGTTGTTATTAAGATAGGAAGAAGCCTTCCTGTTGTGTGGTAAAGATAAACACAACTCTGATTTCATTATATTTTTTTAATCCTGTACAATAGTTTTTAATTTTATTAGAGATTTAATTTTATTAGAGAAGCCTAGGAAGATGTGATTTGTGACAAGTGGCTTCCTAGATAAAACCAAAACTTGTATGGAATGTTACTTAATAGAAAGGACTTAGACTACCTAGGATTTGTTATTAAGTTTAACCTGAGGACCTGCTTGAGGTTGCTGGATAAACTCAAACATGGAGTACATACTTGAGAAGAATTTAAGAAGGTGATATATTTTTGAAGTACTGAATGAATGAAATATTGATAGTTGAGGTGATAGTCAAATAGTGCACTTAATGTTTACACAGAATTTGGCTAGGCATCTGACTTTTAGTGAGTTAAAACCAGTTCTTCTCACCTCCGTTTTCGTTTGGAGAGAGGGATGTAATGTATATTCTTTCGCTTTTCAGGAAAGGGATGTTTTAGTACCAGAACTTCCATTGTGCAAAAAAATCTAGTTGTTCTTTTTTAGGTTCTAAAAAAATTGTAAGAGATATTCTACATAGATTTTGAAAAGGGATAGTCAGTTGCTAAAATTTAGTCTTTTTCTTGTTTTCATTAGAATTGTTTTAACCTGTATAGGCTTCAACATAAATTTTGCATCAATAGCTGTGATGCTTGGCCCACTTTTTTCTAAATTAACATTGCTTTTAAAAGTGTAAATTCTGTGGAGATTCAACTTTCTAAATGAAACTTTTTGTTTATTAATCCACCAAATTTGATTAACTTTTTTAACTGTACTGATAACCTAACAAGGGTTATCACTTTGTGAAAGATGACACTGTCTCTTCTGCTCTAGAATGTTCTGCATTTTTAAAAAGCAACACTAGCTTTTAAATCTTTCTGTAGAGTACTTAATGCAGTGTTTGAAATACAACTTTCTCAGCAGAACTATTATAGTTGCCATCAAAATGTCATTTCAGATAAAATTTTAATGTGTTGATTCACTTAAATATAAAAAAATTACTTCATAACACAGTGTTGTTAGTGGGTTCTAATGAGGTGGGTTTCTAGCATGTGGGCTTCAGTCAAGTAGAGCTCTAGTCTTATTGCTGTTGTACTTCTTGTCAATTTAAAGCTAAATCTATGCAGTAATAAGGAAATAAACAGGTCTCTAATTACCCCTAATAACTTCACTGTTGACTGGATGACTAGGGCGAGGAGAAATTACTGCACCATTTTGCAGAACAGATTGCTCCAAGTAGCAACAAGGAAAATTTTGATTTGAGACTGCAGACAGTGCATCTTTGAAGAACGTGACTAGATGAGGCCCTCAGAAATCTGATTGCCAAGTTGTTTGTTTTGAGTAGGATGTCGGACCAGATGACCTCCCAAGGCCACTTCTGGGCAGAATTATTACAAAATTCATAAATAGACTAATTGAACAAATAAGAGAGACTTTCTGTTTGGACAGGTCTGTATCAACTTGTAAACAGTCCAGGAACTGCCATTCTGAACTATTACATTTGCTGTCTCTGCCGTAGTTTGATGTTAATGCACCTGATCGTGGTGTCAGTTATTAATTTCCTACTCGTGCCACTCTCATTTGTGCTCCTTGATGTTTAGATGGCTCAAGAAATTCACTCTTCCCTTTGCCCTCTCTTGAGAAATCATCATACCTGAAACCTACCTTCCTAATTGTCCTTCCACCTGCTGAAAGGGTTACAGAACTTAAAAGATCTTACTGTAAGATACTCTACTGTAAACTGTCTTCCTCAAAGACAGTCAGCTTGGAGGTCTTACCCAAAATACCTGTTTAAAGTTGTCTCTGAATTCTTTCACATCTGGTTCTGTCTCTTCATCCCCAAACCACATCACTTGTTTGTTTGAAGGGACTTTGCCTTACAGGGGGTGCAGCTGTGTTTTTGTTTGGATGCAATAAATCACTGAGCTTTTAGCTGTGATGTGGAGGTAGAATTTGCTGAAAATAGTAAGTGACAGTTATTTTTTCCAGGAGACTATAAACTTTGTTTTGGGATTTTTCAAAGACTTCTACCATCACAGCAGGCTCCATCTGGTTTAGTTATGCCAACTGGTTACTCCAGTTTTGCCTGGGATGCTTCATGATCTCTCTGGTGGTATTCCTCTATAAAAGTGCATAGAACAGTGTGGATTTCAATCCACACATTCTCTTATTTTCCCATGGTGCAGTTCAGATGTAGACTGTGCTGAACAGATTTTTAAACAGGTGATTTTTATAGTCACTTCTTACTCACCTGCCTTGTGGCACCGGAAGAACTGTTTGCCAATGAATTAAAGTTGTGCAGGCAGTCACTTGCAAGTAAGAGCACTTACTCAATGGTAGTAACTGTAGCTCTTTGATACCCTGGCAGCTACAGGGGAAGTATAAGTCACAGAATTATAACTGTACTTTTCTTTTATGGACAAGCTACCTGCTGCTGTTACCTTTTAAGCAGTTGAATGCATAAGGATCAATGATCTGAGAATGTAAGTACTAAAATCTTAGACACTTCTAGAAAATAGTCACCTGCTGAGTATTGTACTCCCCTTCTTGCAGACCTTTATGCCTAGCTTAGGAGTCAGTAGCTCCACTGGAACATCGCTTTTATGTCTCTTGGCTTCTTCCACTATAGAAGTCCCTTTTACAATAATGTTAACGTGAACCAGGTTATGACCTTCCTTCAGGAAAAGTTCGGGATAAGCTGAGACCAAATTATCTAGTATCCCTTAGAGATCATGTTAATATGAGGATGTTGAGCTAATACTTGGAAAAGAGGTTTCTAAGTTTAATTGGTTGGCAGATAAAGGCATATATTTTCTCTTGGATTTTTCAAGGAGAAAACATCAGTCCATGCTTAGATTTTCATGGCTCTTGACTGTGTTTTTGTTGCCTCCATCTCTACTGTGTCTAATAAGTGCATATCCAGACTTAGCTTTGTACACATTATCTTTATTCTTCAGGGCACGACTGTTCCCTACTGATTTTCTGTGTAAAATTGCGGGGAACTTGTTCCCATTTTCAGCCTTTGTTTCTCTGTGGGAACCCTCAAGTAAGGTGCAAACTAAAAAAGTTTGAACAATCACTTTTATATATGGGAATTCAGGAGGCAGTGCAAACAAGCTGTCAAATTAGTGTGCCAAAAGGTGGGCTTTTAGGAGTGGCTGACATTGAATTAGGAGTTCAGATTGTCTGGAGCAAAAAATGTGTTGGCTTGAAGTGAAGGGCAAGGATGGTAGCTGGCATGGAAAGCTGGTCTGGTTTGAAAGGTGAAGAACTAGCAAGACAACAGCTTGAATATTGTTTGTAGTGCAGTTAGTAACTAGAGTTACTGAATTCTGTTAACAGTGTTTGTATACTGATGTATATTTACCAATTTTTAGGAACGTTCCAGGTAACACTACCTTGTTTCTGTATTTCAATACTAATTTTCAGGCTGATAGGATTTACTATAATTGTAAAGTTAGTATGTTATTTGTGGCCCTGCCATTAGTTGGTGCATCAGATACTTGGATTTTGTGGTTTTCCTTTACTTTTAGTGTTTGAAATAAAATACTTGCAGTAATACTGGCTTACTTTGTGAAGCACAGAAGGAAAGACAGACCGTTTTGATCACGTATAATAAGTGGGAGATAACTTAAAGTTCATTGTTTAAGGCTTCTCAAATCAGCAAAGCTTCCTAATATGTTGGAGATTCAGCAATGGGTTTGTACTATTGTGAAGTTGCACCTCTTTGTTGTAACCATATATGATTCCAGAAGTAATTATTTAAATAGTTGTCCTTTCTTTTTAAATGCTTGTTGTGTTGATCAGACAAATCCACATTTAGGATGTTCTTTAAATTTTGAAAATACCTTTCCTATTGGTGCTTCTCTAGACCCAGTTCCTTCAAATCTCTACCTCAGTTTATGTGAAATTCCTGAAGCAAATCACAAAGTGTTTTCATTGTAGTATTTTAGCGAAGTATTTTTTGTTTAATCTTAACTAATCTGAGGCAAAACAGACATAATTGCAATAGTTGTGTTGTAGATGATGAAATAAACATACATTCATTCTTATATATTTCAAGGTAGCAGCGATGGTTCTGAACTCAGTGAAGAGACTTCCTGGCCAGCGTTTGAAAGGTAAGAAAAAGTGCCACTCCAACACTGCATTTCTCTATTCAGACATTGCTACTTACAGTCTCTCACTCGGTACTGGAAATGACACTGTTTTAGTGATCTATATGTAAGAATATTAATTAACTGTAGTAAGTTCACTGCATCTGTTAAAGCAGCAGAGAAATAGATTCTGTTCAATAGTAGTTAATAGGGCTTTTGTCTAATTGGATGTTCAGTCATTGCACGCATTCTTCTAAATAGCTCAGCCAGAACACCATTAAGCCCCAGACAATGTTTCTGTTTTATATATTTGCATATCCCATGTATGCTATCCATGTGACCAGTCTGTGTTTCATTTTCACTTTTACTGAGACACTTCATCCGTTCTTGCTCCCTTTCTTCTTGTCATTGCCATTGTCATCTGTTCTGTTTCTCCCATCTGCTCCTCGCTTCATTGTTACTTGCCCATATTACGTGGGAAATCACAGTAATGCCCCTTGGTAATGCCTCATTTAGTGGTTCAGAATTAATATCTTGTTCCATATTGAAAGACCTGCAAATGCTCAGGTGACATTAACCACTTCAGTTGTATTTGAGAATATGGAAAAAGACTAACACAGCTGTAGTTTAATACAGTAAAAGGTGGAAATCTTCCAGCAGCTCAGTAAGATGTGCCATACAGTGTGTAGTTTGCTTCCATAATGCAATTTCAGGTAATTCAGCATCAGAATTGCCGTGGGTGACTTTTTCTACCACGCTATGAAGACATGTTTGGTAGAAATTTTTTGTCAAAGATCTTTATAGTTGGGAACTGTTACCACAAACCTTATATTCCACTTCAGTACATTGAAGCAGTTGAAGTTCTGTGTTGCTTTTTGGAGGACATCTTTGAAAATATCTCAGTGCAGAAAGTGAACTCTTTAATATCTCTTACTATAAATATGATTACATACATGAGGAAATGCCCTTACAGTTCCATAAGATAAGAAATAAGAACATTGCATGTGAGCACAGAAAGAAAATTGAGTCAGAAAGAACATGTGTAATTTGCATGTGCTCTGTGGTGCAACCTGCAGTACTGAAAAGGTTTTCTTGCGTTTCCTTCCCTGTTGAATTGCAGAATTAATCAAGTTCAGACTGTTTCTCAAAGCCAAAAAGTTACATGGGAAAGCCTTAAACAAGTGGTAAATTGAGTCCTTTTACCTTAAATAGCGTAAGAAACTTAAAAATTTTAGAGAGGTTCAGGCTTAAGCTGATGTTTTTAGGGAATAGTAACATTCTGCAGAATTGTGTGGACTTCCAAGGTGAAGCAAAGGTTTTTCATCCCTGTTGTAATGAGAACTGGCTTGCCCTGACTCCCCCAGTTAAAAGGTTTGCTCCATGTCAAACAATTATGTCAGAAGATCCCTCCTCCATATTTCATGTACCTTCAGTACTTTCCTCTCTCCTGAGAGAGCTCTTTGGGAACTCTGTTAGAAATTGTATGCTTTTGAGGACGAGTTCTCCTACCTGCTTCCAGGGAGAGGGATTGGATTCCTTACAGACATTCAGTCATGTGTGAAATTCCTGGAGATATGCAGCAACTCGTGTCTGTTCCTTGGTTTATAAGATGATAAAGCATGTTTTGGGATTAATAGGTAATACACTGAAATGCAAATGTTAAAATTTAACTAGAGGGGGCACCTCTCTAGATTTGGTCTGTGTAGTGAGTTTCCATTTTTATAAAAGAGTTTTTAAATGAGGGAGAAGCATTCGTTGACTGGAATTAACAGCTACTGGCAAAATTGGGATGCTTCCAGTGTTATTAATGACTACTTCCTATGCGAGTGGAAATTCAGTATTCCCCAGTGACTTAGGCACAGGATCTTTGGGTAGGAGGGCTTAAATCTGCGTAATATACCTAACAGTAAGTAATTAGTTACTCCACACACAGATTCCTCAGGTGACAGAAGGAATTGTATCTCAAATAGTCATGGTTTTCCTGATCCTCCTCTTGTTTGTAACTGGGAAACACAGAAGGGATGAGAATTAGAGCCGCTGATTGTTTTTAAGTGCAACAGAAACTTAATTTGAAACTGGAGTAAGAGCTTTCAGCACTGGAGTGTCCCGTTAAGCTAATCAAAATTACTTGAAGGACTTTCATTCCAAGTCCTAACAGTTACATCACATTAAGGGCAGTGTACTAAGTGACACTTCAGTCTCACTGGTTGCCATCCTGAGTAGATTTCCCTGAAATAGCTTGAATGCAAGAGTGATAGCCTCCTTGTTATATAAAAATACAAGCTTAAGGGTAAGAAGAAAATGTCTTTCATTTGCATGCAAAATAAACGTACACACAAATATGCAGCTTACCTTATACTTTTCTTTCCTTCATCTTAGTTATTGTTTTATTTGTCTAGATCTTGAATGTATTTTAAAGGAAAAATATTTCATAAATTCAAAGAGATCAGTTATGTTGAAAAACAAATGATGGCACATTCTGCAGTAGCTTAGTAGATGGCAATTCATTAGTATCTTTTTGATAATTCTTCCTGCAGAAAAGGCAAGAGTTTGAGGGGGTTTAAAAACAAACAAAACCCCAAATAGAAACAAACAACAAACCTTCTTCTGTTTAATGCTGCTGACTTTTACTGTGTCCCTCCTTTGACTGTTTTGTTTGCCTGCTGTGTGCTGCTGGAAGTTCAGATTGAAATGTGACATTGCTACTTGTTCAGGTTTCCCATTCTGAGAAACAGCCCTGTCCAGCTAATACAAAGCCCCCTTCAACAGGTGACAGATTGTTAGATTTATGCTATGGAGGAGGTTTTGCCTGTAAAATTCTCTTAATCTTGTACTTAACCGCCTGCTTCTGCAGAATTAGAGCTGGTTTTCAGTCTTTCAGCATAATACAAGCAAATAGGAAAATCGATTAGAAATAGGAGGTGAGGACAAAGTGCCTGTGTTTCTATTGCCTTGGATGGAATTCAGTCAACTAAAGGATCTGATTCAGAAAACAAGGTGCAATGAAACAAAGCAGTATTCAAAAGGCAGGTCTAGAACACAAGTTCTGGCTAGGGATAACAGTATAGATCAGGATAAGGACTCTAAAATGTGAAACTTATGTGTAAAGTGTAAAGCTTATATGAACTGGAGAATTGAAATGTTGCTTAGCTTACTTCAGTGTTACTTAATACAACTGGTTTTTAAGTGGTTATCAGTCGTATTTTGGAGAGTGCTTTTGATTCCTTTCAGCCCAACAGTTCGTGTGGGTGCATACTCACAGAGTTTGAATAATATCTCAAGAATTTAAAGGCATACAAGTTTTATTAATGTCATTCTTTTACATCAATATAATCTCCAAGAACTAAATGCAGACTTTGCTTTCAAAATGTATTATTCTTTAGTGGCAATAAAACACTTCAGTGTTATGAATACTGACAAAGAGAACATCTGATGAAATAAAAAACCATGGTATCCACTCCTGCATGTGTTTTTCTAAATAAAATTATCCTCTGTTTCTTATGTGGAAGAACTGGCTTTGTGATACATGCACAAAAACAAATACTGTGCTGTTTTAGCAGTCATGCTGTTTGTGTGAATAAAAATATATGTAATACATACAATTTATAATGGAATCCAACAGGAACAGGTTGTACCATTCTCTCGGTCCGGGGACAAGAGTGTCACGAAATGGCTATCGAGGCCACATGAAGGCCAGCAGGTACAATCCCCACTGCACACAGAGGTGTCAAACTTTCCCTCTGGTGTTGGTGATTTGGTTTGGTTTAATAATTAAGTGGGTGTTTTCTGATGTTATCTTTCTAACTTAAATGTCAAAATAAAAGTAGGGACCTTTTTCTTCAGACTAAAAGTTTTCCTTTTCTGGGACTTTATATCACCATAAGGTCATTCTGGTCTGCAAATCCAAATTCTGAACCATTGGATCTTTATGTCAAGGCTTAAAGATGTTTTACTGGAGGCAGCTTTTTAACTGCCCACCACTGTGTAGCAGTGTTGGCAGTTCTCATGTGGACAACAAAGCTGCATCTTGTGCTAATGAATGGCATTCAAGATGTTTTCTCTGCTGGCAGTTCTGTACTGAATTTCTTTTCCCCTCTTCCATGAAATAAGAAATATGGCTAAAATGAATAAAGCACCAAAATTGGCCCCAATTCATTATATCTAGTATTATTTGCAAACTGACACAGTGATACAACTGATGATTCTGGTAAATTAAAATACAAATTCTGTCTCCAGTGGTGTGGCACTGTAGTTGGGAAAGAAATGGCCATTAACTACCAAACTTTTTTCATGTTAAGAAGCAGGCATTGTCTCACTGAATTAAACTCATGTTCACATCTGTCGTTGTCCAAAATTGTCTCCATATCATCCTCATTTCCAATTTACTTGAATGTTCATGAATGTTAGGGTGGATGAAACAGCAAATTCTGGCTTACTTCAAAACTAGTGTTAGGTGCTGTTCAATTTCTTGGCTTTTCTAGAAAGCTGCTGGCTTCAGCAGTTTAATTATATGCTCTGATTGACATTTACTGCAGTGATTCCTGTTGTAATTCTTTTCTGATGGGGAATGTTTTGTAAGCCAGTCAGCTTTGTGATTTTAATAACACAAAGCTTTCTTTTCACACTGCTGTACCTGGCATTTGTTTTGGCCCATTGCTCTTAGATCCTACATGGGGTAGATTATTAGTAGAGCACCAGATGCATTAAAACACCTTAAGGCTGTGGTTCAGGGTTCTACTCTTTATTACTGCTCCTACCCACTCTTGCTTTCAGATATTTTAAAGATTCTGCATGTTTGACCTATGCTTTGTTTTTGATGTGCTAATGATTGCAGTGTTTCTAACAAAAAAATAATCTTTCTTGCAAGGGCTGGAGGAGAGGTTTTAACACATACAGCAACAGTATGAATATAATTAATTTGCTTTTTTAAATTAATTGTTCTTGTATTTCAGTTGTGACTTAAGTTTTGATTTTTTTAATTAAGGATTACCTGCTTGGCTAATTAATTTTTCTGATCACTTTTGCTTGTGAGTGTAAATTCCACAACAGCAATTCCTTGTAACAGCCAAAGTCTTTTCCCACAATGAAGTCCAATAAATAAAAAAGTTGGTATTTCTAAATTAAAATACAGATGTTTGCATTAGTTTTGTGGTAATGATTGGAAAACTACTTTAGGAAAAATATTTTTTCACATAAGTTTTCACATGCTCCTTTCAGCTCTCTAGAATCGGAAGATTTGGCTGTTCATTTGTATCCAGGAGCAGTTACTATTCAAGGTGTTCTCAGGAGGAAGACTTTGTTGAAAGAAGGCAAAAAACCTACAGTAAGATTTTTAATTCATTCTCTCATCTTCTTCCTTTGCCCAGGTATAAATACAATAAAATGACCTTTTGCAACTAATTCAGATGTCTGAGATCTCTTCTGCCTTGCTGATTAAGGTTTAGGGTCACTGCTAACACTTGCATTCTTCTATTTGGTGGATTTATTCAGTTTATAAGGTTATACCCATAGTCTAGGGAGTAGAAGAGAAGTGTAATGCTACGTAAAATTTCATGCAATTACTGATAGCTTTAAAAGACAGGAGCATGTTCAGTCTTCTTGAGTGGTAGGTGGATCCCAACGGTTTATTAATAGATAACCTTTGGCATTTGCATTGCAGATGCTTGATTATGAATTATAAATTGAAAATACAGATTCATGACAATGGGGGATACTTTATGGCAGTGGATAAAATGGAAAAGAGACACAAGTGCTCCAACTCAATGAAGTGTTCAATAAGGTTGCAGAAAGTATAAAGTAAGATGCAGAAAATGCTTCTCATATTGGTGTGGAAGGACACATGTTCTTTCTTCTTTCAGGGTTTTTAATGCATTCATGGGCCTACACAAATAACGAGAAACAGCAGCTTTGGAAACATGGCTGATGGTTTGGCTGGACAGTTAGTGCTGTTGTGTCCTTGCAGGATGATGCCTGCTATTTTACAGCTAAATATTATGAAACGTTTCTCTCATTTGTTACACTTTTCTTTCTCTTTTCTCTCCAGGTAGCATCTTGGACAAAATACTGGGTAGCACTGTGTGGAACCCAACTCTTTTACTACGCTGCAAAATCTCTGAAGGCTACAGAGAGAAAACATGTATGTAAAAAAAGGAGATTCCAATATCATCTGCCAAAATTAAAATGTGATTTCCTGATGTAAACACCAAGAGTAGTTTAGGACTTGCCTGATTTCTAGTCAGCACTGTCCTGTCTTCCAGTCAGTCACCTCATATGCATATGCCCTAATGGAAATATCATGCACGTTTCTATGCTACAGCAATAACATCTGCTTTGCATATGCCATGGGTCTCTGAGTTTTTTGGTCTATAAGGAAGGGAACTATGTCATTGAGTCTGTCTGCTTTTCTAAGGTAGAAGTCGTATATTTTGATGATCTGAGTCTTGCTTGAGTTTGTTGCTGCTTGAAATCCAAACAAGCATTGATGTGGAAAGACTGAGAAGTCGGTACATACAACATTAAGCATGTACTGATTTCATATATGTGGTAAAATTAGAGTACTCTCTTTCTGTTTAATCCGTTAACTACGATGGAGCACAAAACACTTCATATGTTACACAGAGCTACCGTATCATATGATGCTGGCTTTCCCTTCATTTGCTGCAAGTCTCTTTGAAAGAAGCTAAAAATACTTTGCTTATGTAGGAAAGTAGTAAAAGGATTTTCTGCAGATGTTCCAGGGATGATATGATGTGCGTAGTTTCTGTTTTCCCTGGTTAATTACAGTGGAAGAGGACGCTGCCAGAGGTTCTATTAAGAAACTGGGTAAAACTTGAGATACTTCAGTCTTTTTCTGAGTTCATTCACTACTTGGAACCTTTACTTATAGTTGCCTTGGCCAGTGTTTCAGTTTAATTTATGACAACTGAGACTGAAAAACATTCGCTTTGCATAAAGCTTATGTAATTTTACAAACTGAGATGTGTGCTTCTAGAATCTTTGTAAGAGGGCTGTCTTGTTTCTTTTTGGTACAAAATACTGGTTTCTTATCCTAACATTTGGATGCTCAAAGGATAGAGATTTGAAGCTTTAGATTTCTGATTAGCAGACTCCTGGATATTTGTATTTTCTGTGTAGAAGGTTTGTGTGTAATGTTGTTTTAAGCTACAAAAAAATTTAGTATTTTCCACTTTTATTGAAATAGCTCATGAGGAAGCAGTATTCTAATACTCAAAGTAGTTTAATAATACCTAGTTACATGTAAGAATACTTACATAATTTCTTTGCCATCATCCATCTGCCTCACCCCTAATAGCTTTGATTATTTAAATGAAACTGAACCTACTTGATTTGTCTTGCTGGTTAAGACAATACCAGTCCAGGTCAAAGGCCTGTTAGCCAAGCATCCTGTGTCCTGGCTGTCTTTAGGGAAGTGTGTGTGTTTGGATGCATTTGCCTCTTGTATCAGTGAAAACCTTGCAGAAGGAGTCTGTGTCTCACTGAAAGTAAAGGTAGTTGGAAAGAGCAAACTTGTGAACTTATTAGAAGCAGAATTCCAAACTATTGAAGCAAAAGCAAGACCCAAGAGAGGACTTGTGCTGGCATTATGTCGCTAACAGTTGCTTGTTTTTTTCTGGAAACATTGAGAAATGGAAAAGAAATTTTTTGTAATGTCAGACTTTGTGTTCCAGTTACTGATATGATGCCTTTAGGCTTTATGCCAAAATTACCTTTTGTTTTCTTTTAAGAATACAATATGCGTTTGAAAGTCTCCCTTGTGCACTGTCTGTCAAAGTACTGAATGCTGGGAGACTTTGCCATGCTTGTACCTATTCAGTCAGAAGCTTTTTCAGCATGGTGTATAAATATTTTAAAGCAATCTAAATAACACATGAGTTTAGAGAACCTGGACAAATTGCATAACTGGTAATTTTATTGTTTGGAAATTAAGTATGTTGAATTTTTATGTGGTTCATTTGCTTATAAGTTTCCTTCAGAATAACCGTTTCAATCATTTAAATGATCTTGCCCTTTCTTTAGGAAAAGTAAATGAAGTAAAAAGGTAACTAATGTAAACATTCAAGTCTGGTATCTGATCCCCTTGAGTACCTGTTGCTGCAAAAGCCTATACTTTTGTCTTGAAATGCAGTTGCATCCATTCAGAATGCTCTTTCAGAAATTATTTTCTGAATCTATTGAATTGACTTTCAATATTCCCCAAGTTACTGATGTGTTATGATACCTGCAACAACTAAACCACTAGTGAACAGAGACTGGTGCCCAAGAAGCTAAAAGCTGTCTGGCATCCTTATGTTCTCATGTTTGTTGGTCCAAAAACCAGTAAGGAAGTTTGCAGATAGAGGCTATGAGACATTCAAGCCCATAATGCTGGTGGCATTACCCATCAGAAGCCTGCCAGCATTATGGCTTGCAAATACCGAGTGGAGTTTGAGCAAGGCAACTCCCAGGAAAGGGAGATGGATGAGCGGTGGTGAAAAGCAATGACTGCTAGAGCAGATTTATTTTTTTAGCAGTGGGCTCTATGAAATTGGACTGAACTATCCGGCGCAGTCTTGGATTTGTCTGTACACAGCTGATGTCTTGCTTTTAGCTGCTCAGGCCAGAAAAGGTACCTTGTTCTGTTGGTGGGTGCAAAGCGTGTTAAGGATCTCAGTTCCCTGATTTGGTTTCCCAGGTGCAGTCATGGTTAAAATAATGTAATACCTATTAGCTGCGGTTTAGGTTGTCTTTTATTTAAACAAATAGTTCACAGTGAATGCACACATGCTTCTGCTCCAAAGGTGGTTATAACACAGTGTAATCTTTATGCTGAAATTCAGGTGGAAGGTAACGTGGTAACCGCTGCGGGAGACTGAGCTTCAGGAGTAGGGGGAGAGGCTCCAATTTATTAAACAGCCTAATAATAGGTGGTCAGTAACTTTGCTCAGCTAGTCTACCTGTGTTGTACTTTTAGCCTAGGTATTGGGTGGCTTTGATTTCCATCCATTTCACTGCAGAGTTATTGTACAAAGCCTCAGTTTTGATTCTGGAGTCTGTGAAGGTGCCTTGTCAAGCATCATGCTTCGATTCACATTTGGTTGCATTTTCAGAAAGGAAGTTAATCAAGAGGGAATAAACGGTAGATGATCAACCATCTGTAGATTGCTAGTGCATGAGTTTTATGTTCAGTGTACAAAGACTGGCCAGTGGTATTCCTAAGAGGTCTGTCCTGCAAAATAAAGAGATTTCAGGATAGATCTAGGTTTTATTTTGTCACGGTCCAGATTAAATCGATTTAAAGGATGATGCTGTCTACTTTTGAAGCAGGTTTCTTTGAAAAGGGTTGATACATTTGAGATTTACCTAAGTAAAATAGTCCAAGCATCTTCTAGAGCCATGTAAACATCTGTCTTTTCAGCTTCCTTTCTCAAAGCCTCTGTGACATGGAAAGGAACGCTGGCAAGGAAAAAGTCAGTCTGCTATATAAAGTTTCCTGGCTTGAGCTCTCATGGCAAATGTCTTGATTACAGGCATGCTTTTGACCATTCTGCTGCTGCTATTGCTTCAGGCAGCTGAGGCTGAGGACTTGGAATGCCCTGACACTCAAAGTTCTTCCAGGCTTATAATAGCCGACCTCTTTGGAAAATTACCTCATAAAAATCCCAGTGTAATTGCACAAAAAGAGCAAGAAATCCCCTCACTTTTAGACGTGGGCAAGCCAGCTCTTCTCCATGAGAAGACATGCTCAAAGACAAAGGAGTGCTTCCAGTATAGTGTGTGTGTTCTAGGTGTGAACCTAGTCCAAAGGAGGAGGGTGCTGTAGGGACACGGATGTGACAGACTTTCTCGTGCTGCATCTACTAAGAAAGACTATAAAATATAATGTGCTTTATGTTTTAAATAGTTAAGAGGCTTTCGTTATTACTACAGTAATGGAAAATTGTCTTTAATGAGCATGTGAGCTTCAGAGAGGTGTTCCTGGAGAATCTGAGAGGAATGTCTGGAGAATGCGTAAGATTTTATTTCACGTGCTGAAACGGTACCTACAAACAAGCTTAGAATCACAGAATCATTATGGTTGGAAGGGACCTCCAGGGTCATCAAGTCCAACCTTTATCCCATCATATTCCTAACCATTGGACCATCAGACCATGGCCTCAAGTGCCTCATCAACCCGTTTTTTGAACACCCCCAGGGACGGTGACTCCACCACCTCCCTGGGCAGCCCATTCCAGTGCCCAACCACCCTCTCAGGAAAGAACTTCTTCCTAATCTCCAACCTAAACTTCCCCTGACGGAACTTGAGGCCATTTCCTCTTGTCCTGTCCTTAACAATTTGGGAGAAGAGACAGAAGCTTCTGTAATAAAACTGTAGCACTTGCCCACCTTTAGAAAAGGGCAATAGTAAAAACAGCCAACTTAAAATTAGTCTTAAAGCATTCACCCTGAAGAATGTGAATACACCCATAAAAAACTGTTTATAGTGATTGGGCTGAAAGAATCTTGCCAAATTCTGTGGCATGAGAGGTTTTTCAGTGTTTGTAGGTACTTGGAAAAACAACAGAGACTTCTTGAGGCTTCATGCTCAAGCACGAACCCTTGTTCATTCCAAGACTTCCATTGCATCTTACATTCAGAATTAAACCCATTTATTGGCACTCTAGGAAACTTGGTAGCTGTTGCTTGGGCACTTTCCCTGAAATACCCTGATAAAGAATGCTGTCGTTCTAGGACACGTGTTCAGCTACCGAGAGAATTATTTGAATATTAGAAAGCTGTAAAAATCTCAACAGGCGATGTGGAGGAGGAGGCTTGTAGGTTGGAGTGAAAAGTCTGTTCACAGATTAATTCAAGAGTTTTTGATTCAAAGATTTATGTATACGTGCCTCTAAGCTCAGAACAAGGACAACAATTAATGTGAAGCATAGCACCAGAGCTGTGCAGTGTTCTATATGTATAATAGTGCCATTCCAGTGGCCTGTATAGAAAAAGGCAAAGAGGAACAAGGAACATTAAATTACAATGAAGCTTTCATTCCCTTCATGTTAACAAAGCAGACTTGCTGTTAGCAGGGCTCTATGCATCACTGGAGAATGAACTGCCCTGGGGGACTGTGTAAACACAGAACACAAATCCAGCTGTGCACAGGGGTGGAAAACTGACATGTGTTTCAAGTGATGATGGATTGATGCTGGCAGCAAACACTTTCCTTGTGTGGAGCTTTTTACTGTTTGGAGAAGTACCATGATTAACTAATTGTTTTGAATAAAATGAAGAAACAAGCGAGCTCTGGCAGTTTTGAATACATGGTTATTTCATGTATTGTATACCCACCATTTAGGATATCTAATGTGATGTAGGCAAGTGCAAATGTGCTGTTTTCATGGAACTCTAGGAATGAGTGCAGTTCAAAAAGTACACTCTTGATCTGTAACAGATTATGGCTCAAATTTCCACCTCTGTGAAAATGCTTTGTTAGGACTACTTGGAAGTGTCCATTTTGCAGGGCCCTTTTAAGTGTAAGTTATGTCATCTTACTTTTTGAGGCAGTGTCTTCAGTGTGACCATTGCAAGTCCTGAATATATACTTCCTCTTTTTTAGGAACTCATGAGCTAAATCCTTATTTTATTCCCTTTCCCTGTCATTGTTTCTTATTTCAGATAAAATTCCTTAACGTTTTTCATTACTGACTGAAATCTTCAAAGAAATTTTAGTTTCTATTTGGAAAGAAGTTACATTATCTATCCCTCACTGTAATAAAATGTTGTCTGATAGAGCTTTATAATTTACTTCCTCCTCTTACGAGGTGTTACCAAGTCTGTCCACCTCCCAAAGGCAATAGAGTTACTTACCTTTAGTATATGTGGTGCTACGGGTTTTATGAGGAAGGGTCTTTTCCCAGTTTTAGCTGTAGTAATATCAAAATAAGGGCATCCATTTTGAAGTTGGGCAGGCAGGTCCTTCCTAAGAACAGTCATCATCACTTTTGTGCTTAAGTTATCTATATAAGCAGCACTTCAAAGCTTCCAAGCTTTTAAATTTCCATTGATGCCCAGCAGAGAAATAGCTGGTGGTGTTAATCGACAGCAGTTGAATGTGAGCCAGCAGTGTGCCCATGTGGCCAAGAAGGCCAACAGCATCCTGGCCTGTATCAGCCACAGTGTGGCCAGCAGGACCAGGGCAGGGATCATTCCCTTGTGCTCAGCACTTCTGAGGCCGCCCCTCACCCCTTCTGGGTTCAGTTCTGGGCCCTTCATGTCAAGAAGGACATTGAGGGGCTGGGGGTGTCCAGAGAAGGGAACAGAGCTGGGGCAGGGTCTGGAGCACAGGGCTGATGGGGAACGGCTGAGGGAGCTGGGGGTGTTCAGCCTGGAGAGAAGGAGGCTGAGGGGGGACCTTCTGCTCTCTGCAGCTCCCTGAGAGGAGGTTGGAGTGAGGGGGGTTCGGTCTCTGCTCCCAAGGAACAAGTGATGGGACAAGAGGGAATGGCCTCAAGTTGCACCAGGGGAGGTTTAGATTGGATCTGAGGGACAATTCCTTCCCCAAAGGGCTGTCAGGCACAGACTGCCCAGGGAGGTGGTTGAATCACCACCCCTGGAGGTGTTTAAAAGCCGTGTAGATGTGGTGCTGAGGGGCATGGGTTAGCACCAGGCTCAGTAGAGTTATGTTAATGGTTGACTCAATGATCTTAAGTCTTTTTCAACCAAAATGATTCTATGGCTTTATAACAAAGGGAAGAAGTACACAGATGATGCATTCAAAAGTTTGAGATAGACTGGACTCGTTAAATTATTTTGAACTTGGTTAAAGTACTTTTTGTTTCAAATACTGGTCTAGCACTTGTTCATTTAAAGCTCTAATGTATTTTAAGCTGAGGTTTAAAATGTAGCGTGTTGCACAATCCCAGACAGATAACCTCCTCTAACCCTACCTATGGCATAGATTAGAATAGCTGACATTAGACTTGCACTGGAATTTTATTTATAAAGTAATTATATTCCCATATAGAAAATATTCTATACATTAATTTTAATTACTTAAAATGTTCCCGAGATTGTTTTAGCTTTATCATTTCTTATAATGTAATTAGAAAGGTCAAAATTACTGTTGCTAATGAAGAGGTTAGAAGAGGGATTTCAAAAGACAGGAGGAAGACACATCTGATAAGGACCCCAACATACAGCAGAGTTGGAGCTTCTGGGCAGAGAAGTGAGGTAAAGCACTGCAGAGGGTAGGCGTGCTCCGGTTGATGAAAAGTCTGTCAGACCCCAGTGCATGTGGAATAGAAGATCTGGCAACTAAAGACTTGAGAGAAACTGAATTAATTAGGTATTGGAGAGTGAATGGGACTGCGTAAACAAGTAATGAGGTGAATTGTGAGGGTCTTCTAATAGATAAGCAAGGAAGCTCACAGTTTGGAAATGAGTTGGATTTAATGGGTGAGTAGCCTGGAACTGAAAGGAGAAGCATGAGAAGTATAAAATAATGCTGAAAAGGATTGTGGGACCAAGGAACTGTCAGGAGAGAGGCTAGTGCAGCGGAGACAGGTATTGTGCTTAGAAGACCTAAGTTATCTGTCAGTGTGTGAGTAACGCCTTGAACAGGAAAATACCATCGTTTTGAACATTCTGACAATAGAGGAGCACATTGTGTTCTGTGCACTTGTTTACAACACCCTCGTTTGATCCAGTTCATTCATTAGGTCATAATATTTAATTGTGCAGTTGTTATCTGGTCCACAGGACTCATGCGTCTACTAATTAGTACTTTTACTAATCAGTGCATGTTAACTTTGAATAGTTATGGCACAGACAAGTTTAATTCTTCTGTTTGTTAACAATGGAGGGATTAGGTTTGCATTTGTTAAGGTACTTTTTTTAACTATAATATACATACACTTTGCAATATTGTAAGGAATGCTGTTGTATTCATACAGTGCAGTTTAGATACCTGTTGATATGTTCGGGGGAATTATGATATTCCTTTTAACTTGTTTTGAATATCATCCATTGTGATAACTTCTGTGTTCAATAATTCCATATGACATTCATAAACTTATTTAATTTTATGAAGTGCTATGCTTCCTTTGAAGTTATGTGTCCTTAACAGTGTCACTGGGAAGAACTGCCCTTTTGAATACAGTTCTGTGCACTGTGGTCAGTCTGACTGCAGCTGCTTGTTTGACTTTAGTTTACATCTCTGCTTGTATTTTCAGTTCAAATCCACGCCAAGTAAGAATGTGTCGGTGGTGGGCTGGATGGTGATGATGGCAGATGACCCTGAGCATCCAGATCTCTTCTTATTGACTGATTCTGAGAAGGGTAAGCAATGCTAGCACCAAGAGTGCAGTGATTTCCAGAATAAACATTTGCTTTGCTGAGGTATTCGTAAGTAACTAAACGAAGTTGGAAGGATGTTACCTTTCACTTATTCAGCTGCTCTCCAATGTGTCATGTTTGCCTTTAGAAAGCTAAAATTGTCAGTGGAGTATCCTTAGGGTCTTCATTAAGTTCTAAGAACTCTACAAACTCTAACAACTCCACTTGTGGTTTTTATTGGAAGTATTTGTCTGCATTCTTTTAAACTATATTTAGACATGTAAAAATGTAACTATTAAAAAGAGGTTTCATATTCATCAAACACTGGGTGTTTGAGTAGTCCCCTCTCTAAATGAAAAACAAAACCCAAGCCTAACACATCTGTTCAAATGTAGTGCTATTACCAGGAAAAAACAAAAACAAACAAAAAACAACCAAAAAACAAAGTGGAAAAAAACACAACACAAAAACCCAAGGAAAACAAAAACAAAAGCATCCAAAACAAAACAACCCCCGCCCCCAAACCTAGGAGATCATGACTGTTTTGCAGAGAAGCTTTGATTTCTTTTACTCAAATGTAGAGCCCTGGTTTCAGTTTAAACTGTGAAGAAATTGTTACTTTTCCATAGCACTTCAAGCTATGCAGGAAACGCCATTAGAAGTTCTGATAAAGGAGCTTGACATCATTGCTTTGGCTGTTTCAAGTACATTTGATTTCCAAGCAGCTATTCTAGCACCACTGATATGCGATGGAAATTATCAACGCTTGTCAGCTTAAACTCTGCCACAGCAACCTGAAATGTTCCTGTAATGCCTGACCTTCCTGAACCCAAGCAAGCACTGTACAATACTGGACACTGAAAATACTGGGCTGAAGTGTATCAATACGTTTAGGAACAGTTTTCAAATATTTTCAAATGTAGATTTCTAGAGTGCATTTCAGTGCTATCTTGCACTTCATTAAAAAATTATGAAATTATGAGTTATATAGCAATAGTGGCAATGAACAAAAACTTTTTTGTTGCATAGTTCTGAGAAATGTTATGTTCTCTCCTAGTTGACAGTGGTGTTAGCTGACATCTAGAATGTTGGAAAGGAAGACAGGCGAGCTGAAACTTCTCTCACACTGGGTCAAACAATTAAGTTGCACCTATGCCAGACAAAGTGTAAAGTTATATGAACCTTCTGCTATTAAATCTTTTCATAATGTTTTAATTTAGAGTTATTTGAATATGGGTAGGATTTAAGTATATAGTATTGCTTGTGTTTCTTTAAGTTTTTTCTCTACCTTTCTCACATAGGAAATTCATATAAATTTCAAGCTGGAAACAGAATGAATGCAATGCTCTGGTTTAAACACCTGAGTGCTGCCTGCCAAAGCAACAGACAACAGGTGAGAGCAAGATGTTGAAAAGGAATAGAAGCTGTTAAGAGCTCAGGACTGATAGATCTTCAAGATGACAGAGCTGTAACTGATCACTTTATATGAAGAGCAATCTACTTTGTGCAGCCTCTGTATCCATTTCACATGCTTATTCATAAGCATTAGCTTTCCTGTTTGTCCAGTTCTGTTTCCAAGAGAAATCTTAAGGAGTTAAGAAGGTTGCAGAAGCTCCCTTGAAAGTATTTGAGACAGTGCAAAAGAGAGGAAATTGTCTTCCTGGCTGGAGAATGTGGGAATAGTAGCAAATAGTGGCAAAGAGCTTGCAAGAAAGCGGTGACTTTGAGGCAAGCCTGAAAACTGCCCTCTGAGGGCAGCTTTTATTCCATAAGGCTTAATGATTACTATTTAATACAAACTTGTTTAAAGCATTCAGTCCCTAGCTTCTGCAAAAGGGTCTTGGTGGGGCCTCCTGGGGAAAACAGGACAGCAAAGTGAAGATAAGTGCAGGAGACTTTAATAAAGAAAAAGGTGGGGGAAATTACTGAAAAAACCTTACCATAAAAGGCCAAGACCCTTGCTACTGTAATTTGTTGCATGTTTTATGGAATGTTGCATAGCTGTACTCTATGGGTTCTTGCAGCATAATTGCTCCTATAGAAGAAGCAGTGCTTCACGCAAACATTAGGTTACAATGATTAGTTTATCAAATGAGTAAAAAAAACAATCCTGTAAAATTTCTCTTGATTGTGGTTTGACTCCTGAGCAGTGCTTTCCTTGAAGAGGTGTCTTATGTTACTGTTTAAAATGAAAGATCTTGTTTGCTTGTTAACAGTATGAATGCCTAAAACGCACTCGATGTTTAAATATGCTTTTGATAGACACCTACCCAGCTGAATAATATTGAGAACTATTGTAATAAATAATTCCACTGTTTTTAGTGATGGAACTTTAGCCCGCTTGATCATTCTTGCTTCTACAGGTGATAAATGGAAAGCATGGAAAGCTTGCTTCAAATATGACCAAATACCCAATTTATTGACAGCCATCAGGAATGTGGTGGCTCTTTAATAACCTGAGTAAACAAGAGATGTTGCTGTCAGGCAGATTCCTGATGGGGGAAAAAATGGGGTTATAAACCAATGCAATGCAAACTGGCTTTAATCTTCATGAAAGAGAGTGATGTCTGCAGCAGGCATTCAGGTTTCCTATGGGAAAAGCCTAGGCAAGTGTTTATGCCTGTTTTTTTAAATCAGTCTTAAAAATACTAAAGGGCCTACATCAATCACTGACCTGTGTGCCAAGAATTCTCTAGCTGGGACTGGAGTGAGAAGGTTCTGCTTGTGTAGTTTGGTGCTGAGATTTATCATGTTAAGGTTGTTTTGCTGACAACTTAAATCTTAAATGTCATCAAAATTAATAAGATCTATGGCCATATAATAAAATTATAAACCACGCGGAAGTTTAATATTTTGGTTATACCTGGGTTTTCTACAGCTCTGAGCATATTTGTGCTGCTGAATGATAGTTGCATTCCTCCTCCCCTCTTTTTGGGACAGAAGGAGCATTAATGATGTGCATTCAAACAGGTGGCTAGTCTGTAAAGCAGTGGAATGTAAGTAGCTACTACCCAAAGTAAAATTTACTATCATTTATGTTTGTTTTTCAGGTTCCTGCCAACTTGATGACCTTTGAATAACAGGCTAATTCAAAACAAACAAACAAAGAACAATTTGAACCATCTCATAACTGAGAACGAGGTCCTGATGAAAAATGTGCCAGCTGTATTCTGTGCCAGAACAGAGCCTGTCCTCTGAACTCTGGAGCCTTGAACAAAACCACTAATGCTTGGGGAGTCCCCCAAATTAAAAATGGAGTTGCAACATGAATTGCCATGGACCATGCTTTGTTATATTTTCTGAACTGACCTGTGGAAACCACTGCCTTAAAGAGTGAAAGGAAAAACAACATGAAACACCAAATAGTGTGTGTGAAACTTCTGGCGGTGCTGTGCTTGAGTTAAATAGATTGTAGCTAGTTTGAGTTTCTTTTAACTTTATACTAATTTTGAAAATAACTCACCTTTTTAGGCATTCTTAAGAAAACAAGTAAACTGGTATTTAAGAGTTGTATCAAAAGCTATGTACGAACCGAGTAAAAGAGGTACTACGCGTTCTAGAGATGTTGTTTAGACTATACCAGGAGTTCTCAGTGGGAGCTTGTCCCAGGCACACTTAGTCTGGAGCAATGTTACTTCTCTCAGACCTACGAGTACAAGAAATGTAACACCTGCAAGTTTAAAAATAGCAGTAAGCTTGTAAACCTTAGTACTGTATGGGAGCCGTATTCCCTACAGGTGGCACAAAGGCTGAGCACTTACACACCAAAAACTGTTTTTGGTATGTTGTTACCTAATTCCTGGTTAAAAACGTAGTCTGTGTTTTGGGTGGTCGGTGTGAGTGTGTGGAAGAGACAAAACTGAAAGCACTGTTGGGTCAGAACTGAGTGTTTTCTTCCCATTTGTTCCTACACCTGTCACTCTCCTGCATACGAAGGTTGAATGACAGAAAAACCAACCCCTGGGTATAGCTCACTGAGAACTGAACTTCTCTGGGTGTCTGTTAACTATTGGTTAGGGACCACTGTTAGTGTGTGGTGTTTCATAATATCACTTAAGGTCTATGTTTTAAAATGATAGAGGCACAATTTCAAGCTTTCATGTCCTCATTTGGCAATAATTCATATTAGTATCCATCTTGGTCAAAAAATTTGACATTGTGTGGTATTGATAACATGGCCTAAAGCAGACCCTACACACAGAAGCTCTTCTGATCTTCAGGCAAATAATTTATTAGAAGGTAGGATAACCTAAGGAGAGGAAAGGTGTGGGTCTATCAGAATTCCATCCTTGACAGGAATAATTCTTGGTCACTGAAATTACTCACAAACAAAAAATGTTACAGTTGTAAAAAGGGAGCCATGGTGTATATGTGTGTTTTATGCTTAAGACTTTGATTCTTGCTTTATCTGGGTTTCCTTGACATCGCCTAGATAGTTGCCTGGATTATTAGTCTTCAATCTTCAAAGATACAATCTTTGTAAAGCAAGAAAACATTGTCCAAAACATGACTCCAATATCAGAACTCTGAAGTCTGTGAAAAAGTAGTAACTGTTCCATTGGCATTGTGGTTTAGTGGCCGTAAATATGCTTGCAGATTCCACCATAAGTACTCCTTTTTAAAAAGAAGCAAGCTACCTACCAGTCCGTGGCGGAGTTCAGTGACTATCTAATAAAGGGTTCTACTAGTAGTTATTATTTTGGAAATGTACAGTTTGTTTATTGCACTGAGTAGAAGCCTATAAATTCACTTTTTGGGTTTTTTTCCAGAGTCAAATTAATCTCTTAATGGAAACAATTAATTTCTGATTTCTAGGGGGCAAAAAAGAAGGATAATCCAATGTCACAGTAAAAAAGAAAAAAAAAATACCCAAACCACACAAACCCCAACCACTTGATGATGTAAAAGGTAATAGGCTGGTTTATGTTTCCAAGAATTCTTCTTGTGAGTTGGCTCTTGGTAGAAAGGAAACAGTAGAAAGATGCTTCTGTCAGAATGACACCACAAACACCATGAGAATTTGTGTCCCTTTGCAATTTTTTTGTTGTTTTGACGGGAAATGAATAGTCTGTTCTGATCCTGAAGTCACGTGTTTTGGGAAGGGGTTGCTTGTGCTGAATCCCTCTGCAATTCACACATCTCCCAGGTTTACCCATGTTGGGTGTGTAGTAAAGACAACATCCTCATCGCCAGCAGTGTTACTGTAGTAGACTTTGCACAACTTTTGTTTTGTTTTTGCCATTTTAAAAATGACTTAATGTGTGTTTCTTCTCAACAACTAAGTGTCTTTTAACAATGTGTGTACTTTTTTAAGCATTGTGGATAATAGCCTGTGGATTTTGAATTTTTAAATAAGCTATTATAGGTTCATTGCAGCATAACTGTGTTTTTTTGTGTTA
Source organism: Aegotheles bennettii (assembly GCA_013398125.1). Classification (NCBI taxonomy): domain Eukaryota; kingdom Metazoa; phylum Chordata; class Aves; order Caprimulgiformes; family Aegothelidae; genus Aegotheles; species Aegotheles bennettii. Next base: position 673,767 of record VZRW01002719.1, read on the forward strand.
GTGAAAGGAAACGTGCAACTGGGAGCCACAGCCTGACATCACCCAGCTTTGCTAAAGACAGAGCCAGGTCAGAAGGTGTCACTTATTACTACTTTTTTTTATTTTTCCAGCTGTTTTGAGTTAGGCCTTTATGATAGGAGGATGGTGGGGAAAACAGTTCACAAATCATCATTTAGTGAGTTGTTGCTGTTACCAGTTTTCATTGTTCTCAGGCCTCCCACTCTTCCCTGTTTTTCTATGCTCAGATACGCTGTTTTTCGTGGGAGAGAATGAATATTGTAGGAGGAGTTTCTGAAAAAGTGTAGCCAGAATAACTGGAGTGATTAATGACAACACAGAAAACATTACTGGCACTTGTTACAGTGAGTAGTTCAGTACTTTCCTATTGTTTGTCTCCCATTGAGCCACATGGTCCTACAGGGCAATGCAGAAATACTGAAGTGTTTCATATGAATTTTGAGATAAATGGTGCTCAGAAAGAGGTGGTGGTTTTGTTCCCTCAGGGAAAGCTGCCTCAGCTAAGCTTTGGAAAGACTCGGACAAGTCAAATACACTGTAAACAACGTAGTAATGCTCTTTTTTAAAAAGAGGTTATCAAACAATCAAAACCAGTGCTGAGAAAACAAGGACAGCAATGAGTTCATGGTGTTCAGGTAAGACTGTCATCCAGACTACTTCAGGTAGTTGGCATTTTCTCTTTGATTTTCATTTTTAATGTATTGCTCTAATTCTTTGTCTTGTTAAGAGCTGCTGAAATACTTCAGCAGATATTTGTCACTTTATGTTTTGATTTTGAGACTAAAGATGCCCTTTACAGTTCCCTGTTTTGGAGGCGTATGAGCAAAAAGCATTCAGAGTAGATCTTTGTAGCAAGCCTTCACATGTAAATGTTAATCATCTGCTCACTGCTAACCACTTTGTTAGCTAAACTGACAGTCTTGGGAAAGATTGAACAACAGGGAATGTCTGGTTTATCAAATTGGTGCATAATTTCATGTAGAAATACATAACATTGCACTGGCTGTTGAATACTTACTGCTAACTTTTATCTTCCTAACTTAATCCGCACTCCTTTTGGCTGGGTTTTTCAAACCTGACCTCTATTCTAGTGTTGTTAGAAGCCAAAAAAGGAGATTTATTTTTGAAAAGTCATTATAATTTGTGTAAACGTAGCTCATCCCAGACACGTGCTTAATTTTGCAGGCATTTCATGCCAGAGGAATATTGCTCAGGCTATTCTGATTCATTAAGTGTTTAGGTGCAACTTACAGGCATTAGAACTACAAATACTAAATGAATGCACATAAATACTTCAAAAGAATGAGATTTAACACCCAGATTTAAAATTGTGTTACCGTTAGCCTTTAAATTACTGTGAAAATCACATCCTACTTAAGAAAGGTCTGAAAATTAAAATACTCTAAAAGCAGACATTATTTTTCAGCTCCACAGCTGGTGTATTAAGCAGCCCCCTGGTTACGCAGATGTTTTAGCCTCTTGCTTGAGGAATCAGTGTCTCTTTTAGGGAGTCAGCTGATTAACTTTCCTCCTCAAAATGCAACTGCAGAGCACTTGAACTTTTACCAAGAAAAGCGTTTGTAGAAGTATGCATATTTGAAACCATATTGGGAGCAGAAGAAAGCATAAATAACCACAGCAGGGTTTTATTAGTTATCTTTTCCTCACTCTAAAAGTAAATTAATCTAATCTAATTTTTCTTATAACATCAGTCTCCTCTGTTTACATTTTTACATTTCCAAAAATATTCCTCCACTATTAGTATCAGACATAACAAATATTAAAAGGAACTATTTCCCTTCCAGCAGAAGCAATTGCAGTTTTTTGTGCTGCTAAGGCACTCAAGGTGGTGAGGTCTCTTGGTAGAAGGCAAATTGATCTTGTGGTTTTGATTAACTGTAGCAAATGTTGTCCAAATCCAGATAAGATAAATCATGGGATGTTTTTCCTTCTGTCTCTGTCAGTGGCATTTTTCTTCATTCTTTGTCCTTTTGTTTTGGTATGCTAATTTACCAGCATTAGTAGTTCCAATCTTTCCCATGGCCAGCTGTAGTACACTGCCTGTTGCAAGCATCAAGACACCAGTGCTGGTACTAAATCACATCAGTTAGTTCCTTATTCTCCCTACAAGTTTTAAAAGTTTTGTTATTATTTAAATACTGCCCTTTTCCTTTAATTTTTCTCTAAAAGTGGTTTCTGCATAAGGTGATTTGGCTGGGGAAAGTTGTCATTAGAAGAACCTGTACGAGTGGACATGGGAATTTGTTTGTAGGGGTTATTCTTCTAATTTGTAATGCATCAAGAAGGTGAGTGCTTGGATTTAAGAAGGACTTTTGTCAGTGCCTTATTATTGCCTTGAAGACCAACTCCCTCTATTTCAGTGCTGGGAAAACCACAATGGCAGACTTGCACACTGTGTCCTTGATGTACCAAGGGGTAACATTCCTCACAGTCATTGCATTTCTGCAGAAGTTAGTTGTTTTGGTCAATGTAAAATAGTTGTGGCTTGATTTGCTTTAGGTTTGGGGTTTTTTTTTCTGTATTTGAGTATCCTCTTTTTAGGAAAAATGCAGGGGTATTTGGCAGCTTGGGCTTGTGCAGCTTCTATCAGAAGTAGCTCAGACTTCTTCAAAATTAATTTATTTTTATTTTGGTATGTCTCTAAATAGATTTAGTAGAAGGGGAGAATTGAAAAGGGTAGTCCAAGTCATGGTCTAGACCATATGAACTTAAGTGCTCACACTGGAAAGGAGCTTGCTTTTCTCTCTTCCATTTTGATTTAAACATCAAAGAACATTCTTACAAGAAGATCTTTCTTACAAACTTTCAGTTAATGTAAAATAAATACTACAGGAAAGAACTGTTTGAGGAAAGAGAAGACCTGGATAAGTTTATTCCTTATTATCCCATAAGCTCATTTTGTATGTTGTCTTTCTAGTGCAAACACTGTGTAGCGAGTACTGTCCTTCACTGAAACAACTGCTAGGGATCATTTTAGTAGCAAGACTTTGTAAGCTTTGGAAGGGGAAATGAAAGAACGAGTGTGTTGTTCTTAAGCAATTAAATACTTGTTTTCCTGGAACACATCCTTATAAAAACACAGTGGTTTTACTAAAGTGTTTATAAATTCAGATGTTGGAAATGGAAGGATAATTTGAAAATTAATCTTAGACTTTCTAAGAACCTTCACAGACAATAGAAGGTTTAGGTCAAAGGAGAAAAGACAGATTGCTTAGCTTAGCCATGCCTGTTGCAGAACAGAGCTGAGAAGTTCTCTTGAAGTTAGGTTGCTAAGAAAAAAGGTGTATGAAATGTGCAAATTCCTGCAGATTGTGACATGGTTCTGGCTGTTTGCCTGATCTTGCTCTTAGATGACTAAAAAACATCGTAAATATTCCGTTTCCTTTGTGTGTTTGATTAGCATATTGTTTCCCTTTATTTGGGTAGGTTCTGGCCTTCACATGTGTTTCCTGAAGGTATTTCTTACCTTTCCAAAGCTGCTCCCAGGTGAAACCAAAAAGCAGTATGAATCAACTAAATGTTGAAATAAAGGATTCTAGGGTGCCTTGTTCACAGGCACTCCCTTCTCCTTGTGTGCGGGAGCATATCCATTCAACTACTGTACTGCAGTGTGAAAAGCACCAGAAAATCATATATATGTTTTATAATAACCCTGTAAGGACCAACCATCACTGGAAGAGGGGGATCAAGGTTGTCATGCAGTAAACACAAGCCATTTTTAATACTCCCTGCTGGCGTGAGGCATTCTAGGGATAGAGGGATTGCACTATGATCTCGTTGAGGGATGTGCAGTTTGGCTGTCCTCTAGCCTTTTTCTTCAACTTTTTTAATACTTTATTCTGTGTGTGCGTGTGAAAATTGTGTGTTTGCATAAGCTAGTTAAAATGAATTTAAGTACAGGTTTCAAAAATCTTTCCTACTGAAATAAATGATTTAAAAGATGGCCTGTGTCTGAAGTTTTAATTTCTCCTTTAAAAACTGCGTTGATACTGCAACCAGGTTTTCCAACATGGAATTTGACTCTCTTTCAGGTTGATGCTGAGATAAGTTGGAATTTTAGTAGCTTTTTCCTAAGAACCTCTGAAACGTAGCATGTAAGTATACCGTTGTCTGTTGGTACAAAAGAAGTCCTGAACTAGCAGGAAAATACAGTTCGTTGAAGAGATTGATGTTTGGTTTCGGGGATCGTTCTGTTAAATTATGTGGTTTTTCTCTCCATGATAGTTTGTCAGGCTTTTTTTTTTCTTGTCTCTATACTTACAGATGTGATAAATTTAAACTCACTGAAAGCAGTCATCAGGCAGATTGGTTCTGAGCTTAAGGAGCAACTACATGGAAGATAAACAAAAAATGAAGAACAAACGAATAGCATGCAAAGCCTTGTACTGTGTTAGCATTTTTTTGTTTGGTGTTGCTTCTCTGTTTTTTGTGCTATTTTAATTCTGTTAAGCCTTACTGAACAGGATCATAAAGCCCTCACTGGGCTCAGGTTGTGAAGTGCTTGTCAGATTGTGAACCTTGGGCTCTTCCCCCCCCCCCCCTTAATGGAGCAATTAATTTCAAACGTATTTACAATGAGAGAAAAGGAGCAAAGTAGGTTTTTGTACCCCCTCTTTTCCTTATTTCCAGATTACTGAGTTTGAGGAGATGCTTTGTGCTCCATAGTGTAAAAAGAAACGCAGAATTCATTATCTGGTGATTTCTGTTTTTTCCTTTCTTGTTCCCTTTGAAAATGCTTTGTTGCTCATCAGTTTCTGGCAAACAGATTTTCCGATGAGCTTCTTTATTAACTCAAATGCTGACTCCATGCTCCCAGTCAGGAGTCTGATTCTGCAAGTTGAGAGGCACAGATGGAGTCAAGTGATTCTTGGTTTAGATGCCTCTTGTCAAAGACTTTTTCTGCCTTGTTTCAGTTGTATCTCTGTCTACAACAGTGATAGTGATTCCAAATCTGGTGCTCTCTTCTTTTAGCTCCATCATTTGTAACTTCATATACTTTCTTGCTGTTAAGGGCTGCAGCATCGTTCTGCAGTGCCTGTTAGAAGTGCCTAGAATGGGAGTTCTTTGAAACTTTTTTTTCCCCCAAATCAAGGAACATGTCAAGGACTCCTTTGGCCTTTTTCCTTGTGTTCTTGTCTCCTGGACTGTTACTTACAGGAGAAGGCCTCCAGTCTGCAGAGTTGAGAACACAGGTAGGGAAAAGGCACCTGGTCTCTTGCTTCCCAATGGGAATGATTTTGCTTGTGGGTATGCTTCCTGCTATCTTTTGCCACGTGCATATGCTAGTGAGTCCATCAACAGAACGTTCCTTTTGAAATTTCAAGAGAAAGTATGAACTGCTGCTTTGGTTTTATAACTTCATCTTTGGTTTGGTTCTTTTTTCTTTTTGCACGTGAAGGAACCTCAGTGGGGGTAGAGTGTGCTTCGCATCTGTCGGAGAAAGGGAGAAACCAAACCAAGGATCGATGAAATAAGCCAGCTGAAAAGGGATATCTTTTCCCTTTTTTGCATCAAGCTCAGTTTTTGTAAGTGAGAATGTTGGGTAACAAAAATGTAAGTGGATGCTATCCAGATGTGAGCAGATGATATCGTTTTGGCATGAACTGTTTGCCTTGATTGAACAGCGGGGAGATATATAACAACAAATAAATTGAATACAGAAGACTGAGTCCATGCTTCTGACTTGTAAGTAATCTTTTTATTAGTTTTTGCTTAAATTGAGCATTATTACTGAAACATATCCTTACAAAGTTAATGTTTATCTTTGCACTGGTATTTGCCTCTTTCTGTTCCCCATTTTTAGATCAATTTGATACTTAAGGATGAAGTGCAGGTCCAAAGTAAAACCGTCTGGTCATCTCCCTGAAGTGGGACAGGAGCCTGTTAGTTGCTGCTGTGCAAAACTAGCCTTTATGAAATGTCTTTAGCTTGCCCTTTAAAAGAAGTGGTCTGTATGTAAATTTCCAGCATATAAAATGTTGCAGTTTTTATTCTGAAACATTCAAAAGGGCCTCTTCAAAAAAGATCTGCAAAGGAAAAAATGAAAGTGTATTTTTTTTCAGGTTAAAAAAGGGGTGGTTTTTTATGTGGCAAAACACAAAATTAATCCAAGCCATTTTTTAAGCTAAAGAGAGACCTCATGCAAGAATACAGCCAGCAGCAAAGTGTTAATATATCTTTCATTTTCTTTTCAGGTAGGAAAATGTTTCATTATGGAAAAGGGATAAGGAGCTGAGCTGTTTCAAGGTCAAATAACATAGCAAAACATTTAAATAACTCATTGCTTGTTGAAGATGCACATTACAGCCACGGGTAAACTGTGGCTTGTGTTGCTCACCTGACTGTGCAGAATTTCTTTAATGTCTTAGAATGACTGTCTGGAATATAGAAAGCAGCTCATTCTGTAGGTGAAGATGTACAGAAATACAGTGAGCAAGCATGAGAAGAGGGAGCCATTGCCTCATACAGGAGCAATCCCAAAGCAGTGCCTTAGTGAAAAAATTGTGGTAGTTTGAATAGTTCAGTAGTTTTATATGATAGAACTGGGAAAAGCACATGCGAATTCTGAGTCCCCAGTGCTGAAACAGCAGTATGCTCTTAAATGAGTATAAACATGGATCTAAGATTTATTGAAAACAAGACAGTCTAAGTGGAATAATTGTGATCTATTACATTTCTTGATTTGCAGATATTTGGTATTAGCAAGCATTTTAGGAACTTGTGGCTAGCACTACATATCCAAAGCACTCTGTATAGGCAGTTACTGAACCAGAGTTTCTCTCCCCTCAGCAGTTCCCCATCAGTATAAAATCTGATGTTAGAGCATTGCTGCTTTTGTTCTAACACCCTGTGTCTGATACCTGCATCAAAGGCTTTGGAAGAAAGAGTAAACCTACAGCATGCAGGTGAGGAGTGAACTTTTCGCAAGGTAAGTAAGTTAATGACATTTAATGACTGGCTGATGTGTTGAAAGCTTTACAGTTTCAGTTTCTTAATCCCATCCAATATAGTGATGGCTGTAATAATGAAGATGTTTCAGCTAATCTCTTGCTTTTCTTAATGTAATCCATCAAAATGTGTGTTAATGAAAATTAAAACACTTCTGATAATAAAAATATTTGAGATCCATGTTGAAAAGTATGTTTAACCCTTGTCCAGGAGCTTACTTTTTAATGTTGACTATTTCAGTAATACACATTACCCAACAGGCCCACAGTCAGCATAGTTGAGACCTGTAGGGACTTCTCAGGTAAGATTAAATAATAATTTAGGAAGTAATGCATACCAACACAATTTCTAATCTTGCTTTGACCCAGGAGCCTTTGCTTGACAGCACAAGGGATTACATGGGAGCTCCCAACAGCCCCACCTTCCATTGCAGAATGAATCTTCTGAAGACTGGATAGCAGCTGAATGGCTCAAGAGTCATCTTGATCCTTCTAGAAAAGATCCAGTCTTTGCACATTTGTGAGGACCCATATACGTCAAGGTACTTCATAGCCATCACGTAGCATGCCCCAAAATGTATTGGGCATAACCGCTTGGAGAGGCCATATTCAATGGCACACTTGGCATTGTTTTGCACTGAGCCTCTTTGACACTCGCTGGGAAAGTGCCAGTGTTTTCTATATATTTGCTCAGTTTTAATTTAACCTAGTCTTGCTTCTAGTAGCCTCTGAGTACCACAGCTTAGAGAAATGAGAATCCATTCCTGCTGTCTCTTGCCTGCAGTACTGCACACCACCAAAGCTGTCAGAGTTCTGTAACCGTCAGCTGGGAGCAAGGTTGTACATAAAGCCCTTTGTAGGAAGCTTACTTTTTTATAACTTCCAAAGTGTATTTGGGGAGTGGACAGAGGGAGGAGAGATGTGGTGGTTTTGGTCCCTATTCTAGAATGAATGTTTTTCAAATAAGGTTGAAGCTGTTGCATGTAAGATGATAAAGAGTAGAACCAACGTGGCATGACCTTGGGGCCAGTGTGAAACATGCCCCAGGATTTGTGTTAAATCTTGGTTTACTTCTTGTCAGAGACATCTGTATAGTATTACTTGTTTTTGACAGTCAAAATACTTCATGTAATGTCTACACATAAGGTTATTGTGTGCAACTTCGCATTTAATTTGTGAAGTGTTGGAATAAGGAAACTTTCAGGATTAATGTGTTAGCCATTTGGTTATCTGAGAATATGTGCTAGCCATTATACAGAGACATATCACACTTGCTACTATGGTATCTAATAAATATTTACTAAACAGCATCTTGCTTAAATCATATTCCTAGTGCTGCTGTTCTTCCAATGACATTTGGCCGAATGAGAGCTATCAAATTCAGTAACTTGATGGTTGTAAGGTTTCAGGGGAAGCTGTTCCTCAAGAGTGTGGCGATGCCTTACTGCCCAATTCCTAGTATCAGCAAGCAGTTCCTACATCTGCTCTTCCCAGGGGATTCATCAGCCAATCTGAGAGTGCCTTGCAGAGGAAGGTGTTATCATACTGTCCTTGTGCTACAGATGGAGAAACTGAGGCACAGCAGAGAAGCAGTAAGTGTTGTGTTCAGCGTGCAACAGCAATGGTGCCAGATGGAGACTGAGCTCTGCTGAGATTGTGTCCAGGGCACTTTCCAGTGGGTCCTAAATGCATAAAATGATCACTCGTAACATGTCGGAGCACATCTGCTCCAGTGTTCCTGGCAGAGTGTATCCATCATCCTGCTTTAAATCATAGGTTTTTGACACTGATGATGGGTGGAGGTAAAGCCCATCAGTGGCCTGGCCGTGTCTCTCAAGGCAGTCAGACCAAGAAAAATGCTGGGCGAGCCAAATCACTTCAATCCTGGCACTGCCAGAGCTGTAGATGGGTGTCCATGGAAGTGGAGCCCCAGGGATTTCAGTGGGGCTCCACACAGATCTTTTATACTCGGAGCTTATAATATCAAAACCACTGTAAGAAAAATGTCTCTAGGCAAAGCTTACTGAGCTGAAGACTTTCCAGTAGCACATCACGTAATGCTCCCCAAAAGTGGTTTACTTAAGATTAATAATGCATTTGGATGACACTGAGATAGCCTACTGTTCCTGTTAAGTCTTCTGCCAGTCTCAGAAGGGGTAAGCCACTGTTCCTCTTGCCATCTGGTTTGCATGGAAGTGGCTAGGGAAAATATGAGTAAAATAGTTTCTTCAAAATTATTTATTAGGTCCAAGTGTAAAAAGGAAAGTACACAAACCTCTTAATTCACCCCCGTATCGTGGCCTTTTTCAAGAGCAGAAGGAGAGAACAAATCCTGCAAGGCTTATACATTTATTATTTTCTATAACTCGGTGCTTTGTGTTGCCTTTTGATCCTTGAAGTGCTTCTTTTTCAGTGCTGAATACAAACAAGCAAATACAGTGGGCTGTTTTCCTCCTGCTGTGCGTGTATGGAGAGCTTCCAAGGAGGCTTTGTGATGCATCAGGCTGGTTCACCTTGAGCTCATGGAGTCCTTCAATTAAATGTGAGGTTTTTAATACATTGTCCTGCCTGTCACTTCTAGTTAGATAATGACATTGAACGCTCTGATGATATCAACCCAGTATTTGTTCCTTCAGTGCAAGGATATGCAATGAAAATGTAATAGGCAGCTGGATTACAGTAAAAATGCACTGCTGGCAAGGAAATAACAAATTGGATTAAGTCAATGCTGTTTTGAATGTTGGTAACTAGATGAACTTTGATTTCTCATGGTTCGTTTTAAGGAGCTATTTAGGCACCCAACACTCCATATTTTAAGGTTTATGTTACTGTTTTAAATCTACTTCTTAATTCGCTTTAATATTTAAAAAATGTATTATTTCCACATTGTGAAACTTGAAGAGGCTCTTTACCCATATCCTGAGACACAAGAAATGGAAAAGAAACATCTAAAGTAAGAGAAGATGGTCACATGAACAAATGTGCTTAAGCTGGCTATAAGTAAGAGAGAGGTTTTACACCATCAAGGAGGGTAAGCTTTTCTGTTATAGCTTCTGAAAGGAATAGTGGGGAACAAGCCCCTAACTGTGGCAGGGTTTTGTGCAGCTTAATCAGATCATGAAAGAAATTGTACCACTACTTAGATGTGTGCAGTACCACGAGGCAGCACTTGGTGATGTAGGAAGCCTCTTCCAAGCTGCCATCTCCTATGGATGGTCTTGGAGACTGTTAAATATTGAAGAAAATGCCATCTTCGAAAGGCACTTGTTAAAATAGCGTATTAGTTCTTCTTTGTAAGCAGTACCAAATATTAATTTGATTCCAATTGTACTGCAGGGACATGTATGCCTGGCTAGAATGGTGCAACTTACTGAAATCTGCCACTTTCTGGGAACTCACAGTGTAGCCTGGAATTTCTTCAGGTTACTCCTTCTATCAAAATCCAATTTGTAAAATGAAAAAGTTCAAGTCACAAAGTCTGAACATCAAAAAAATTTGAGGTTTCAAATACCCGTGAGCCTCTGTTTAGTTTAAATTGTGAGAATCTCAGCTACTCTGGGAATGCAAATCTAACTGATGCAACTTCTCTAAAGATGGATTCTGGTTCCTTTGCCTGTTAGCATGAGAAGATGAATCAGAACAATGGAGAAACAGGTATTCTGCACATAAGCAATTACAAGCTATGGAAAAAGGTTGTTTTAATTTTTCCTGAAGGATAAGGTTGAAGATTTGCATTATAACAGAGTCATTGTGGTAACACAAGTCATGTGAATTGGGAACCACAAGGGTTCCATTAGCACACACGGAAAGGGGGATTGGATCTGTAGAACTATTGACAGTGGTATTATTTTTTTAAAATAAAAAATTAAAACTCAAGTGGCTTAACAGTTAGTTCACAGTGCCAGCACGCCTTAAGCTGAATTTGCCCCACTCTTCATTTTAAATGGAAATAGTGGTAAGCTGATGTCACTAGTGAGCTTTACTTCCTCCCAGTAAAAATGTTTGCATTGCAGTGACTTTTGACAGAAAATCCCTGTGAATGTGTTTGTCTTGGTGATCTGCTGCTGCTTCAGATGAAAATTGCTATACCAGTCAGGTTGTGGGAGGATAAAACTTTTTTTTTCCTAATTCTCTGAATTTAAGCCCAATGTGCACTGCTAGATATTGGAATAAATGTGGTTTGTTTCAGCTTGGAAGCTTGTCCTGGGAAGAGGTGTCTCATCCCAATGCACAAAGGCTGTTTCTCATTTTGTTGTTTTTTAAAGCAACATCTATCTTTCCTGCTGGAACATGTCCATTAGTAGATACGTGCAAACAGATTTGGGAAATCCTCCCTCATACCTCAAACTTCTGCTTCTCTTATTCCCTTCCCCAGCCCTCAAAGAAGTCGCACTGTGCCAGGTTTACCCTCAGGGCTGCTTTTGGGGATCCTTTCAGTCCCCATCTGATGCTCTGTAGTAGCAGCTACTGGATTCATGTACTCCTTGTGCTCTGTCTTTCATGAGCTTTTCAGCAGAGTGTTGGGCAGAAACACTTTTCTTCTTCTAGCCTGCTTCAAAACCTGCCCCTTCCATCTACCCTGGAGCAGCTCTTTAGGCAGAACCTCTCCAGGCATTCAGGGAATAGGATAAAGTCCATTCTTCTGTTTCCATGAGACTAAAGGCTTCATCAACATGTGGTGGTCCTCGGTAGGACCATTCAGGAAAGTGTTGTTACTTGTGTTTTCCAGCATCATAAGTAATGTTACTAATCCTAACTGGAAAAAAAATAATCCACTTTAGCTAATGTGGAGCACTTTATCAGTTGATTCCTGAGAATTTAACACTTCAATTGAGTACAACAGTGATATTTTGTTTTAATTTATATTTTTTCCCCCCTTGATACAGCTCTTGTCCAAAAAGCAATTGCCAAATGCTTTACAGATCGTACAGAAAAGGAGAAATAATTTCTAGCACCTATTGGATCAGTCAACAGTAAGCAATCAGTTTACCCAACTTGTAAAATACAGAACCTTGTTTTGTTAGGGCATAGAAATCTTTCTGCCACCAAACAAACAAAAAAAAAGCCTACCCAGTTTAACCTGCCACTTAACAGGTTTGCCTCTGTTTTTGCAGAAATGGCCAGTGGATTTTTAGTAATTTCAATGGGCATGACTTAGTCACTTCTATCTCTACTGAAGGGTGGTGGTTCCCATGGTGTGTGCTGCCATAGTACCATGTCAAAGTTCAGTGCTGGTTATGCCTTCGTCCGTGATTTAGAAGGTGCCTCACTAGCACATCTGGAAGAAAATCTTCCCTCACCCTGGAAGGGCTGGGAAGTCTGAACTCCAGAAATGTATTTCCATAATAGCCTGCTGGTATGTGTGCCTGAGTTGGTGTGGGATTAGAACTGTCACATGTGCTTTTTCTAGAGCTGCTCTTTTGTATCAGATGGCAAAAGGACCTCCTTTTTTTTCTTGATTTGAACTCTGGAAAAAGTAGTGATGTACTTCCCAATGGAGTTTGTGCCAGCGAGATGCAGCTTTTGTGGGATCTGCGGGCTCTTGTCCAGGGGCAGGCTTTCTTTGCTGCCTTCTATAGGATCACCATTTCTCCTCCACTTTGAGTTCGTGGTGCCCAAGTGCAGCTTGCCACGTGCTGGTGGTGTAGCTGTGCAGCAGCAGTCACACAAGGTGGGTTGCAATGGTGATGTCTCTGAAAACCCTGACCCAACACAATTCTGTTTATCATTACTTATCTGCTCTCTGCTCTCTTCCTTGTCATTTTTTAAGGCTGTCTGGATGTTGTATCATTTCAGGTTGACACAATTAAGTAAAATCCCACTTCAGATTCCTGATGATCCCCCTTCTGTTTCTTATTAACACTGAGAATTTGTTTTGTTTGTGGTCTAGAGGTTTTTGGTTCCCCCCCCCTCGCCTGAGATTGTTCAAGAAATGTTGAACGGAGTGCTTAATGATTTCCAGTGCTTTCTCCTGACACTTTAGTTTTGGAGAATGAGCAATGCCTCCACTGGGGACTTCCCTGGCAGATCCATGTCTGAACAGCCAGGGCTGGCTTCCAAGAACATTAAATTCCAGCTGCTTTTCCATCCAAGGCAAGGTTAGCTTAGTATCCCCCTTCCTCCCTGTGTCTTTACAGCAGGAGATATTCTAGCCAACGTATTCGTCATGTTTCTGAGCCTCCCTGCTGCTTGATTTATGCAGAGAGGACTAGGGAGAGAGATTCCAGAGCTGTACGCCGAGTGTGAGCTATCTGCAGGTGTGCAGCAGGGCACGAGAGCCCGGCATGGCTGGGTCCACGAGCAGAGCTGAGGTGGTAACACCACACGTTCTGACACACAGAACATGGCAGTGCTGGTGCCAGTATGGTTGTACGGATGAATCTTGTGAAATACTGGAGATGTCGCTGCATGGGAGCAGCACAGAGAGGCTGAGGTGGAGTGAGGGATCCTGAGACAGTTTCCAAGCTGGTTCTTGCATCTGATGTGGCTTTGTTCATTTATGAAAAGCAGCAGTGAAACAGTACAGTGGAACGCTAAGTTAAACTGTAGATAACAGTATGCAAGGCTTCAAGAAAACTCAGGTTGTCTCTCCATAACACTCCCTGTTAGTTTTCCATTTTGTGCACTATTTGAGGGGGAGCAAGTGACTTATGCCTGTTTTTATTTAAGATTGGTTATGCATATTTGTTACCTGGCTTAACACTTTAAGGGCCATAACCCCAGTGGTATAATAGACTGTTGGAGTCTCTCTTGTCAACTGGGAGTTTGAGTATGCAGTACATTGGAAATTCAGCCCATCCTGACCTAGTGAAGGAGAAATCCAAACCCATCAGTTGCTGTTTAACCCTGCGATTCCTGCTTGCCATTGTCTCATCTGAGCAGGATAAGCTGTCCCCCTGTGTGCTCTTTCAGAGTTGGTTTCACATGTGCAGTCGCATGATCAAAGGCACCGCGGTGGTTTTAAAAGCCCCAAATGTAGCCAGTCTCCAGCTGGTAAAATTGTCATCGTTCACAGCCTAATTGAGCTGCGGAAATTTACCCAAGCAGAGGATCAGGTCCAGTGTACACAGCTGGGCACCAAGCTGAGCTCAGTAACTATCTGTGCTCAGTTCTAAGCCCAAGCCAACTGGGTTGCACACAGATATTTCTTCTAGGTAGCAGCACATGGATCAATGTCCTCTTGTTCACTTGTCATCCCCTGTTCTCCAGTCCCTTCTAGCTAAGCAATGCCTCACTGACAGTGAGAGGGCAAAGGCGCCATAGGTGAAAACTGATCGCCTTTTTCTGATGATTCAGAGAAAAACATTCCTGCCTTTACACTTCAACAGCAGCTATAATTTATTACGTACCTTTCCCTCATTTGTGAAGCAGGTACGAGTTGTGCTTGCTCTGAGCAGGGAAAGGACAGCAATAGATACTTAGGAGTGGTTATTCTTCACTGATAGCACTGCTCTAGGTGAGAAAACTTCTCCTTAGGTCTTTTATTTTTCTGTGACTTTGTGGTCATAACTTTTCCCAGAGCTTGTCTACAGACCTGTACTAGACCCAAACCACTAAAATGCTTTAAAGGTGATCCTTTTATGCCCCTGTGTATTCAGCCAGTATGGTAAAATGTTTGGGTTTTCTTTTTTTTTTTTTTCCAGAGTCTATGAGATCATTCAAGTATGGAGACTTGGCAGCTCCTCTGTACGCACAGACGGCTGTTTGAGTGTTGGACTGAGTGTCTTTCTGGCTACAGATAAATTATTTGGTGTGTTAGATGAGGATTTGTTGCTTTATCTGGCATGAATAAGGTTTGTTTATTATTGGTGTCCCATCATGATTTACACTGGACTGCAGTTTTCTGTCTTTTGGGTTTTTTCATGTTTCATTACATATTCATGTTTTTATTAAAGCTTAGGTATTTCTTTTAAACAATTTGGTAATAGAAAGGATTGTAGTAGTGAGTTAATATGGTTGTAAAGTCAAGAAAAGGCATTGCAAACCAGAAAATAAACAGCAGTAAATACAAAAGTAATGGTGGGATTGGAGAAACAAGGTAAACGTTTGCTTGGGTTTAACTGGTCATTTATGTAGCAGTCTGTATAGAATTGAACAGTCACTGCAAACAGTGTGATCTATGGGAAAGGTGAATAGGGAATTTCATAAACATGAAGGATTCTTGGTAAAGATAGAATTTAAATATATATATATATATATAAATAATTAAAGCAAATTTGTTAGTACTTTTTAAATTCAGTTTTGGTATCCAAAATGCCTTGTAGCTCTCAACGGAGAGAACAAAAAAGAACTACATACGTGGTTCAATATTTGTGGTTATTGTCAGCTCAGAAAGTGGGTGCATTTTACGTACACCAGTGCCTCCTGTTTCAGAGAGGCACTGGTCTGGAAGTCTCTGTCTTGACTCAAGGAGCTATTTACAGGGGTCCACTGCCTGAACTGTGAGTAGTGGCCAGGGTCAGGGGTGCCATCCATGTGCTCTGCAGAAGGTGGGTATTCTGCCCTGCTGAACCACATGGAATGCTAAAGGGATGCAATAAAGGCTTTTTTTATATATGTAATGAGCATTACAGCTTGATTTACAACATCTGGGTCTAACTTGAAATAGTGTTACCAAAAGTAAAACATCTGTACATACAAGGCAGAAGAGATTAATAGAGGTTTACTTGCTTCTAAATCCTCCAGCACAGATTAACAGTGTACACCAACTCTCTCTCTGCATTTTTGTTTAAGTTACACAGGCAGCTAGTCCATCTCTATTGACATTTGTGATGCTATAAAACATAACTGCCCTGGTTTGGGCCCCTTTATTTGCACACAGTGCAAATGAGTGTCAGTAGATACTCACCGACGTTTCTTAACCTGGCAAATTGCTTTGTCCCCCCTAGAGATGATACACGTGCCACTCATAGGGCAAGTCTCCACTTTTCTTTTGGGCACAATTTGAGAAATGCTGGAAGCACAAGAATACAGTAAATATGTATAATTTCCACGTGCTGTTTGACTGGTTATCTGGTTCCATTCTTCATGTCAGAAGTGTCAGGACGCCAAGTCATTGCTGTTAATTGCAAGGTGGGGGTGCATTGTTCAAGCCCTGTGCTTACAGAAGGGGAAGCTGTTCATCCTTTGGACGTGTTTCAAACCTGAAAAATGTCAAATTCTGTGCAAAAGAGCCTTCTGCCTTTACTAGTAGCTCAAGAGACTTGCAGAGCTGACTTCAGGCAAAGGCAGCCAACTTTCCTTTCCTGAGCAGAGGAAATAGAAAAGCATCTGGGCTAAGGTTAGAAAGCAATACAGCTCATAGGTTTGTGGTCATCCTCAGATTTTACTGGGGGAGCTTCTCAATTGTGGGTTGCTCAACCGAAGGGTCCTGTCTCTGGTTCTTGTTTGGTCTTGCTGCAGCCCTTGTGTTGGCAAGGCAGAATCAAAAAGTGATGCTACTGAGCTGAGCATCCTTGGCTTGGGATTACTGTGGGAGCCCTGAAGTTCAAGATCAGGATTTCATTTTCTCTTTGCACAACTGGTGTTGTGATAAAGTGCTGGAGTAGTATCTTGGTCTCTGTGTGTCAGGAGCTTGAGCTGATGCCTTTTCCCTTTCTTTCAGCTGCTGAAGTTTTTTCAGCATTTGTGTAGATTAATTTCCAACATCCAGTGCATTGGAATTAAGTCAATGTTGGAGGCTGTAACATGAACGATAAGCGAGTGGGAGGGGGAAGAAAAATAGAGCAATAACCAAGACTGCTGCCAGTAAGAACTAAAGAAACAACACCAAACGGCTGGCAAAGTACCCTGTGGCTTCTTTGATAGTCCCTCATCACAAGTAATAAAACACCTCTTGTGTTAGTCTTCACCTACTGGTTGTAAATCCTAATGCAAAGCTGCCTCTGTTTCCTGGAGTCCTGGGGACCTCACAAAAGCCTCTGGTCTCCCAGAGTCCAGCCTGCCCAGCACGTGGAGGAGCAGAAATGAAGGTGGGAAAAGTGGGAATCGCTGAATTTCTAGCTCTCCTTCAGGGGAGGAGAAGGGAGGTTTTGGTGTTGTAGAAGGCTCCCACCTGAATGTGAAGTCTATAGGCCATATTTTAAAACAAAACACTAGCACATTCAGTGTTCCTTACTTTTGCTCCAAATCACTGCAGCTGTGGTATGTATGAAGCTGTTACTGTTGTGTCTTTTTTAATGTGCTTTAAAATGTGCCTGGAGATTTGGGGAATTTCTTATTTCTTTTTTTATTATTATTATTTGTATTTTTTTAATTCCTGCTGAAATGCTCTGCTGTTTATATTTAAGCAAAGCCTCCAGCAGGAATGAATAAAATCAAAGAGCATCATAATCTTGAAAGGCAGATTGGAGACTGACAGATAGGTCTGGCTGAAGGAGCCTTTTCAGGAGGGATGGGGCAGGCAGGGGTTCTGCGAACAGAGCAGCCCCTTTCCCTTCCTATCTCTGCCCACTCCCTTTCCCCCGTCACCTCTCCTGCCCCACATCTATATCTGTGTGAAGTACATATCAAAGCCAGGGTTTCAGCAGCATCCAAAAAAGTGAGGCTTGTTCAGCTGGGCAAGCTTGTCCAGCCCCTTGGCCGCTCGCTGCCTCTGGCTCTCCAAGAGCAGCAGCACTGTCTCGCGCTTGGAGAAGCCGCTCCTTCCGTTTTCCACTGGAATATCTGATGAGATCTCAGCTCCCACACTATAATGCTCTTTAATTCGAGTGCAGTTTCTAGCAGCCTGTTTTCACTCAAGGGTGTGAGTAAACTCCGAGGGTTTGGGGTTTTTTTCCCTTTGTTAAGCTCCCCATGTCAAGTGACCTGGTGTCACATCGTTGGCCAGGGGAGTGCTTTTGGCCGCAAGTGCATGGGGTTTGGTAGGAGTTCCTGCCTTTATCCAGGAAAGAATCCAACAAAGCGAGGCTCATTTCTCACTGTGCCTTCTCTATGCCCCTCTCTTCCAAAAAAAAAAAACCCCAGAAGCCAGGCTGGGCAGCACTGCTGCAGGCTTGCAGTGAGTCTCAGATGGGAACATGGAAAAAGAAGCTTCATCACAAGGAAAAGCAGCTGGCAAAGGTGGAATAATGAGTTTTATTTTGCTTTCTTGCAGTGTGCACTGAAGACCCATGTGAATTTAGAAGAGAGGAAAATAGAGGAAATGATGGGGCTTTTTTCTGGTGTAAGATCCCAGGCTTTCTTGCCTTTCTAATCCTGGAAATTGAGACGCCTGCCTATCTGAGGGGACTTTGTAAAACTTTCCAGCTAATGTTACCCCTGGGTTAGTGGCGTTATTAGCATTAGCAGCAGCAGGGAGTCTGTGCTTAGATGAGACCATCAGTTTTTGGCATGTATTCACCATCATGTCAAATAGCTTTAACTGATGTAGAAAAACCTGTGGGAGCTGCTAGGGCCTTGTTTATTAAGGTCATCTGCTGGTGCTGATCTACCAAGTGGATTTTGCAGTAGTTATTTTCTCAAATTGAGTCTGATAAATGAGATATGTGGGTGATTTAATAACCTAGCCTTTAGTTCAAGGACTGGAAAGATGTCCTTTGGTCTGCAAAGCAAAAAAGGTCTTGCAAGGACAGTGGAGAAGTCTTTGATAGTCCTGTTGGAATGGGTATGGATAGGGAAGATGGGAAAGGGGGACATGAGCTCATGTGCCTTCAACACACCATGTTTCTGTGATCAGCCTGCTTATGGTTTCTGCTGCTGTCCCAGGCTGAGCTAAAACTGCCTATCTGAAATCTTTCCTATATGAGCTTTTCTTACGCGACTCTCTTGGCCAGAGATCAAGCCATTTCCCAAAAGCCTGTCTTCCAGGAGCAGCTTAGCATTGGCTTTCAGGTAGGTGTACAGATATATAACAGCAGGCACTCTTCTCTGGTTTACACCATCTTTGCAGCATGCCTGGAAAATGGCATTCAGTTGGATTTTTAACAGCTCTTAATGCTGGGAGATTAACCACAGTTGGAGATGGTTCTTTGAGTCATCTGGTAGTTTCAGCTGCTGTAATGCTGCTTATAAAACCACTGAGAATCTGTGTAGAAATGCCTATTTCCCTCCTCTTTAAAGGTAGCCTTAGCTTGTAATATTCTGATAGATCTTCAGAATTTATTGATGTTTGTCCCCTTAGCTCTTCACACTTTCAGTTTCAGGTGGCCTATATGCATATGATTGCATTTCTAGGCAAAACTTTCAGTTCTTTTTGAAACTGGAGTCTCTGTCTTCCCTTTCTAGAGGATTATAAAACTCTTCTCGTCCTCCAAATGAGGAGAAACGTGTGAGCATGTCTTATGTCACAATCCCTTTTCTAAGTGCTGTTTGCTCTCCTGATTCCTGGCCATTAGTTTAAACAAGTTGTGTCCATCGTGCTTCTATTTTTTCATTAATTTTGAAGGTAAGGTATATATACGAGCAGCTGGGTTTATTGGCCTGAAGTTCTAAGCTGCCAAGAAACTTTCCTACTGATTTCAACTCTTGCAAGCGGTAGTTATTTCAAGAGTTATTTGGTACTTGGGATTTTTTTCACATAGAATAAAAAAACCACCAACCCAGCGCTGGACCTGGAGCATCCCTTTTAGCTTGAGCAGCAAAACCAAATGGGAACATCTGGGTTATTTCCGAACTCCACTAATGTGGACCTCCCTCATGAAAGAAAGAGAATGATGTCATGTTCAGCAGTGCAGGAAAGGACCAGAACATGCTCCTACCAATTCAGCATACCCAGAGGTAACATCACAGGCTAATACCCCATAATAAGGCAAAGAACTACCTGATACTTACTTTTTTGTGTGTATAAATGTGTGCATGTGTGTGTATATATATATGTGTGCATGTATGTATTTGAAGAGCTACTTTTATAGACTCTTAGAAGAAAAGGAATTTTTAAAGGGAGTTTGGTTTCTTGTGAAGTTCTTCTTTAATCTTCAGTGAATTCCCTGGTTGTTTTGCTGCAGAAGGTGAGGCTTTGGTCACAGGCTTGTTTGGAAGCTTTGTGCTTTGCTTTACTTTGTATTTCTAGCATTTCAATGGATCAAAAGTAACATTTGACCTTCTGAAGCTGGTAATGTCTTTTTTTTTTTTCCTTTATCCTTGTCTTTTCACAGCAAAGAAATAGTGTACAACATTCAGCATTTGTTTCCAGGTGATCTGTTCTTCTTCACCCCTCTCCTTGCCTCCCTCGAGGTGGAGGCCCCTGCCATCCTTTGAGATGTCAGGAATTTTAGGAGAAGATTTACGCAGCAGCATAAAAAAGGCATTGGACCATGCAGCGAGGGTCAGACATATGGTAGCAATGATTGTACACCCCACTTAAAGCAGCCTCCCTGCCTGTGTTCGAACACATGATGAGAAAATCTTTCTTGGGTAGCAAAGTGCTTAAAGATACACCGTGTGTTCTGATCCTGTCAGGTACGTGCACAGGAACAAACAAATAACTGTTTTCCTTGCCCCAAAATAAGTTAAATACATCTCTGTGTGGAAATGAGATTAAAGTCCTCATTTTCTTTCTAGCTTGACTCTGGCTGTTGAGAACAGCAAGCCCCTCGGGTCTCTGGTAATGTAGTCTTCACTTCAAATAGGGATTCTAAAATATTTAAGCGTCTGTCTCGTGAGGCTTCTTGTTTCCTATTTGTTTTATGTTGCTAAGCGACGCGTTTAAACCCCCAAACTCAAAACTTACAGCTCTCAAATTGTCCCTCTCAGCCGTATTCTCCAAACCTCACATCTGTAATGGGTTTTCCAGCTGCCAGTTTTCCCAGGTCGCCCCATCCATCCTCAAGTCTGCAGAGGAAAAAGCCTTGTGGTTTGAGGGGTTTTTTCTTTTCCCTTTTTTTAGCCTCCATCTGTAATTAATTTCTCGCAAAGCCACATCTGTCTGTTTGGGGCAGGGGAAGTGGGGAAGGGGAGGTAAGGAGTGAAGTCACTCTCTCCCTTTCCCAGTAAAATGCAGAATTTGGCAAGGGCGATTGTAGTTCCTCGGGGTGTTTAAGCCTCTCCCACCCTCCAGCCCTTGCCACCCCCTGCTCCAGTGCACAGGCAAGCATCTTGCAGCAGGGCAGAGTGCTGCTGTGGTTCAGCTCAGCTGGTAGTTCTCCCACCCGTGTGGAGCTTGTGGGTTTGGTCTGTGCTACAGCCCACATCTGACGCCACAGTGTGTTTCTGCTACTGGGGTTGCTGCTGGCATCCCTTGGAAAACTTCCTTCTGTCAATATTTGAATTTTCAAAAACCGTACTAAATAGCTGCCATGATGTTTCTTTTTTAAAGACTTAAGAAATAGCCACAGTGGTCCCAGTCAATATTCCTTCTCTACCATCATCTAGTGCAGCTGTTCGAAACTCTTTTCATGTTCTGCAGACCACCAGGTAGCTCTGAGCAGGAGCAGCAGGGCTCGCTGTGAGCCTGCCTGGTGCCTCACTCTGTCGTGGTAGGTAGGGGAAAGCAGAAAGAACCAGCTGTCTTAGTCCAGCCAGGACAAACCCAGAGTGCAACAACTGCTCCACAGTCCTTCCTGCTGAAGGTCTGCAAGATGCCCTCTTGTTCTGGAGTTTCTGTGGGGCATGTGATCTTCCTTTCCCCTTGAGAACTGTGACTAGAGAAAATATCCTCCTCTCCCACCTCTGTGCTGTAAATAGTTGGCATTGAACACAGAGCCTGGCCTTCCATCAGGTCACCTGTCCAACGCAAGGTCCTTATCCCCTTGTGTGACCTGCCCCCGTCACATCCCAGCTCCTCCAGCTTCCCTCAGATGGAAAAAGTAGTTATAATTTAGTAGAGGTAATGGTCATCCTATAGAAGAGTCTTTGAGAAGGGCTATAGCAAGGGAGGTTGACCACTGAGTGAAGGACCCCCCCCCGACCAGTTTCTAACTAACATCTCATGGATGACCATCTGAGAGCTGCTGAGCTTGTGAAGTGAGTATCAATTTGGAGATCAGGAGTCCAGCTGCCTGTTCCCAACCTCTGAGCTTGTCTGCTTCCAGAGCTTGGGGCAGGTTTGTCAGAGAAACAAGCTGGGTTTGTAGGAAGAAAATAAAAACCTTGAAATCTATGGGAAGTCAGACCCCCAGGAGGTATTTTTGGAGACCTCATTGTTACTCTAGTGCAGGTCAAACGCTAAGGTTGAACATCACTGTTGTCAGCAGCACTGATTTGAATGTCCAGCACCTCCTTCCCACCCGGTGCTCCTCCCACGTGTTCCTGGTGGCACAGCTCTGGTGCAGGCAGTTAGTGAAGTAGATGGGATAATTAATCTGGGTTAAATACACACTTGCTTACTCTGTTGCCAGATGATTTTTAGCCGAGATCAGTTCTGCAGTTCAGTTGACTGTATTGGCACAGCTGATGGGCTGGCATAAGGATGGGAGGATAAGTAGTGAGAAGCATGACAGGGGCAACTTAAATTGGTGGTTTTGCTGAAAAAAAACCCTACTGCTCGTCAAACTGCTGCCTAATATCTAAGGCAGAGCTTGTCCTCTGCAGGGCTGGGCACACAACGTGCTGCCTGTCCCCATGCAAGTGCATGCTTGAGTATTGCTTTCAGGAAAATTTCTTTGGGGTGATGTCTTCAATACTGCTGAGAAATGTCCCAGTTTAGAATAATACAATAAAGAACTGAAATGCTGAGTAGTTAATAATTGTAGAAACTTCCTGACCCATAATTCATTCCTGTTGGACATCCAACTGAAGGATGCCTCCAGTAGCTCTCCTGAAGTTGCAAGTGAGAAGGGGAGCTATTGTATGAGTAGAAGGTTGGCTGGACTGCTGGAAGCTGAAGAAAGCCGTTGAGAACGGGAGTGTTGGTTGGTTCAGAGGGCATCCCAGCAGAGCCCCTGCAGAAGAACTGAGGCTGGCTTGTGTGATCACCTGGAGCACACAGGTCGGTGGGGATATTGTGTGTCGCACCACACATCTGCCCCAGCTGTCAGAGTACAGTGGGACCTTGTTTCAGCAGAGCCGTATTAGTAACGTGTCTGGAAAATAATTTTTGGCAAGGGTCAACTTAAACAGCTTTATTCTGCCTCAGTCAGCTCTCGAATGGCTTTAAAACACAGAATGGGTTGCAGCAGTCATGAAGCACCGGAGATGCTCGTGGTTGTAGCCCTTGGAAGCCCACCAGGAAACTGGTAGCACGTTTGGAGTGGTGAATGTCAGCCCCTTTTCAAATCTCTGAAATCATCCCAGTGTCCCCAGGCCACCATGGCTATGTGTTTCTGTCTCCCTGTTTTAAGAAGTTTCATTTTAACACTGGCAATGGGAGGGAAGGAGGAGCTCTGTAGTGAGCAGGCTGTGGTGGCAGCAGCTCTCTGAGGAGCAGACTCGTAAAAATAATGTGGTGAGAAAATTAGCTTGATTCCTGTGTAAAATGACCCAAATTTGAAATAACACTGACACCCTGTGGAGACCTGTGGAGGGACATTCTGCAGGTCTTGCTCCTTGTTCCCAATACTGTAGGCCAGTAGTTAGATTCCTTTGTGTCCTCTTTTAGAGAAAACTTTGTTTTCCAGTGAAAGGTTTCATTTCTGAGTCCAATTAAAAAATGAAAATACTTTATATTTTTTCTATTAAAAATAATTAATTTTTTTAAAAAAAATCTTGTAGCTAAACCCACAAAAGCTCATTTGCTTGATGAGGAACATTCTACAAGATCTGAAGAATGTACCTGTAATGGGAGGAGCTTCCCCAAAGGATTTTGATCTGCACAGCTAGAACTGTTGGAGGGAGCTGCTCCATGCCAAGGTAAAGTCAAGATGCTAATCATTTCCCTTCCAGGCTGGACTATTATTTTAAAATGCAAAAGCAAAAAAAGTTTGCAAAAGGCTCAGGTGAAGAATGAAGGACTTTTGTACCGGGAATCAGATCAAACATTCAAACAGATTAAAAATTAAATATCCACGTGACTGTGGTGACAGCCTGAAAAAGTGATGGGGAGAACCCTGAGAGCCTCTGCAGGACTTGGTTTGCTCTAAACTCAGCTAGTTATGATTTAAATACCTTCAATTATTTCAGGCTGATACACACATACAAGAGAAGGAGGAAGGTACACGCAAGCCTGGCTGGAATGTTACTGTGGCACAGCAGCTTGTTCCAGCCTCTCAGTTGAACAGGGCTGGACTTGTGAGAAGCTTGAGAATACTATGGTTTTAACCCAATATCTCCAATGCTTCTACTGTGTCTCGTGAGAGAGGGACAATCTCTGTACTGTAGGTATTGCTCCTTTTCTTTGGCACCATCTCGCTCCATGGAGTTTGTTTTCCCACCAAGGCAGCCCCTCTTCTCCCTTCCTTTTCCCCAGGCTGTGTTGAACCCTAACCTTTCAAACAAGGCTGAGAGTAACACACACAGCTTTTATTCACTGGATTCTACCTTGTAAAAATTGATTTTGGCCACTGATGCTTCATGGAACAACCACACCAGACTTGCAGTTTAATTTAAAAATACACCGAGTAAAAAAAAAAGAAAAGGTTTTTTAATCTCTCATTCCTTTCATGCAAAATGTGAAAGCCCAGGAAGTCACCTTTAACAACCTGGGGTTTGTTTTTAGCAGTTTCTGGACTGACTGATTTGAAATGGCCACGCCAGTGCTGCTGTCAGGGTTTTGGTGCACATGCAGCTCTAATGAGATTTTAATGAAGCCCATCTTTGTCTCCTCCCAGCAGTCTCTGGTGGGAAGGATGCTGAGGTCGGTAGTTGTCCTCACCCCAACCAAGATCTGGGCTTCATTTACACTGCTTTGTTTTGTTCTTCCGAGGGACCAGGACTCTTCCCCCTTACATGAGAAGACTTGAGCTATGGTGAAGGGGCATCAAAGGTGCACACACACATGGAGAGGTGTCAGTGGGGAGGCTGGGGGGATAAAATCAGCCCATGCAACGCAGATCTGTGTTGCTGCATGATTCCTTTCCTGCTCAGGTGGAGAGGTGACACCTTAGTGCTGCTTGTCAATTATACTGCAAATAAACATTGCTTTGATTTGTCGTGACATTTAAAAGCAATTAAGGAAGTTAAATGTACGCTGGTGTCTTTCCAGTTATACACAGTTTTGGAGAAGAAGCAAAAATCCCAAATATTTAATTACAAAAATCACAATTTAATTGTATAAATAAGCTTGACACCACTATAAAAGGATTTTTAATCTCTTGTGTAACTGCCTTGACTTCACGCTTCAGGGTGCAGTGCTCGAGTAAAATACTAACACATGGAGCTTCTCATGGTGACTCTTCTACCCAGCGCTGTCTGGGGAGCAGCTGGGGTGTGTGGTTGCTCGAAGCACAACACAAACTAACTCTGGATTTTATTTTCTTCTTTTTTCCCTGAAGCAGGTTAGGGGGTGACGATGTGGAACTTCTCAGCTGGCAGAAATTGCTGATCTTAGCATGGCTTGTGGATAGTTGGAATGCCACGAGTAAGGAAGAGGTGTTAATTTGGACACGGTGTTGTGTGCAGCAAGCAGTTTGAGTTTCACTGGCTTTTGGGGAGCATCGGAAGTTCTCCCCAAAGCAGCATCCCATCCTTCCCTCCAGACAGGCCCGGGAGAGAGAAGCAAGCCCAGCCTGGCCTGTCTGCTCCTTAGGTGCCAGCAAACCTGCTGCCAACTGAATAGGTCATCTTGACTGAGTCATCATGCTTTGTACTTGCTTTTCGTGCTTGCTTGGGAGACTCCTGCATGTTCCACACATTGTCTGAAGCCCAGATCCCATCTATCTGATCCCAGTGCTAACAATCTGGCCCTTTTGACCATATACTGTGGAACCTCTTTGTCATTTCCTAGTCATGGTGAGAGCTTTCTTGTTGCATCTTTCTACTGAACCTTGTGGCCCTTCCTTTTCCCTAGCACCACAAGGAAGGCACGGGGAGGGTGGTCACTGGGTTGTATTAACTGCCATACTAGCATGATGGGATGCAACCAAGCCTGAGAAGATGGAGAAGACCCTGTGCACATAAATACTCTCAAACCTACCTGTCCTGCCCTTCCCCAGGCTCTGTCTCATCTCTGTTGCCCACAAGCATTGAGCTGGTCCTGCTGTTTCAGACTCTTTCACCGTTCCTGTTTCACAAGATTCAAGAACTCCTCTCCAGAGGTAAGTCAAGGCATCGATACCTGTTCTTCTCCCCACTGCTTAGCAGGGAGAAATACAGAGCTGGGGGAACCCCTCTTTGGTTGGAGCATTTCCATCTGAGAGCCTGTGCTTGATACCTGACCTCAGCATCGCCCTGTCTGAAATGATTCCTGTGACTGCAGCTCATTGTTTCCATTGGAACGTGGTTTTATTATACATGGAGATCTTCTGCAAAGTGACACTGAGCATGCTTCGCTGGGTCCGAGTGCTGTTCTTGACTCAGGAATTTCTTTTGTGCTGTATAAATCTGATTTCGGTCTCTTGCCAGGATCGCACGCTTCTTTGAACAGGAAGATCTGTCCAGCATCTGGTGACAGTGTGTGTGTTGATTTAAAGCTTTTTCCTTCTGAGCGTGCAGAGATTTTCCTGGAGCAGATAGAATTATTTAACAGCCTCTCTGGCTTCCTTCCCACACCAGCCCCAGCTTTGGAGATGGTCCTTTGACTGCTGTTCCCCAGTCAGACCTTGTTCTCCAGCCTGAGAAAGTCCTTGTTCCCACAACCTATGGATTTTGTAGGCAGCCCCAGCTGTATCAGTGCTTTTTCTTCATCTTCCTGGAGTCTGTCTTCTCCTTGGCAAGGGGTAATGGAGCTCTTCTGCCTCTTGGCTTCAGAAGACAACAGCCCATTGTGACCACCCTGTCTTTTCCTGGTCCCTCTGCCATCCACCATCCCCAGCTCCACGCCTTGCCCATGACCTAATCCACTTGGCCACTTCTAGCTCGTAATGTTTCCATGGCTGTAGTCAAGTGCTCAGCACTTAAATATGAATGTGCTAATTAATAATGAAAACCGTAATTGTAGTTAGGTTTAAAATTTTAATTGGGTGAGGGGTTAGCAGAAATGAAATCCATGACAATGAAACTGTGAAACTGTGCTATTTATATATATGTATATATATATTTAAGTATCTTTCCCTCCAGCAGTAACGTTGCACAAGAAAAGTATCCTGTGCATGGATGGAGATATTTGCTTGCAAACTCTTGGAGGCTTGGAGCAGGAAGCCATAAAGTACTGGGTATGATTGACTTTATTTTTTTCAAAGTCCAGTTAAAAAAAGGTGTTCATTCTGAGTCTTCTGGTAACAGGTCTGAGGCCATGTCTGACTTGGCCTTAAGACCTGCTTCATTCCCACCTCTCACCCCAAGGTAGGGAGTGGCTGATGTCGGAGATCGTCTTCCAAGTTGATATGCAAAGGATTCTCCTTTCCCACCACCCGAGTTTAAAAAACAGTAGTGGTGTCTGCTAAGTTTGGGCAATGAAAAGCAAGGTGAAGCTGAGGGACACCTGGATATGGTGGGTACTGGAGAGGTGAAGAACCGCAGGAGATGCCCTCAGGAGGTCTGAAGAAAGGGAGTGGGGTGATCTTGGTGGACTTGTTCTTGGAACTTGGCTTGATGGACTTGTTCCAGGTGTACGTGGAAGCAGGGTGGGCAATGAACTCGATCAGAACAGCAAGTGGAGCAGAATGGGTGGAGAAGGTGTCCTGGGTCGTGAGGAGCTGTGGAGGAGCGGGATGTGTGGGCTGCAGTGATGGAGTGTGTGTGGTGCCCGGTGCCTGGGGTGTGCTGTGGGTGACTGGGACACTGGGCTTTGCCCACCCTCCGTGATGTTCCTCTAAGAACCTCCGTGATCCATGCAGAACCTCTGTGATCCATGCAGAGGCGAGGTCCTGCCACCGTGGTTGGCCTGGCACCGGCTGCACCTTCCCTGCTGAAGCAGGAATGTCGGTTGGTTGTTAGGAATGTGCGAACGGAGGGAGAGGAACACCTTAACGTGTTGTCCAATGTGTTGTAGGTACAGGAGTGCTCTGGGTGATGTTGGTGAGAGCCCTGGCATGGTCCGTGCTGGGGTTGTGTAACACCACACACGGTACCGCAGGCTCCGCGCCTACGGGCACAGCCGCCGCAGCTCGGTACGCTCACTGTGTTTAAAAGACGCCTCTTTTCCCGTGATTTCACCCCAAAACCGCTGCCCCGCCCGCCCCGGGCAGGACGGGGTTAACCCCGCTCCCACCCCATTGGCCGGCGGGAGGTGGTGGCGCTCCCTCCGCTGCTCCTATTGGAGGCGGCGGGCCGAGGGCGCTGGGAGCCGGCCAATGGGAGAGCGCGCCGCGTCCCCTCGGCGAGGCAGAGGCGGCCCGCTCATTGGCTGCCGGGGGAGCGGGAGGGGCGGGGCGGCCGCTGATTGGC